>CM049588.1:2854900-3269900 GCA_027123335.1 Amphiprion clarkii | reverse complement strand
TAACAATTGTTTTGATCAGCACAGATTTTTTGCCTTTATCACAGCGATTGAGTTGACATTCTTATTGTCCTTTCACATTTAAATAAATAGAGCACTTGCATGCTGTGCAACATCCCTTCTAATGTACAGATGAGGACCAAGATGCATGGAGATTAAAAATAATGTTTTTCTTAACCTGTTACTGCAGTGTGAAATCATTGTTGTCAGATTTATTCCAGTTAAAACCAAGGGACTGTTTTTGACCTGTTTTCTATGAACATAACATTGTAAACATCAATATTGCAGTTCAATTGTGATGATGACTAATTCCTCATTAATTGTGCAGCATTACAACTTAACTTGCGATTCCTTTTGCAACCAAATGTTTCTTTTCGTCGTTTCTTTTCTGTCCCTTGCTCATTTCACTGTGTACATGTGGAGACTGCATTTTCTCAGGAAGTGGAGTAGAGTGAATACTGGACAAAAGCACTGCTTCAGATGAATGATAATGTTGCTATGTGCTGGATGTTTCAACAGGTAACTACATGCGAATACCTTCACGCAAACAATACTATGACATTCAGGTGAAAAATCAATATTGCTGAAACATCAGCAGGTTACAGTTTCATTTAAATAGTCACTTTGTTTTTCTCGTTCACTTTTGTCCCAGTTAGGAAATTACACTACAGTAGGTTCTTTATACAACCAGCAACATATGTTTACTTTTTTTATTTTTTTCATAGTGGAACAAAAAATAGTTTGTAACAGATGACTTTAGCAGGAAAGAGACTTTGTCTGTTATATCTGTTCAGTGCAGAAAACCATAAAAGTTGCCACGGAGTCCTCACCATCTGTTGAAAAACATCTAAAAAAGAAACCGCTAAGGCCACAATTACCAGCTCTCTGCTATGTGTGTGGCTATATTTAACCCACCACTGCATAAATAGAATGGATACTGATGGTTTTATGTCTTTGTAAAATAAAACATTCAAACTCAGATTACACAATAGGCTGCTTGTGTGTCCAAATGAGTATTTTCATGTCTTTTTTTTTATCATACCTTTGTTCACCCTGTTTTTTTGTTAGCAAACAACAAAACGGCCCTAAAGCCAGCATCTGTTGATCAGCAGCACAGCTGAACAAATAATCTACCATGGATTTAATGCTTGACAAAATAAGGATACATGCAAATTCATGACACCAGCTATGCTTAACATGCCCAGTCCCAGACAGACTTTTGCCTTTTAAGTGTCCACAGATATGCATTTCTAACGGACTTTACTGCAAGTTGCACGTGGACTGAATTAAAAGTGGCTTAATTTAAAATGTTTGCAATTTTTTTGGTATGAGCATCACAGTTGAACTACTGTACACCTGGACAAAAAAATGTGTCTGGATGGACATATACCACCAGCCACTAGTGAGAAAATAGTAAAACTGAGCCTTTAAATGGTCTGAGAGGAGAGATATCAGTGTTTTTGAGAGGAAAATGTTCACCTCCAAATGGCTAAAACATATACATCATATGCTGACATATTTTTCACACATAGCACAGCAACTGTACCCCATTCCCTCTCAGCCAAACCTTGATCCTCAGGGCAGCCCTCCACTGATGACACATAAGCTAATTACCGGCTAAAACGGGGATGATCCAAACCACAGGAAAGAATCACATCTACAACCAACACTCAGTTTGTGGTGTTAAGCTGTTTCCAAGTTTTATTTACAGACGATCACGTGACCCGAATTGATGACGTCTGTGGTCTGCAACGTTTATAACGTGTTAATGTATATAACGTGTATAATAACTAATGTAATAACATCTGAGGATGTTCAACCTGTTATTGCTGGAAAATGTCTTTCTGAAATGACTTTGTGCCTTTGTGTGTACATTTATTCAATAAAATTTGTTTAAAAAAACGTAAAATGTATTTTTGTTAATAAATATTTTACATTTTTAATGAACTGTGCTTTATATTTACTTTGCCAATCACATTTCTTTCATAAGACAATAAATGAAATTGCTTCAAGGTTTATTTAGGAGCATTGAAAAAACACCCGTGGTGTTGGCTAGGGGGTGATAGACTCCATGCTAAACTCAGCTTAAATGGCTTACATGTTTTTTCTAAGACTGCTACTTCCAAACAATATTTTGTCAATGCCAGAAACCTGTCAAAGCCAGGGCCTGGAGTAATACACAATTTAAAAACATAAAAATACTAAACAAAAAAAATTTGCCCATGGCTGCCCTCACCTCCATGAGTTCCTCTGGTGAGGTGAAGGTGTCCACTTATTGGTCATTCATACTGTTAATGGGGTTTTCTGGTAAGGACTCAAATGCTTTTGTCCATGTTTTTTTTTTTTTTTTGGTTTGTTTTTACAAGTCTTACATAGCCTGTTTTAAAGGCCTTAAACTGACAATGCAATGGTAGTACAGAACATTAAATAGATCAGATGTGAAATAATAGCATCTTTCCTAATGTCACGGCCTCCACCTGACGCCTGGGTGTGGCAGATTCTCCAACCCTCTCTCTCTCTAGGTGGACATGTGTGTGGCAGAACTGTGTGAGAGTAGGTGCGAGTGATCACCTCATTTCCTCATCTCCCATAAAGAGCCAGACATTGCCGCGACTCGGTGCCAGATCGTAACGATACCACAGTCAGTAGTGTTTGCCAGTCAGTTAAGCTCTTTGTTTCTGCAGCGTGCTTACTGCCTTCTCCTTTTCCCAGTACCAGACTCCTGAATGCTGCTCTACAAGCCTGGCAAACCCTGCCTCCTCTGTCAAGTTTGGATCACCGGACTCATCTCTCAGTCTGTTCCGCTGCTGCATTGACAAGATTCCTGGCTATCCTCCACTCATGACCCTGCCACAGGGCATCACCGCCCGTCTCACGTCCTCAGCTCCCCTATTCTGTTCATTGCTCAGCTAAGTTCCCCACTCGCTTCCAAGACAGCTCAGTTTAGTATTTAGTCTAAGTAGTCCTGAGTTTTGTGTATTGCTGATTTTTTGGCTCATGTTTGTAGTTAGTTTCTGTCTACTTTCCTGCTTTAGTGGTACTAAGTATGGGTTAGTTTATTTACTTTCCAGTTTATCATTTCAGTCTAGCCTTAGTGTTCCTCCACTCTGCTAGGGAGCTCCATCCTTCCTGAGCCTCGTAAAGCATTTCCTGTGTCAGGTCAGAGTTAGGCCACTTTCTGTTGTAGTGCTTTTGTGTTGTAATAAAATTATAATTGTATACACCTAGACTGGCCTGTCAAGTCTCCGATTCATTTCATGACACAATGTAGTTTACATGTCCTATACAATATTCTGCAGGTGTTTTTATTGTGGCTGATCAGTCAAGTGAGAACTCCTTTTCTACTAACATTGTGCCTCAGTTGTAATTCAGAGCTCTCTCCCAAAAACTCAGTGTAAATGCAGCCTCCAGTTGAGTTTCTCCAAGAACCAGACAAGCCTGTTCCCTCATGTCTGATCAAAGCCAGCGTGAGGGGAAACAAAACAGATTTTAAAAAAGACAGACTGGGTAAAGGAAACATTTCAAAAAGATCAAACTGAAAACGGCACATTCATCATTTCAGTCCCAGCTGTGGATGTACTGGAATTAATCAGGAGTACAAAGCCATGCAGAAACAGTCTAATGCAGGCACAAGGGGGCTTGTTATTTTTCAAATATTTTTATTTTTTTAGGCTGAAACCAGACATTTCCTAATTAAACCTAGTCTGATCACTTCAGGTTGACCTCTGAAATACAGGTGGGAAGGGCTAGTATCCCAACTTAGCGGCTTTACTGCTAATACATCTATGTAGTCAGTCTGAAGGTTTAAAGAAATGAACTTTCATGCAATCAAATTTGAACCAAGTTTGTCACCAAATAGACACCTGGAAAATAACCTGGACCTGATTAATCTGCTTTTCTGGGACAGGAAAAAAACAGCTGTGAAAATGACATTGCTGGAATTACCATCATAGGGCTGCTCATGAAAACAGTAGATTCAACAACATTTACATGCAGTATGTTTATTGCAATTATAATGAATCAATCCGTTACGGTTTGTGCAAAGGCTCAGATGCAGGAAAGGAGATCTCAGACGAATGAGTGCAAGAAGCTTTTACTTACAAAACAGGAAAATTAGCCAGGACTATAACTGATCACCAGAAGTCTAACACTTGGCACAGAAGTAGTTTGAATCCACAGAAGGCAGTACAGAAACAGACACCCTCTAGTGGACCGGCAGAGAAATTACAGGAACAGACTAAATCTAAGCAGACCCACACATGGTAACACCAAGGCAGGAATACGGAACTAAACACCAATTCAAGAAGCAGAAATATACTAACAGTTACTTAACATGAATCACTCTATGGTAACCACATATGGTAACTCCACAGTAGACTACAGATCTAACAAGAAGCTAGAAAAGAGGTAAAAACAAACCAGAAAATATATTCTATAAACAGGAATCTACGAGACGATCAACTACCAACGAGAAAGCCGATTGAGAATACTTAGAAACTAACAAGTCTAAAGTAGAGTCTGGTACTGAGCGGCATCAGACTTAACTGGCCGGGTCCGACAGGGGGAAGTCCAGGAACGGAGCTGGGAAACGGGAGAGGTAGGAGAGTCCAGGGAGGGATGGCTGCACAGCGGTGATGTGGCGGCAGCCAGCGGTAGAGAGGGCGTTCGGGGCTGGTGTCCGAGGTGGTGTGGCAGGAGTGTGTGGTGGCAGGAGTGTGTGGTGGCTTGGCTGGTGTCTGAGGTGGCGTGGCTGGTGTCTGAGGTGGCGTGGCAGGTGTTCGTGATGGCGTGGCTGGCAGCAGGTGTGGCGGCTTCGGAAGGACGGAGGAAACGGTGAACAGAACCGGTGAGTGGCTGAACCAGGGGGGAGCGAGGGAGTCCAGGTTGGCAGAAGTTCTCAGAAGAGTCGTGACAGAAAAAGAAGGGAATCCAGGATGGCACGAACAGACAAGAGTCAGTCTAGAAGAGGCAAAGACAGGATTCCTGGACGTACAAAGACAACAGCTTGACAGAACGGTGCTCAGCACTGACTGGAGAACGTTCACGGACAAGTGATGAGTGGCATCTGGTTAAATGGAGGAGTAGAAGTGGTTGATTGGATTACTCCCACCTGCTCGTGCACTGCTCCCACAGATGCTGATTGCCCACACCTGTCATTTTCTACATTACAAAAATATCATGCACCATATTGTACCAGTCTTCTATTGAGGGTAGGTCTTGACAGCCATTTTTTTGGAATGGCTTTTTTGCTGGAAACCAGCAGAATTCTAGACTCTGTCTTTGGGGAACCAATAAGTTGTGGTGGCTTCATACCCAAGTACAAGACCTGAAAACAAAGACCAGTCTTGATTCTTAACACCTTCTCCATGCTATCGCTGATCATTTTCCACAAGCTGTGAATCCTAGGGCACTCTCAAAACACATGCAAATGGTTTGCCACCACATTTCCACGTCCTCCAGCAAGCAGCATGCCTCTCCCTGCATTGTTTCTTAACTGGTGTTATAATGACCGTGACCATATTTTTACAGTTAAACTCCATCCAAGAAAGTGAACTGGTTGATTTTCATTGCTTGTCATTCAGATCTTCCCATTCCTCCAGTGACATGATAAAGTTTCCCTCTCTTTCCCATTTTTCTTTTATGTGGGATGAATTCACCCTATTTAACTTTTGTAGATCCTTGTATAATTTGGAAATCATTCTGTCTGCCCTATAAGCTGATAAAAACTCTTAATATACCAGGTCCAGATTTTTACAGGTCTGCTTTGTTTAGTACTTTGTCAATATGGTGTCTCAATTGTAGGAATCTTTAGTTAGGATTTTTTTAATCACTGTAACACACACTGTTCCCTTATTGTTGCAACTACGGTATTTCAAATGACAGTTGTGTTCAGCAACTCCTTAGGCACCATAATATGCCAGAAGTATTTCTTTACCTTTGAAAATCATAGCAAACAGAGCCCTCATGTGAGGAGTGATTTTGCTCATGCTGACTTCCTGTGAGCAGACTAACTTGCTCTGCATGCTATTTCAAAACAGTGACATCTACTGGACTTTTTTTTTAGTATAATGTACCTCAGAGTGGTACCTAATGAGTGGTAGAGATGGCTGAACAGGTGGAATTAAGTAAAACATTTTTCAATAAGATGTAGTGAGTCAAACTGTGCTCTACCAGATGGTTGAGCAGAATGTTAAAGGGTTAAGGCCAAAGAGCAGGTTTCCCTTCTCACACTCCACAGCACTCAGTATCACTCACGGGCGTGATAAAAAAAAAAAAAAAAAGCTACACAAGGAGTATTACTACACTCTACAAGCTAACAACTGCAGCCTTGATAGCATCGAAGTGTCTCAATGGGTCAGGATAAAACTAATACAAATTCCTAAAATAAGTTGATCAATAAAATCTACTGGTAAAATAAGTTGTTAAAATGAATGGAGAGGGTACTTAGCTCCAAGAGAGGTGCATGTGAACACACCCCTCTGCTATCCCACGTAGCTTCCCCTCTACTCCAGACAGTGATGCTGCGCCTTCCCTCTGTGTTGTAGCTCAGCATCCGCCTCCTTGGCTCCGTTCCTCTGGTCAAGTCTGCCAGGTCGGGGTCCCGCCGGCTCCCGGAGGTAGCGTCCCGCCGGCTCCTGGAGGTAGCGTCCCGCCGGTTCCCGGAGATAGCGTCCCGCCGGTTCCCGGAGATAGCGTCCCGCCGGCTCCCGTAGATAGCGTCCCGCCGGCTCCCGTAGATAGCGTCCTGCCGGCTCCCGGAAATAGCGTCCTGCTAACCTCCCCACGGGTCTCCTGCGGCGGCAGTGCTCTCTTGAGAGTTTGTCAGCTCCCCACTCCGTGGCGTCTCCTGTCCTTCGATGTGTCTCCTGTCCTTCGATGCGTCTCTTCTGCCGTACTACTGCCTTGCTGCTGCTTGAAAAGTTAACAAGGCGCTGTCCCCACACCTGACACTAATGTTGCTGATTGGAGCTTGTCTGTGAGGCGTTCAGGGTCGGTCGGATAAAAACTCATGCAATAAAAACTCACTAAAACCCACAACATCAACAGGTGAGGATAAAGAAAAAGAAAATCTGCGTTTGTCCATAAAAAACGACCTCGTCAAACATACAGTTGCATTGTCTCTCATATTGAACACAGAAAAAGCCATTGAGGCTTCTATGCATGACTTTTAAAGGCTATGACTTTACACTTTACGGGACATAGTAGGTATTTACAGATCTGACTGTAGCACTGTATCTGAAAATTTTCCTGAATTGTGTCGAGCACACCAGGTGGACAGGATTTGTAAGGAAGTTAGAACTTCCCACAGTGTTTGGATCTGATTTAATTTGTACATGCCTTCCCTCAACAAAGCCCAAAGTCCAGCAGCAACTATTTCAATTAAACTCCTTTAATGATAAATTATAAATGTTTATAAAGGTGTTTTCCTGGCACATGCTTGCAGTCTGGACAGTCTGCTAGGTCATAAATTTTAGGCTGTACAGGGATCTCTGTGCTTATTCCTCATTAGGATTGAGAGGGTGGGGGTGGGCTGGAATCTATCCCAGCTGTCTTAGGGTGAAGGCAAGGAACATCCTGGAGAGGTCGCCAGTCTATCACAGGGCTACACATAGAGACAAACAAGCACATTCACATAGGCTTGGGCAGATGGCCATGTGTATTCTTGTGTATACTCCTGTGTATGTGGAAATGATGAACTGACCTTTACAACAGCTACTGTACGTGTCCATGATGTTGGCAGCTCAGTCCATGTGTGTTTCTGCTAGAGTGTAATCAAGGTTCAAGTCTCATGCCATGTTCTAGATCGGTGCCAACAATCGAGTTAGCACTCAAGTCAGAAAACACCAAGTGAATTGACAAGTCTTTGCACCTATCTCCAGTATCAGCTCTCAAATTAATTTCAGCATGTAAGTGAGGTTCAAACCCAAGGTTTCAAACCCTTGATTGATTTTTCTGAGGTCATTCTTTTTCAGGTTTACAACTGTAGTCTTAAAATCCAGTGATGTGACTTGAGTCACTCTTGTTTGACACCTTATGTGTGTGTGTGTGTGTGTGTGTGTGTGTGTGTGTGTGTGTGTGTGTGTGTGTGTGTGTGTGCACATGTGCGTGTGTGAGATTGAGTTAATGTCTTAAAACTGAATCAGTGAGCAACTGCAGAAACACTCAAGCAGATGGCAGTCGTATGTCTCAGAGAACTTTATGTGTGTGGACTCATTGTAATCATGAAACTTTTACGACAGTTGCATTGTAGTAATACAGCTGTGAGGAAAACACAGTCTGACATACAACTATACAAAAACTCACTCACTCACTCACTCACTCACTCACTCACTCACTCACTCACTCACTCACTCACTCACTCACTCACTCAGCACATATATTTGTGCTAGAGGTCTGGAAGAAATTAGGAAACTCTCCCGTCTCAATATGCTCAACATGCATGAAGTGACCTGGTTTAAATCGTGGAGACTGGCACTGAGTTTCACGCAGACCGGTGGAAAAAAGTTTTCGGACACCACATGCATTTGTGAAATATTACATTAACAATCACTCTTAGGTCTTCAAGTGCAATTTCTTTTAGTACAGTCACAGCCAGAACACTAAACAAATCTTAAAAAAGACATTGAAAGCTTAAAATTGATTGTAAAATACATAAGAAATTTGAAGTATTGGGTCATTTTGGTACCAGTGATCCACTAGTGATGGTCGTGCTTTTTATTAAAAGACACATATTTTGTTGCTTTATGTGTCTATACAAAGCCAGCATATCGACAAAATTTGTGAAAAGAAAAAAAAAAAGAGACAAAAATCTCATTGTAATGAATGGGAAATCAGCCGGACAACTGCCAATACCACCTATCTTTGGAACCCTGTACCTCTGGCAAACTTTACAGTAGAAACTTTATTCAGGCGTTGAACATGATTTGATATTTTGATATCTATTAAAGTTTTAACGCAGTTGTACTTTAAGATTCAGTTTGAGTGATGTCATTCAGTCTAAATTTTGAGCAGACATTTTTAAAAAAAAAGTTCAGTTAACCTTGTCTCCTTCTCACAATTTTCCCCTAACATGAGCAAGTTATACATAAAAATGTAAGCATTTTCATCCTCTTCCACCCAGTGTGACTCTCATTACCAAAAGACTTACATATACACAGTGTGCCGACCAAATCCCTCAGTGACTCCCATTATTTCGCAGTGCCACAAACTTGGGTGAAAATCAGAAACATAGAGTCTCTTTCACCTGCCAACAAATCAGTATAATACACAGCACATGCATGAAAATAGATCAGTATGTTTAAAACAAGATTGTGCTTGACGCAGTGAAAAATTTTTTCGATACAAGTTATAGTTTTTGAGCTGCAACTACAATCAACCAGTGACTCACAGCTGATTGGCTGATTGATCCTGGACTACACTTTCAAAGTAAAAGCTCAAAGATGTTAAAAGGTCCTGATCACGGTTCATGAAACATGCTGGTTTTCAAAATAAACTGTACTTATATAAATTGTACCTTATATATAATTATAACAGGGCATATAAACCGGCAGGAGGTGCATTGGCATATTTAAAATTTCTTCAGAGGTTTTACAGTTAGTTTTAAAAATTTGCTTTCCCTTTCTTAATTCCTTCATTCACTAACAACAGCAAAACAACTAAACTGTTTTTTTTCTAATCATGAAGTAAAAAAGGTTGAAATATCCAAAATCTCCAGCTAAAGCTCACTTGCACCATACACTGATCTGCCACATTACCAACAGCCACCTGGGTAATACTGCATGGGCTTGGTCTAAAACAGTGTACAGGTAGGTGGCTAGGGCCAGGACCCAAGTTTTCCCAGCAGAATGTTGCATTGCAACTAGATGTCAGTGCTTTTATGTTGTTGCTGATAAGTTATTTGTTTCTATTTTGAATGGAAAGACACACCAAAACGTTAAATAGTTTGAAGATAAGCAATAGTTGTATAAAAACTATGCAAAACATCTGTTTCAGTCTTTGTATTGTCACATGACACTTGTTCATCTGGTACAACAGTTCAACGGTTTGCCAACATATTCCAAAACGTAGTGCTTTTTGTGTTCACTTTGATGTGGACACTACGTACACTTTGGGTGGGACTCCACGTGTCCCTGAATGACCAATATCCACATCTTTTGTGCCTCCTCATCATCAGAAACATGATCATCCTTTACTACATTCTTTATCGAGGGATATGTCCAAAAGAATACTGACATCACCATTTAAACAAGTATGCACTGAAATATTGCTAAATTAGACAAATCTTACAAGCTGACAGCAGTTTATTCTATGTAGTCCAAAAATCTGAGACAAGTGGTAAAGATGCTATATTTTGTTTTTGTATAAGAACACTTTCATTACAGATTATGAGTCCAACAGCATGCACTTGAACTGCATGTATTCGACCAGTTTGTTCAGACCTGATAAGCCATGTTTTCCCTGCATGATGTGACAATGTTCCAAAGAACCTCTTGTCATGTGATGAATGCTTGTCTCAGTCTTCAACTGTCCCTTAGATGTTCAGTGGATTTGTGGTCAGCTGACTGAAGTAAATTCAGTAACCATCAGCACTACTTGCTGCACTTTGGTCTTCCCGTCAAAGCTTTGAGGTGTGCGACTCATTATCCTGCTGGAGGATGAAGCTTTCTCCACAAAGATGCCAACCAGAGAGTAGAACATGTCTTCTGAAGATTAGTGTGCTGCTTCTCCTTGGTCTGGGTGGAGCAGATTCAGTGTAGGTGTTCAGCTCCAGGGTAACTTGTTTACCCTCTTCAGAAGTGATTTACTTGTCCTCTGATGCACTACTAGACACCTTTCTCTTGGTAGAATCAATGCTGATTGGAGTCTTGCATTCTTTACATAAGAAATTCAGCCTCTATGTTCAAGTAAATTTTATCTTAGTGAATAAAGCATGATGCATGATTGTCTGATGGTGGGCATCGTCTGATCCTGCTTTGAAAACAGAATTCTTTGGGACTATGTGGGATTTCTATGATATTTCTAAATGGAGTTTTTAATACTAATTTCTTGCTTTTATAGAAGCATATTTCTAGTGTTTTACACTGTTTATGATGGAAAAATACTGGATGAGGGAGGTATGCAGGAGTGGAAAAGTACTAGGTGAAAGGTTGTGCTGGAGACTCCGTTCCACAGATAACTGAGGTTTCATCCTCCCCACAAAGGGGAACCATCTTCACGGCTGTGGGGCTTAGAGCACAGCATCCAGAGCAGGACAACAAGATGACTGCTCATATGCAAAGGAGGGAGTCAGAGGTGCAGAAGACAACCAATCAGAAGAAAGACACACCCTGAACGCTTATGCACCTGTGAAACTAGATATAAGGCTGGGTAAGGGGAAGAATAGCGAGTCAGACTTCATGAACCGACCGGAATCCTGTTGTTGTCGTCAGGGATAGAAGTTTGGGCCCAGAGCTCTGTATGCTATATTCAATTTACTGTTAAACATGTTGAATGAGCCCTAAATACCTCCTATCACTTCATTCAACGAATGTGCAGGAGCTCTCACACAGTCCGTTTTCCTGTTAGATTGAGATTATGCTCAAACACCTACTATCCTTAATAAGTTTGCTACAGATAACCTAGTCAAGTGAAGGTAAATACAGCAGATGATAAAGATGTCACAATTCAAAATGCCTGCTATGCATTTGACTACATCAATTAAAGCAGCACAGTTGTGCTCTTAATGTTACGGATCCTCTGTTCAGAGGCTCAAAAGCAGGGTAAAGAGACACAATCACAAGCGAAGGCAAGTAAAACAATATTTACTTACAAGTTGTTCTAAAACAGAACTACAAACACGGGAGACTGAACTACAACAGGAAGTACTGATCGAAACAGGATCTAAACTGACTAGAGCTGCCACCAGTGGAAGGGCAGATTAGAACTACCAAGGTCAATAAAAAAAAACAGACAAAATAAACAAACAACCCACACAGGGTAACACCCAGGCAGGAAGCAGTCAAATACTGAGAAACCGGTAGTCTTAAATTAGACGACAAACAATTCGGCTTGGCTAGAATTAATAAAACTTGAAGTAACTGAACACGAACTGGCTCAATGATCACGTGGGACTTATCTGTGAGGAAAGCCCTGGGAATATACTGGCCAGGAGAGAGTGGCAGCAGGACAGGTGGCGCGAAGCAGGTGGTCCAAAGGTTGGATGGGGGCTTCAGGGAAAGGCTGGGGGTCCAGGGGAAACTCCAAGGTCCAGCAGGAGGACTGAGGAATCCGGTGGGGAGGCTGAGGGGGTTCCGTGGTTGGAGAGGTGGATAGGTGGACTGGCAGGTGCTGAGGTAGAAGGCTCCAATGGAAGAAGCTGTCCCACCAGATTGTACAGCTGAGGAGCAGAGGGAGGCCAGAGTTCCACTCGGTTCCAAGGAGGCAGATACAGGTTGGAGCTGGCAGCTGGCAGCCTGGAGTGGTTAGTTCAACAGTCCAACATCGACTGAGAGCAGAGCGTCTGCTTAAACGCAGGAGGAGACGACCGCTTGCTGATTGCTCCCAGTTGCAACCCAATCACACCCTGATTGGAGTGGCAGCACCTTCCTCTAATCCAGAATCACACCACCTGAGAGAGGGATAGAGGGAGAAGGGAAGGAGGGGAAAATAACCTGCCACTACCTGCCTCCAGGGGCAGAGGGCGTGACACTTAAACCCTTTTAATCCAGTCAGTGGTAGGTTTAATGTGGAATGGCAAACAAATGTGTAGAACATTACACTGCAGGTCAGTTAGACTGTAGAGATGCTTGAGAGAAACACGATGCTTACAAGAGATGATAGCAGTTTAAGACAGAGCATCCAAGCAAGGGGAACAGCTACTGAGATCCGTGTTTTTGTCATTTTCTTAATTTTACTCGTATTTTCAAGGTTTGAACATTCTCTGAAATGTTATATTTTATGGCAGTATATTTGTATGTACAAGGAATACACTAACATGTTGTTATATATTGTATGCCTCATGCTATCACTATCTTGGAATGACAGATTTAAAATATCTGCAACTAACTAAATGGACTGAAACAGGAGGCAGGGGAAAAGTAGCGTGACAATGAAGATGGGAACCATTTTGCATGAGGTTACTGTGCCACTGTTTCTGTAATGCACTGAGCTCTAAAACCTGTAATCACAGGAGAGCTTCAAAATACAGTGGTATATGTCGCCATCTAGTTATCAGCCATAGCGTTGTGTGTATGTGTGTGAGTGTGTGTGTGTGTGTATAGAATTACAGTGGGGTAGAATGTAATGTCTTAGTATTTTAAAGTATTATCATTGATTGAAATTCTGCAGCAGTTTATTACACCACAACAAACTCAGTGTTGGAGACAGACAGTTTCATTTTGGGGTGTTTAGGCTGTGACCATTATTCACATTGGGGTGCCACAAGGTCCTGTTATTTATTTTTTTAGCCACCGACTGTATGCCATCCTTGTGGTCACTCACTTTTATAATTTGCTTATAAAGGCAAGACTGCCATGTAGGACAATATGGAACCTCACAAACAATACACTTTTTAAAGTAACAACTGATTAGAACCTGAAAAGGTTGCAAAAGTTCTGTTTTTTAAATTGCTGATTAAGCTGAAAGACACATTCATCAATAACTTTTTGGAGCCTGTTAGACCGGCTGTTGTGTTAGATCATACTGAAAGCAATTTCCCATGTTGTGTCAGCGTCTATTAAAGAGATCAACACAATGTTGGGAACACCACAGTTTCGAACAAACGCCAGTCACCCGTCTGCATGCTGTGTGTACAGGTGAGTAACGGCGCAGCTCATGCTCCATCCATAGTACTAACTGGTGACGTTGTCTGGTGTATTGCAGCGTGATGACGTAGTGCCTTACGTACAGCACGTGTAGCGTTGCACAACTCCGGTGCGTAACATCTTTGCTGTGTCCCGCACGTTGACATTGGGACGGTAACCTGACAGAGAAACGCTGCTCTGCTGACTGCGCTAAAAGGTTAGTTATTTCTTACGCCTTTAATATTTGGACCCGAATGTACATTGGATGGTAAGACGGAAACGGGGCGAGGCGTCCTGAATGTACTAGTAACATGTTCAAAGAGCGTTTTAAATTCGAAGCAAAGAAGACAGACACATACCAGCTAAGGTTAGCATAGCTGCTGGGTAGCCTGCCTTACGTTATATAGAGGAAGCTATGGGAATTAGTGCTAGGACAGTAGGCAAAACCCGTTCCGACCTTGCCATTTTTCACTTTATCCCGTTTGCTCTGTCTGAATCACAGAATAAGCTGGAAACACCATAAGGATACAGAGGAGTTGAGCCAAGCTAAAACGTTAGGCTACTGTTACTAGCATAGCAAAGTGTTTGTTGCACTAGAAGCTAACTGAGGTTAAACGAGGATATCTTCAAGCAAGTCCTGTCAGCACTTAATTAGAATGTTATATAGGAGCGATGCGGAATCAGTTTAAAATAAAACGACGGCTAATGCTTGTTTTCCCCACAGCATACCACGTAGTTTTCAGACTGCTTTGTGTGTTTCTGTGTAATAAATGTTCATAGCTTCTTATAAGACACCTTGAACTGCGTCTTTGCTCGGGTCTCCTTTGCCTCTCACACAAATTTTACTATGTCTGTCAAAGCTATATGTAATTACTTGAATACATCCCTTTTCTGCTTGCAGCATGGTTTAGATTTCACTAATGCTGTTCAGAAATTTTACAGAGCGGTAGTATTTATTGTAGAGTTGCTTTGTCCAGTGTTTTGTATTTCTCTTGCAACTTGATATAAACGCTTAGAATTGTTAGTCTGGCCAAGCAATAAGACCAGCTCAGAAAGCACTCATATTGTGGCTGAATACAACTTGTGAATGTAAGGTGTTTTGGCTTTTACGGTGTATTGTGTGTGTTTGTTTCCACATCAGACAGTGCAGGATGGGAGCCTCCGTGTCAACACCTGCTGCTCCGACAGTCAAGGCAGAGGCTATGATGGCTGCCCCACCTCAAAGCTACCCCATGCACCAAGAAGCCCAGCCTGTCAAAGGTACGTACACTGGAAGTGTCATTATTATAATAGTATAATGTATCAAGTCATGTGTAATAAACTAATTTAGTGAACATGCTGTAATGTGACTATTTCTGTCTGTCTCAGTGTCGCCACCCTCAGAGTGTCCTATGCATCAAGCTCAGCCTGTCAAAGGTATAAAAGTGCTGTGGGACCAACAACACAGTCAATTGTCCTTATGTGGCATCATATAATTAAATAATAAATTATGTTCATTTTGTGTTGACAAATTGAAATTCTGTCATCATTGTCTGTCTTTCTTAGTGTCTCCGCCTTCTGAGTGTCCTATGCATCAAGCTCAGTCTGTCAAAGGTAGATGTTTCAGTTTTAAGCTCCATTTTAAATTATTTGTGGCATGCCTGTGCATTGTTTGGTAATATACAAGTTTAGCAGGCTTTCTTCTCTTGACTTCACTGTTTCACATCTTTCTAGGTTCAGACTGTTGTTTTTTGTTGGTACACTGGCCACCATTCCTCAATCAGATGTTCTTGTCTCTTTCAGTGTCTCCTCCACCGGAGTGTCCCATGCACAAAGCAGAAGCTGGTCCAGCCCACCAAGACCGGGCCTATGAGTTTGTGGAGTGTCCAATGAAAGCTGCAGCAGGCATGAAGAGTGACATTGATCCGGCAAATATGGTACCTGCACCACTTTAGTGAAGCAAAAGGGTGCTGGATAGACGGGGAAAAGTAAGACTGTGAAAGTCAAGTGAAAGTAAACAGATGATCGTAACCCTTTCATGTGCTGGTGGGTCAGTAGATACCCATTTTCCATTGGATTGGGGTCACTTTTTACCCATGTTGTGCATCAAAGGGTTAAAAATGTTGTTTGTAGGTTTAACTACTTACACCGTGGGTTGTGCTCTTGAAGTGAACAGCAAGAACATGGCATTTTTATTTTTTAGTAAAGGATTTATTATTCTGTTAATCAAATTTTTAAACTTTGAAAGTCATTTTAAATGGATGACCTTTGCTTTTCAATTTTTACATACCATTGGCTTTGAACTGAAACACATGGCTGTTAGCCAAGTAGTGGTCCTGCATACCTGACATTTTATTCTATGTTCTCGACTGAATGGTTTATATGTTATTGATCTCACTCTATCAGATTGTATGTAAATCCTCATCATGTAATGTTTAGCACCATAAATTCACTCTGTTGTTGATTTATGTATTGTCTCTGTGTGTGTACAGATGCCTCCTCCTAACCAAATCCCAGCTCCAGACCAGCCTTTTGAACTGTCCATATCCAGAGAAGAGTCCAATATTCCCCGTCACGGCACAGAGAAGAACTGGGTTTACCCGTCTGAACAGATGTTCTGGAACGCCATGCTGCGGAAGGGGTCAGTCTATACTTTATGGATTTTATTCATCCAAGCGGGCTACTTTATGCCCTCTATGTCCAATCATACCTACAGACCTGTACCCATTCTGTTATTGAAAAGAAGAGAGGAAGATTATGGTCATTACATCCAGGATAAATATATACTGTTAGTAATTCTTTAATCAAATCAAAGGAAATACAGAAGATTGTCATTCATGCTGAATAATGGAAACGTTAAATGCCTGCCCATTGGCTAAATATCTTACTGCATATGGTCAGTAAGACAATTTACCAGTAAAGTTTTCCTGTTTTAGTACCAAAGCTAGCCAGGTGTAATCTTCTCACACTGGGGCCGTGTCACAATATGATACAGACTGTATTTAGGAATCCTAAAGGTGTGAGCATCAGAACATGTTCTTATTTTTCTTTGTAACTAACACAAGGAAGCTCTATTGACATGATTTATTGTAGTTCACAACTTACACCTTCTTGTATCATGATGCCTGTCATGATCTAAGCAGGTGAAGCAACAGGCTGGCAGCAATTTAAATCCAGCACTTCAAGGAGTATTCAGCACAGTAGACAACACAGTTGCCCCACAATGTTTCATCCAAAGCCCAACTCTAGAAATACTCCTTGTCTTGATGATTAAAGTAACAAGATGCAGACTAAACTAAAGGGTGATCCATGGCTTTTGTCTGGTTTATATAAGTATTTGATTTGGCAGAATTATTGAACCTGTTTTGTCTATCTTTCTGCCTTGTTCAGCCAAAACTCCCACCAAACTATCTTTTAAAGGTAGAAAATGTCATTCTATTGAGATCAGGGTATTTACGACACCCCGTCCTTCTTCTACCCCCTTCTTGTCTCTCCCTGTCACTTTCCCTTTCCCTCTGTACTGCATGGCACATGGGACTTGCTGGAACAATGCTCTATGGATCATTCTGAGCCACTTTGTTTGCAGTTTATAGGGCCGGGGCTGTAAACAAATATGTTTTTTTCCCCCAGTGTGCGCTCAGAATGGAAAGCTAGTAGACTGTAAAGAGTTGAAAGAAAAGTTGTATTAGATTATTATCACTATCTCCACCTTTAATTCAACTAAATATATTCATACATTGAATAGACTTTTTGAATGACAGTAAAGTGTTGTTAAAGTCGGAAATTTTAAGTATACCTTTACTAGTAGAAAATGAAAATTGGTGCTGTCTGATCATTATGCCCTGTTAATAGCACTGAACTTGGTAGCCAACCCATAGTTGTTGGTATCCCAGCATTCCTGGTTTATGCCACCAGTGTTTCAGGAAATCCATTTTTTGCTTCGCATCTCCCTATCTAGAGCAAAGTTCCTGATCATGAAGTCCCTCAGTATAAGAGTTACCTAATGTCATCCTTACTGTTTGTGGCTACCTCTTAAAGCAGTCAGATTTCCTTGGTATTCCATGACTAAATGCTCTTACATTTACCTGAAAATGCTGCATTGTTGTGGTTTATGACTTTAATTGACTTAAAAGCTGAATGCTAAGTCAGGACATGCCTTTTGCTTTAATGGGTAAAGCTGCACAATGTTTTCAGATGAGAGAAGGTAGCAATGCTGAGTCCTGTTTTTGTGTGATTCTGTGCTGCAGATGGCGTTGGCGTGATGATGACCTTGCTGCTCAAGACATGACCAACATCATTAAAATCCACAATAACAACAATGAGCAGGCCTGGCAGGAAATCCTGAAATGGGAAGCCTTACATGCACGGTGAGTCAACACAGTAGCATTAAATAACAATCTTCAGCATTGACCTACAGACCGTTTATGCACTTTCCATGATTTGGATACTCATTGGAAAAACCGACCGTGACTTGATAAATGTTTTATCTTGCAGTGAATGCCCATGTGGGCCAACCTTGAAGAGGTTTGGTGGAAAGGCCAAAGAGTTCTCGCCCAGGGCCCGCTTCCGCCACTGGATGGGGTGAGCACCGTCACACTTTTTCCCAGTTTCAGTTAAAATTTCCACAGTTTTATTCCATGGATCATCACAGTTTTCTTGAAACGACAACAACCGACTGGTCGGTCCCTACTGCGGCGTCCTCACAGCAGTTGGTGAACTGCGTGTAGCAAGAACCTCGAGTAAAGTTCCCAGCACTGGCACTGGTCATTCTGACCTCTGAGACAATGCCAGTATGTAGCTGCAGCAGTAAATGGCAGTTCAGTGTGCTGAGACAGCTCCACACCTGCCTAAGGTGCACAATGGGGGAAGATAGGCTTCACCATCATACCGTCTTACTGGTTGAAAAAGATGAACCTTCTAGGTTCAGTCACAGTCAAGCCATTGATTCCTTTGCCACAATGAAAAGTAAACAAAGCACTTGATGAAACTAATCAACACAGTTTGAACATATGAAGCACTTTCCGAATACTGTGAAATACTTTACTTTTACATTTTACATTTATGAGTATAAATATAGGTTACTGTAAATCAGGGGTTACTAAATGGTGGACTGTGGTCTGGATCCAGACCCAGATGCCATCTTATACAGACCCGGACCTGTAAAATGTTAAATGGTCTGTATTTATATAGTGCTTCACTATACCTGAAACGATACCCAAAGCGCTTTACATAATACATCACATTCACACATTCACACATTCACACACTGATGGCGGAAGCTGCCATGCAAGGCGCTAACCAGGACCCATCAGGAGCAGTTAGGGGTTCGGTCAGGGACACCTGGGCATGAGCGCTACAGGCCAGGATCGAACCGGCAACTCTCCGGTTACAAGACGGCCACTCTACCCACTGAGCCATGCCGCCCCAGCTTCGCATTCAGAAAAGAGTGGAGAAGTGAGGGACAGATGAGGAGGACAGACAAAAAAGAAAAATAAAGTGACCCTGAGAGGAAAGTAGCCCTGCACATGCCGGCCATGTTTGACTTGACATACAGCTGTGAGGCAGCTTTCTCAACTGTGAACATTATCAGAACTAAATATCATTCCAGACTCACCAGTGAGCTCCAGATGTGTTTGAGAACGACCCTGACACCATTCAGGCCATGATTCAAAATACTGGCAGGATAAGCTGCAGCTCAGGTCTCCCATTAAGCAGCAGGGATATAAGGGAAGTGATAGAAGACAGGAAAAAATGTGAAAGTGTTCAATTGTTTACATTTTTTTAGATTTAGGTGTTAAAGATGTATATAGGTTGGTTCAGGTTGTTCAGTCATTATTTTTTAAGTTCTGCACTTCATAATGTGTTCATAATGCCTGATGAAACAAATTTTATAAAGATCACTATATAAGCATTTTTACCTTTACCAGTTGGTGTTTTGGCAGTAACAGTGTGACTGTGGCAGTTATAGTGGGCTAAACAACAAAGTCTATTTAGCACATTTTATACATACAGGAGACATTCACCAAAAAATGTTTGATCTGCACCTTAGAGCTTTATCCTTAGCAATGTCCTTACTCTTAACACAGAAAAAGGTGAAATGTTAAAGGGCTTTGGTGAGCACAATTGATCAGCCTTCACTGTACTTTGTTTAAATCTTACTAATTTAAGTTCTTTCTGTAGCTATGAGCTGCCCTTTGACCGTCACGACTGGATTATTGATCGCTGTGGGAAGGAGGTCCGGTACATCATCGACTATTATGATGGGGAAGTCAACAAAGACACCTACCAGTTCTCCATCCTGGATGTACGCCCTGCTTTTGACTCTTTAGATGCTGTGTGGGACCGCATGAAGGTGGCCTGGTGGCGCTGGACCTCCTAAGTGGCCCTGACACACAAACTGGTGACAAACATACATGTAGAAAGACTACTACACTGTTCCTCATTTCAAACAAGACCCAAAAAGCAAACAAAAAAAAATAAACAAAAATGACTGTTTTAGCAGAAACTCATACAGTCAGGCTGAATGGAACAGATTTCTGAAGAAAAATGATTTCAGGCTTTGTAATTCACAGCTTTCTAAACAGCATGTGCATCTTAAACTCAGTGAAAGTGTTTGTTTGACAGGTCACAGGTAACTGCTCAGTGAAAGGAGCGGTCAGAACACATCTCAGTGTGCTCTTTAAGAACCAACGGTTGTATTTATATCTTCTGTGCCTCTGGAGGAGTTTCAAGTCTGAGAAGTAACTCTTATGATATCATAGATATTATCAAGGTTATCAGAGTTGATCCCTGGAGAATTCTGATCTTACGCACTTCAGAAACAAACAAATGCTCCAACCTTCTAAGTTTGTCCTCTCACTTCTTGTCTACAATGAAAGTGAATTGTGTTGTATTGGACAGACTGATATCTGCTGCCTGTGATCACATTGCTGGTCTAACTGGTTGACTTGTGTTAACTGATCAGGACCAAGGCTTGTGACTAACAGCCAGCAGTGGAGACCCGAGGGTAAAGGGCAAATAAAACAAGGGTGACAATGAGAAGAGGGATGGGTACGTTTTGATTACAAATTGCAGGTGTAACTGAGATGTGGGCAAGTCTTCACACTTGGGTGTAACTCACTGTTTGGACCTCAATAGTTTTGATTGTGAACTTTTTAATTTCATTCATGAGGTGGAATATTAAATGAATTACGCACCCCATTTTAAGTTGAAGGAGATTACTTGGAAGTATTCTCAAATCAAAACAAACTGTTGCTTCTGTCCAGCTTTGTTGATCTTCTGGCGACCTTTACAACAAGACAGAAGTCCAGAAAAGTGCAATGGCTACACATTTTAAGAGCTTTGATAACATCACGGTTTGATCATATGACTGATTAACTACATAGATTAAAATGGTTATTATAGTTCATCTGGGATGAATCTGCCTCAGAGACTCTGTTTTTCACGGTTGTTTAATTTTTTTTTTGACTTTAGAAGCCACAGATATTTTTTTCTTTCAACTAATCCCTTAAATGTGGCTTATATTTGTATAAATGGGTCACACATTTATGTTACTACAGAAAAGGTCCACGTATGCTCCTAATCACTAAAATAGAAGGTTCTGGGTCTTTTAAGCAGTACCTCCAGTGGCAGTTTGAGTTGAGTACGTAAAGGTTGCTTGTCCTCATGACTACCCAGTGACCTGTCCTGCAGGCTAACTTACTTTCAGTGAATGTGCTATGGTATCTCCACCCTGTCATCTGTTGATGAGTTGCATCTTGGGGAATGGGGCTGATTAATTCCTTTGAGAACTGTGTGGTGGGTCATGGATGTATTCTGTAGACAAACAGTATATTGTTAGAATCTTCTAATGGTCCAGCTTGTATATTAGCCTTGCTGTACCTTGCTAACCCTGACTTTGTCACTTGTACATCTGGCAGAAGACAGGCGCTTATTTAGAGTTAAATTAAAAGGCAGCTGGTTAGCTGATGTATGTTATCATTATGTCTGGTAGTGTTCTTCACACACTGTTGTAGATCATTTCACAACTGGAATTTTTGAAATACTTAGTGCAGCATTTAAAATGCATCTTCTTCAAAGCTATCTCTGCAGATAAATGATTTTTGCAGGCTACCATTCATATTTTTATTTATTGTTTGATGAATAAATGTACAATGTATTTCTGTAGCCAGACGGAATCTTAATGCTTCTGATTTCAAAAAGTCGTGTATCTTTAACTTATTTTAATAGTTTTAAACTTCATTATAAAAGATGGTCTTCTTGTGCCTCTGAATATTTGTTTCTCTTGGAAACTACACTGAAGACAAAACCACTGAGGATAGATGACAACCAACCTCAGCTGAGTAAACAAACAGCAACAACAAAAAGTTTTGTCTGCACAGTGAATTTCTGAGTCCAACTTTTTGGCCTACAAAATACAGATGCACTGCATGGCCATAATTATGTACATTACAAAATACACAAACATTTCATTTTAGACAGGTGTTGAGTGTGGTTGAAGGCTGGAAGTGTACGCATCACTTCCCTTGGACGTGTATGGACCAGAACAAATCATATTCTGTATTACTAGCACCATCTGCTGGATATTATGCGCCACTTCCCTTTAATTCATCATTTCAGTGGATTATTTTACCCCTACATCATTTGGGTATAACCATATTTGTCTTTCACGGCCTTTGTTTTAGTTAATGCAAGCAAGCCTTAGTTACTTAACCCTTTCCAAGAGGAGGTTGAGATGAAAGGAAACTGACTCTAGTACAACATAATAAACGTAATTATAGTACAAGCAATAAACAAAGAATTGATGTTCTAGGATGCTTTAAAGAAAAAAAAGATGTGAACTTATTAGGCTTCCCTGAGATAAATTGTTCCATAATTGACATGCAACAACAAAAGCCTCAGTAAAATTCATCTTTCAGTCTCTGTTGTGACACTGTGAGTCAGTCTCCAGAGATCAGAGGGGCCATTTAAGATTTTTGTAGTTCAATTTTCAAGCTGGACGCTAGAGGGGAGTGTTTCTCTAGCATTTTGATGTGGCCAAGCCTTTGTGTGAATTAAACCATGATTTTCTTGTCACTTCATGTTACTGTTACTAGCAGGACAATAGTTTTACAGTTTTCATTCTGTCATCTGGATGATGACGACTCACAGATCTGAAGGATTTTCCTGTACACCTGTCACTTTCGGACAGATGTTTTGTGTACAGGTAAAGTAAACCAAAATTTTACAAAACAAACTGAGAGTGTTGGAGAATCCACCCTCAGACCTCTAACTTTCATTTGTTTATGAACAGTGTGCTCATTTTAGTTTTGATCTTTATTCTCACGAAAGAACAAATATATATATATATGTATATATATATATATATGTATATATATATATATATATATATATATATATATATATATATATATATATATATATATATATATATATATATATATATATATATATATAAAACAACAAAAAAGTAACGCAATAGTTACTTTCGTAGTAATTAGTTACTTTTATTGTGGAGTAATTCAGTTACTAGCTCAGTTAATTTTTGGAAGAAGTAACTAGTAACTGTAACTAATTACTTTTTAAAACTAATGTGCCCAACACTGGACATTACATGAGTAGCCATATGAGTAGTCACTGTGTCTATGACAAGCTATTTTGCCATTATATAATGAGACTTCACATTTCTGGCAGATATCTGGAATTAAAATCTTTGTAGTTAAAGTGAAAATTTCAAGTCTTGGACCAGTATCCAATGGGAAGCCTCACATAAACAGCATCAAGCAAACAATTTGGATAAGTCATTATGACGCCTAAGATATCTGAATCGGTTCTTTGGATTGGGCAAACTGAATTACAGATATCTCTGTATAGAATGATGCTGTTGATATCTGTAATTTTAATTCCAGATACTCAGACTCAGCTATTAAATGTTAAAATGACGCGCCATACTGTGTCCCTGTATACACAACTCACTGTGTATCACTTTAAGTTGTCAGTCGGTTGAGGTGTCACGCTGTCACCACTTTGATTCAGACTATCTTAACAGCTACTGGATGGATTTCCGTGAATTTCTATACCGACATTAATTCCTCTGACTTTTTGTCTTGCAGCATCATCAGTTCAACATTCTAATTTGTCCAATACTATCATTTGTAATGCAAAACTATTATTAAAGTCACTTCAACTTCAGCTGTGTGTTGTTTAATTTTAATTAACAAATTTTAGCATAATGGCATGCAATGCTTTTAGTATGCCTCATCCTCATGCTCCTGGGACATCATCTGTGATTTCCTTGGGGTAACTGGGTGTTACCAAGATGATGCAGCTGGGGTTGATCAAATTTGATCTTCTATGCAATTCCAACTAAAGCACTCACAACTCTCCTCTCTTGATCCACAGCCACCTTGAAGCAACTTATGTTGTCTTCATTGCCAACTTCACAGCTGACCCCTGTGATGCCCAGTATGTTGTAGTCCCTGCAGATAGACATGCTTATTAATCTATTGCATCCCACGTCGATCGGCCATCCATTGCTTCGGCATTCTTCCAATAGATCAGTGTAATTTGCCGTCTTCCTCGTGTTAGTTGCCTTAGTGTGGTTCTCCCAGGAAGTGGGGATGCCTACCAGAAGGATCAGCATGGAGGTTTCTGAGATCAGCACCAAGTCTGGCATTAGACTTATTGAACAAACAGTTTCAAGTAATTTCTGTTGCTTTCCTGGGTTGCTTCCAGCCTTGTTCTGTTGCCAGCTCATCCAGAGCTTTTGAACAGCCAGTAGGATGTGCACCAGGTTCCCTTTCTTTAGGCACAGAGGCACAGCTGGTGACTCAGTGATCCCTCACCTGAACAAGGTGGATTTGCTTGGTACAATGACATAGACAGCCCGGATTAAATACTCGGCCCACGAGACTTTGAACTCCACCTCTTGCTTATATCATGTCTGGGCTCCCTACGGCTGTATACCAACAGTCCTGCTGGCTCGCTCTTCCTCAACTCATACTCGCACCTTATCCTGGATCAGGCATCTGCTTTCCCTTCCAGTTTTGTAGCAAGGTATAGGGGTGCTACCCATTCAAGTTTTTCCATGAGACACTGCAACCACCTTGTGCCTTCATTGTCAATATGTACAGCTTCTGCTGCCCCCAACTTCCATCCTGTCTCTACCTCAATATCAATCAGCCTGAGAAATCTCCCCCCTAAGGTGATGAACATGATAAACATTGTGTCTATTACATGCTTACGTCAGTGTGTCATCGTTTGTTGCTCCATTAGGATTTACTGAGCGAAACTTTAACCTCAGGGGTCATCACAGGTCATCTTGAGGGTGTGCTCTAGTTTTCTGTTGGTTTTGGGAGTGGTTGATTAGTGTAATCAGGAGCACTTGTTGGCCCCAGTGTGTTCCTGGGTTACTTAGAAACTAAGAGCTGGCTGCATTCGAATCATTCTCTCTGCTTCCCACCACAGGCACCACACACAAAGGTCCAGTGTTTTAGTTCTGCTTTTGCACCTCATAACACCTGCATAGACATTATTTACACATGCAACACACACACACCCACACACACCCACACGTCATACTGTTTTGGCTTTAATTTGGTTTAAGTTAATAAAATCAAGCTTTAATTCTAATACTTGTTGTGTCTCCCCTTTTGTTGTGGCCATTCTGAGCCAGGTCATAACTTTTCAAGCAAATCCACAATTGCTTTTAGAATTGCTTTCCTTGTCTGTCTCTTGGCCATTTCATGGAAGGCAGAAATCCTCCAGCTGAAATGAATCAATGCATTCTGACTCAAAGACACATGTCTCCGTAGAACCCTCACTTTTCTACTTATAAGTAAATGTTTGCTTCCTCTAGCATGATTGTGAAGCATAATCTTCATAGACAGTGGTCTAAACCACACAAATCTCCAGCTTCTGGAATGAGATTTCTGATTTTCCCACTTCCTGTGTGACAGCAATAAAGTCTGTGAAGCAACTTTTTGTATTTCTATGCTAAATAACAACTACTTTTATCCAGTATGTTTCTGTGCACCAGCCATCCTGGTGAAGACCGTTTGTTGATTGCTGTCCTTTCAGCTAGACAGCCTGACATCAGGTTCTGAGGACAGAGACAGTAAACAAAGGTCATAGGCAGTGTGAATTAAATAGATTGAATGTTGAAGAAGTGCTGCACTGCTAATGTTTTACATTTAATGTACAAGTCTTGGTAAACTCTATTAGTCCGTATTCATATTCATACATAACCATCCAATATCTTGTTGACTGGTGCACTGGATCAAAAACTCTGACCTGGTTAAAAAAAAAAAAAAAATAGGACACGCATTAATTCCAGTTTGTATGAATTATGAAGGCTTGAGGACTGAAATGTTGATTTATCAAAGTGATTTCAAAGTGGACAGCATGTGGTATTTTTTTTGGTATTCTTGGCAATCCAATTTTTTATTTATTGTTATACTTCAAATACTTTTCTTTCTTTCCTCAAATGCCTTGAGACAACCATAAAAAAATAAGTACCGACTCGGTGCTTTGAGTCCAAAGTGTGCATATGGCTACATTGAATTTCTGATCATCTGTGGGTTATTCATGTAGGTGGATAGAACAGGAGCTGAAAGCACAGTGAAGGTGGTGAGTACAGCATGTCTTGTGGCTGCTACATTGCATTCTGGTCTATTAAGGCTCCTTCAGCAGAGAAGTATTGCCTGTATGATTGTTGAATGTCAGCGTATCTCGTTTTAAATCTAAGGGGGGCTGACACCTGACATCCATTTACCTTCCATGTTGAACACAACAAGGTGTTTCAACATGACGTGTCTTTGGCTGTAATTGGTCAGTCATCCATGGGAATAAGAACAAAATAGATGGAGGATGCTTCATACACTGCCAGTTGCTCTTTTGGGTGGACTTCTCCTTTAAATACAGACTGTGTGGGTTGACCACAGATCCATGCATATATTGCCTGAAGTAATGTGTGTGTTGATTTCCCATGTGTTTCAGGAGGCCAGATCGCTGCACAGCACACAGCAGATGTCCAAACAGCCACTGGCATTCTGTGTGAAAGTCAGATATTTTATCATATCTGCTCTCTGCAGTTCCCATTTCCATACCAAAGAAGGGCCTTGCTACCACTCTGTCTGCCACTGGCCACCCACTACCCCACAATTACCCATTACCCAGCTCTGTCCACATGTCTGCTCACTATCAGGAATCATCTTGTCAGAGACAGACGCTGCTCTGTTTGCTGTTTTACATCAACAGGTCAACATGTGTGCTGACTTATCAACTAATCAGTGTTACCATGCAATCATTCAAATGTCTTTGAGTGTGTGCAAGCATATGTACGTCGTGTTGGATCCCAAGGTCAATTCTCACATGTTTCAGCTTGAGCTATTATTTTTGGTCTGTATCGATGTAAACCTATATTAAATGGAGACGTCTACATTTGTTTTCAGGTTAATCTTTGTTATTATGGTTTGGGTATGCTAAAGCAAGGCTAGCTAAAGCAATTAAGGTTAGTCACAAGGTGGGATCTTGGTCGCTTAATTGCAAGTAAAAGAGGACAAATGCAATGTGGGAATATGGATGGGAATATAAGCTCACTACAGGCAGGCTGCATTGACACCTATAATTATGAAGTGCCTGTACTGACTGATCCTGCAACACCTCAAAGCTGCTATGCCACGCAGATTGGACCCCCATGAGTATGCCTACATGTCAAATAGGTTGACGGACGATTCCATTGCTACCACCTTCCACACTGTACTACATCACCTGGAACAACAAGGGTCAAATGCTCAGCTCTTTGTTGATTACAGTTCTCCCTTCAACACCATCTTATCCAGCAGACTGTTCTCCAAGATGTCCAACCTAGGTGTTCAACATAACATCTGCCTTTTGAGTCAGGACTTTCTAATGAACAGACAGTGAGGATGGGTTCACACCACTGCTCCACACACCATTGTACATCAACAGAGAGGTGGTGGAGATGGTGTCCACCTTCCATTCCTGGGCACACACCTGACAGGTGACCTCTCATGGATAATGAACAACAACACTGGTTAAGAAGGCACAGAAGCAGCTGTCCTTTCTGAGAATGCAAGGAAGGTAAAGCTTTGTAAACATCTCCTGGTGCCTTTTTACTGGTGCTCCATAGAGAGTAGCATCACACATGACATCCTAATGTAGCAGCATCGCGGCAGGAGACAAAAAGCAGTGCAGAGAATGAAAAAGACTGCACCACACACCACGAACCAACAGCTACCTGCCTTGGAATAAAATCTTCACCTCTCAGTGCCTGAAGAAAACTCACAACATCCTGAAGGACTCATTCCACCCTGCTCACCACCTGTTTGAAGCGTTGCCCTTGGCCAAAACCCACTAGATTTAGACAAGCTGATCATCTAGCTCACATCATTGAAGCTACATGAATCACTATTTTTATATGGACAGCCGCTCAAACTACAATGTGTGATATATAAAATGCTGCTTTTAGTGATAAGCCCACAGGTAATTATCACCAACTCTGGAGTTGGCCCCAATTAGGCAGTCAGTTTTTGAATTGTATGGCCCACAACTTTACTATTTTGCGTCAGTCTCAGAGATTTCATGAGCCTCATTCCAGCAGTTGCAAGCAGAATATCCAGTGAGAAATCTCTAAAAACTCACGTCCTACTACCTTAGAGACTAGACAGTGAGACTTCACCGTGGAGCATTTAGTGGTTAAGGAGTGTGACATTTCACTCAGGAGTAGGTGGAGATGAATGCAGTGCTTAAATGAGTGTGAATATTGGACTTAATCATCTGATGGACAGATTCCTTCAGAGGAATGATAACGCTGCTCTGCATCTGCAGATGTTTAAATAAGAAATGCTTGACTTTTAACTGAAAATATTTTTCCAAATGACATATAAAAGACTGTAAACCTTGTCTATATATATAGTCTTCCATGGCCAGCAGAGCAGCATCAACAGCAGTTGTTGAAGTCTACACCAGATATGTTTAAGTACAGTATTCAGCTGATAGTAAATCTGCATTCTTGTACCACTCAGAGCCCAATGCACACATATCAGGCTCCCACCTCAACGCTTCACTGTCAGGACTACGCATTCGCTGTGGTAGTCCTGGCCAAATTCACATCAAACATGTTGGATCTCATCTGAGCTGAACACATTTTTCCTTGACTGCTCTGGTCAGTGAATGTGTATTTCTTGTATTTCTGTGTGTTGTGCTGCTGTTGCCCCGCCTCCGTGCTCCTCCCACCACACCTGTGACATCTGGAGCTGAGGTTGGATTGGAGCAGGGGAGGGACTATCACTTCAATCAAGGTTCCAGTTGCTGTTAAAAGGCCAGTTGATGCCAACATTTGGTGGCAGTTCTTAGGGAAGGGAGCTGTCCATATTGTTTCTCTGAACTCTTTTGTGAGGCTGGAAGCTGGTCAGGAGTGTGAATTGCTAAACTAAAATCATATCTGAAACGGTTGTTAGTTTTAGTTAGGGATGTTGCCACCTTTGTATTTCTATTTGTAGCTTTTATTTGTGTTTGATGCATTTTTATTTTTCCCACAGTCTGGTAGAGTCTACGTCTTAGAGAAGGTCACTTTTTGTTATATTTGTTTCTTTAATTTCAGCAGCACCCATTTGCTTTCAGACCCCACTTATGTGTTGAAATCTACCCTTATCAAAAATAAGACGGACTTAACTCTGGAAATTCAGCACTTGTTTTCACTTGCAGTTGCTACAATTCAGTTACCCTAGATAGCCGGGTTGTAACATACACCTTTGGGCTTGTGTATGTGCACAGAGCTCTAGTAGGGTGAGGCTTTATGTCTCTTGTGTAGACAGCTGGACTGACTGATATATGTCCAATTTTTTATTTTTTTTTTACTGAAGCACCTTTTGTGAATACATTACTTTTCCAGGAACATCAAGCTTGAAGCTCTCTCTCTCCAGTTTGCTCCACCTGATGAGGCCTCCACATTGGAAACCGTTCCTCTCTCCTGTGTCGTTGGAGTGGCCAGTTCAGAGACTGAACAGGTGGTCTAAGGGGCAACCACCTCCAGTGAACTGTCCACCAAATTGCCTGTTTGTCCCTGAGTCAGTCATGTCTTTTGTGCTTTTGTGACACTTCAGTGCTTTAGTGCTTTTTAGTAGCAGGCAGCCTCAGTTTTCAGTATACCCTCACCCTCCTCCATCAGTGATTCTGGTGGTCCACCATCATCTCTTACACAAAGGAGTTCGTCTCAGCCTGCTCCTTATGTGCTTGCAGTGAGGCAGCATATCAAGCCCCTTTGGCCTTCGAAGACCTCTTCCTGTGTCACACTGTCCATTCCCTCAAAAGGGAACTCTACAAATATCACCATTGTAGACAGGTTTTCTCAAGCAGTTCACTTTGCTCCACTGTCCAATCTCTCCTCTGCTCTAGAGACTGCTAACCTACAGATTCTGTAGCACTACGAGGTCCATGGGCCCGGACCCAAAACTTCAGGTATCGGTACCACCCCAGGTGACCAATTCTTTTTGGTATTTTTAACTTGCTATAGGTCTCTAGTTTGCATTTTGATATGATAGCCGTTGCAGACTCACAGCTTAATATATGTTATCACTCGTTTAATGGACATGACTCACGATGAAAGGCGAGGGGTCTGAGCCAGAAGTCCGAACAACATGACAGGACGGAATTCAGTAGGATTTTTCCACATCATGAAAAAATAAGAAAAACCACATGCTACACATCATCATCTGTATAATAATTTTACAGCACAGAACAATACTATAACAAACATGAGACTGAGAAAGATTTGGTTTCTATGGTAACAAGATTTCCTCTCAGCAGGATGGGACAATAGAATAGTGAAAGTTTGACAAACAGATTCAAAGTTAAATTCTATTGAGGTTAAAAACCAAAGACTAACCATATCTTGTGATTTTTGGTCAGTATGATACAGCAGACTATAATTTCCAGTTAAACATACAAAATACCTATTTTAATGGAGTCAAAACAGCCAAAATTGTGATGAAAAGTTCAAAATGTAACCCAATTATAACAGACTGCTACCAGAACTGATCATATGCCAAAAACACTGTTGCAAAGACTATTTCCATTACTAAGCTGAATTTTCAAATGCTTTTGCAGTTTTTATTCTAATTACATTTGTAATCAATTCTGTCCTGTTGCGCTGTGCAGACACTTATTCCAAATTCAAAAGTAATTTTCTGAGTACAGGGTCATAATGAGACAAAAACATAAAATACAGGTAGGAGTCATTTCTTCCATGTACACACATTGACAAAATTGTTGATACCCCTCGGTTAATGAAAGAAAAACCCACAATGGTGACAGAAATAATTTGAATCTGACAAAAAATAATAATAAATAAAAATTCTATGAAAATTAACCAGTGAAAACCAGACATTGCTTTTGAACAGTGGTTTAACAGAATTATTTCAAAAAATAAACTCATGAAACAGGCCTGGACAAAAGTGATGGTTCCCTTAACAGGGCTGGGGCAGATGAGTGTTGCTGCAATGATTCATGGGACTCTGTTCTCCTCTTATAGTCTGCTTTGGCTTCCTTGATTCCTTTTTTCAGGTCAGCTTGAGCCGCGCTGTATAGAGCTCTGTCACCTGACCTGAAGGCAGACCTTGAGGAGTGAGTGGACCCGGCTGGTCATCCAGGGTTTCTGGTTTGGAAAAACCCGGATGACTTTGTCCACAGACACAGTTCCCATACAGAACTTTATGTAGTCCAGTACTGTCCCTGTGAATGTTTTCAGGTCCTGGTGTTCAAAAAGGTCCCAGTCTCTGTGTTGGAGGCAGTCTTGTAGTTCAAAGAGTGCATTCTCAGGCCAAGTTGTTACAGTCTTTGTGGTGGGCCTGGAGCTGCGTCTGAGGGGGGTGTATGCAGGGATGAGCAGCAGGGATAAAAAATATAGAAATGATGTTTCACAATATTGGACTGAGTAGAAACCATGAAATGTTAAAAGTTGTATGAAAGTGTAACTCTGTGAGGGACATCTGGACATCAGCCCTCCCCAGTGGAGGATGTACCAGACCTCTACTGAGTTAATGATATGCAAAAGTCCACTTCAAAAGATTATACCTGAAAGCACCACTTTGATCCCTCCTTTCCCAGAGTTCTACTTACCATTAACCAGTTATCCTTGAGTACGGTCAGCTTTCATTAAAATAACACCAGGTCGCTGAGACTGACTGCATCCACAGGCCGACCAGATCATCCACCACAGTAGCATCATCACGGCACGCCTTTCAATCACTGAAGACTTGGTGCAACTTTCTCAATTTTCTCTAATTCTCAAAAGTAAATTTTTATGAGTTTTCAAATCAGCATTTACCAAAAATTACAGCTGCTTTCAGATGTGGTAAACTCTGATAAACCCTATATTACAATGTAATATTTTATCCGAATATTATGGCATAATATTGTGTTCTCCTCCTTCCCTTCTCTGTCACTCATATTCTCCTCATTGTTAGTTTTGTGTTGTTGCCTTGCGTTGTGGGTGTTGTTGTGTTATTAGTTAATAGACATTGTTAATCATAGGTAGTTGTCTTTATTATGTTGTTGGTAACGAATGTGGTTAGTTTAATAAATGTACAGTAACTAAGACTGTCACTCCCTCTGCCCCTGAAGGCAGGTAGTGGCAGGTTATTTTCCCCTCCTTCCCTTCTCCCTCTATCCCTCTCTCAGGTGGTGTGATTCTGGATTACAGGAAGGTGCTGCCACTCCCATCAGGGTGTGATTGGTTTGCAACTGGGAGTAATCAGCAAGCGGTCGTCTCCTCCTGCATTTAAGCAGACGCTCTGCTCTCAGTCGATGTTGGACTGTTGAACTAACCACTCCAGGCTGCCAGCTGCCAGCTCCAACCTGTATCTGCCTCCTTGGAACCGAGTGGAACTCTGGCCTCCCTCTGCTCCTCAGCTGTACAACCTGGTGGGACAGCTTCTTCCATCGGAGCCTTGTACCTCACCACCTGCCAGTCCACCTATCCACCTGTCCAACTACAGAACCCCCTCGGCCTCCCCACCAGATTCCTCAGTCCTCCTGCTGGACCTTGGAGTTTCCCCCCGGACCCCCAGCCTTAGCCTTCGCTTGTGATCGTGTCTCTTTACCCTGCTGTTGAGCCTCTGAACAGAGGATCCGTATCGAAGTCCAGTTGCTTTAATTGCTTTGTTCACATTTTGGTCCCTAAATTGTATTGATTCCAGCTACTGAAATTTTATACATAGCCTGTTAAGTTAAATAATTTCCCTGGTTATTTCTAAGGCTTTTCTTGTATGTAACAAGATAATAAAAGATAATTGTATTGTTACAGAACCACGTCTCCTGTCTTGTGGTATAACACACCCTTGTGCCTCTGAAGTAGTTGCCAGAGGTTGAACAGTTCCTTGGATGAAATTCCCAAGGTGCCGTTGTCAGCCAATCGCTGAGCTATTGAGTGAGTTTACACCCACTCTGGCTCCAAACTCCACCATATTTTAATTTAGCCTCTCACTTCACCACAAGTGCAATACTAATACTTATGTCAATATTTCCATTTATGGAAAAAAATGTGCAATAATACTGACATGTACAATACCATTATTGCACATATCTAATTCTATAATTAGTACTTCTAATTAAAGTATCTTGGTTTATTTTTGTTCTACGTTTCCTGATTGGTTCCACTATCTTTGCTGTAACACTGAAAATTTCCCCACTTTGGGATTAACAAAGGGTTTTGTGATTATCTATCTTGTCTTATGTTATTTTGTTATCTTATCAGCAGCAGATGAGCACATCAGATGTGTGTAAATTGAAATGAGGAAAAGGTAATCTTTCTATTTGCATCATATTTTCCACATTCTTTTTCACTGTTTGAGGTTTGTCCATATCATCTTGTTGCTGCAGTTTCATGGCAGCAACTACACAGTTAGAGCCACCTGCTGTTTGTCACTATCAATGATATACTTACTTTAGCTGATGAAAACTCATTCTGTTTTGTTTTTTTTAATATTCAAATGTCTAATCTAGTGTGCCACTCTAACACACAACTGCAGCTTAACATTCTCAGTGATAACTCACTTGTTTAAGTAGATCTCAAACTTCTTTAGACCACAGCACCCTTTCAAAGAATGTCATGTAACAAGCATTGATTCTTTAACTTGACCTCCATAACATCTGTCTGTGCTTAGATTCTGCTCACAAGCTTGGGGGAGAACATGACTTGCACAAATATTATAAGAGAATGAGTGTAGCTGACTATTGTCTTTCACTTGGCTCATTATCTGGAATAAAGCACTTAGGGAGGGAAAAATAGCAGCAGAACACTCTGTGGGAGGCCAGTTCTCCCAAGAATACAGTGAACTCAGGGTGACAGTTGAACTTGGTGAGCTAATTGGCTTTCCACTGAGGAAAGAGCTTATTGTTTTTTTGTTTTTTTTGTCTGTAATTAGGAGGAGGAAAGTTAAGTTGGGGTAAGTTTTTTTTAAACAAACAAATACAAGAAGAGTTGGAATCACAGCATTTCATTGAATGTAATGTGGTAATCAATTATTTGTGCGGATTCATTTTGATTAATCGTTATTAAATATCAATCATTTTTAATCTATATTAATCACATTTCATTTTTTGCATACGCAGACTCAAGAAAGAAGAGAATGTATATGCACTTAATGTGTTGATTAAACATCTTTAAAGGTTCATGTTAGAATCCCTGACTAACACATGCTTTGCGTTAATATTGTACTTTAAGCTGGAAGTGCTTTAATGAAAAGAAAACTCCTTCCTGCAGAGCGTACATATTACTCTTATATAATAATACTCTTTGTCAGTCGACTGTTCCGTCTTCTTTTTTTAAAAACCCCCCAGAGCAGCTCCAAGGCGACAGTGGCAAGGAAAACACCCTTTTAACAGGGAATAAAACCTCGAGCAGAACCCGCCTCTTAATGTGGGGGGACCCACCCCCTGCTGGCCGGGTGGGTTGAGAGGGACAGAAGAGGTAGAGAGGGAGAGAGGTAGAAGGGGAGGGATGGGAGAAGAGGGGGGTGAGGAACAACAAACATATAACATCTCCCACAGGTGGAGACTAGACCAGTTGGTGGGAGAACAACCACAGATCTGAAGCATCCAGCTCTGGGACCAGGGACACTTGGAGAAAGGACACAGGGAGAAACAGAGTGAGTGTAATCCAATAATGGTATATATATAGTAAATACATTGGTAGTTAGAGAAGGGCTCAGTGCATCCAGAGAGGTCCCCCAGCAGCCTAGGTCTATAGCAGCATAACTAAGGGACAAAGGGGAAGTCAGTTGTGCAAATGAAGACTCCAGCTGACCCCTTCTAGTTCTGCTAGGATAATATGGTACTATCAGGTCTTTAAGATATGATGGAAATTGGTTGTTAACAGCTTTATAAGTCAGAAGAAGGATTTTGAATTCTATTCTAGATTTAACAGGAAGCCAATGAAGAGAAACCAGTATAGGAGATACTGATAACCCTGAGGAACTCCATGATTAACCCTAGTATGCTCAGAAGAGTCATTGTTGACATGCACAAACTGGAGCCTGTCTGATAAGTAGGATTTAAACCAGTCCAGTGCTGTCCCTTTAATGCCAATAGAATGTTCTAGTCGCTGTAATAAAAGTTTGTGGTCGATTGTGTCAAATGCTGCACTAAGGGCCAACAAAATAAGTATAGAGACCAGTCCATTATCTGACGCTATGAGAAGGTCATTAGTAACTTTCACCAGAGCTGTTTCTGTGCTATGATGCACTCTGAAGCCTGACTGAAACTCTTCAAACAAGCTATTCCTTTGTAAATGTTCACATAATTGATTTGCAACTGTTCTTTCCAGAATTTTAGAGAGAAGTGGGAGGTTGGAAATTGGTCTATAGTTGGCTAAAACATCTGGATCTAGAGTGGGCTTTGTAAGTAAAGGTTTGATTCCAGCAACCTTAAAATCCTGTGGTACATAGCCTGTTACTAGAGAGAGATTAGACTTGCATGTTTCTGACACTTCCAGGTTGGCTTCATTTTTCAGGGGAAGTTGCTATGTCCACCTTTCTTATACAATCTACAGTGTGAAGGGAAGTTGTGTCACACTTTTGTACAGTTTGTATCAAGTGCCACACCTTAAGATTTTAAAGCCCAATCAACAGGATTGCAAAATTAATCTGTGCTGTACAAAACCATTGTATTCTGCTAAAAACAAATCTGCTTTGTAATGCACCAAGGCTATGCGTAAGGTTTGTTGACTTTAGTGTAAGGCATAAAAACAGTTAGATTCAGTTTGCAGAAGCGGTTGTGTTACAACGAGCACATTAGTAAAGCTAGGGGATCTCTGTTGTTATGGTTACAATAATAACCACGTAGGTATTGAACCATGATGGTCATACGCTTAAAGCAGGCAAAAGGTGGCATTCAACCTCCTGGCTGATAGCCAAGAGATTAATTAATTTAAGAGTGAATCAGTGTGAGACAGAGAGAATTCTGATGTCCAGACACAGCTGCAGACAGAAAGAAGGTCCAGTTAACTGAGCAGTGATAGAGGATCGCTAAAATAGATGGAGTGCTGGACAAAATAGGAGTAGACAGCTCAGATGGAGCTGAAAGCTTCATCACACGTCTCCTCAGGGATGTAATCATTCCTCCTCCAATTTGGCACTCACCGCTTATCACACTACCTGGAGCCATGACCCACTGACTTTTACGGTGTGGTCGACTGGCAAATGGAGAGATAGGTTCCGTCTGGCTGCCAATGTCTTTTAATGAGTGCGCCGATAAACAGCAAAGAAGAGGAATGGCGCCTGGACCCTTTATAATTGCTTCTCCAATGATCACCCTATTTTAGCCTATATAGCAGATCAATATTACAAGACACAGCCTCGATGACTTACAAAGTCACTTTATCTCACTTGATACCGTCTTCACTGAAGGAGGATCTGAGGAAGCCTTTAAACACACAGGAATGACTAAACAGTTGAATGAGCAACAGGAAACAGGAATGAGGAGCAGAAAAAATGTGTTTCATTTTGTTGGATTTATCTCAGGGATGTCTTAAAAAGTAGATACAATATAACAGGAAAGAGAAGAAAGACTTTGTGGCAACAAAGGAGAGGAAGATAACAGCCAAACATCAAGGAAAGTTAGGATGGAGCTGAATGCAGAGACATAAAATCAGGAGAATGTTAATTCAGAACCACTTCACCATAGAAAATACTTGTTTGAACATTATACTACAACGCTATACAGCACAATGCAGTGTTAGACAGACCATACTGTCAGATATTTGTTACATAAAAAAATATCATCACATTATGCTCTCATTAAGGAAAGAAACATCAGCTGCTCAGTCCATCAAAGACAAAACACAGTACACATTTGGTGAACTTTGAGTAGGTTTATTTCAGTCATATCTTATCGTAAAAATAGTAAAATAAGTTTTCAAGAAAAACAACCCAAAAGAAGCGTGGACAGAATATTTCTGTTCAAAACACAATGAATTCAAGTCAAGAAAACTTCCTAATATGGAGTTGTATAACATTGCATTTGAAATGAATAAATTAACAAGGCATTGGACAAAGCACAGGTTGTAGAAATGCTGTCTCAGAAAAATATAGGAAGACAGACTAAAGAGAGGAGCTTAATTTTACAGCACTCTCAGTGGGCATCGGCGAGGACACAAACTTTTGGGGCTTTCGCAAAATAAGCAAAGCTATTCTTGTACATGGAATAATTCTTCTATCTGTATCGGAAAAAATTTTTTTTTATTGGGATACATGGATGACAAAAGGGATATGCGTTGTCAATGATCTTCATAAAGACTGTACATTTATGTCATTTGAAGACCTTAAACAGCAATTTAATTTAAATGATAAAGGGGATTTCCGGAAGTATTTGCAGCTCAGGAGTAGTATGAAATCAATTTTTAAACCAGAAAGGGTAGAGGTAGAGGAGAAGGAGGTCCAAAAATGTCTACATTTACCTCATATTTCACATTCTGCATCAAGTTTTTATAAAAAAAAAGTCAAACACAAAAAAGATTGTGTGAAAGTCTGAGATTGTGGCAGAAAGACCTCGATAAAGAGATTAAGGAGGAAACATGGCAAGATGTGATTTCAAATGTGGGGTGGGCTACGAAGGGATGCAAGAACTAAATTTATCCATTATAAAATTGTTCATCGATATTATTTTACACCCCTGAAATTGTTTAAAATTGGATTAATTTATTACAAAAAGTGTTGGAAATGTAATAAAGAAGAGGGCACATTTCTTCATGCTATATGGGACTGTTGAAGGGTTCTTCCTTTCTGGAAGACGATACTGAAAAAACTGGAGGAGTGGCTTAAATTATCTCTACCAGAATCACCTCAGCTATGTCTGTTAGGAGATAAGTCTCTTACACCATCAAGCCTGTGTGAGGCAGAGCTTAGATTGATTTTAACAGGCTGTATGGTCGGGGCCACAATCATTTTATGGAACTGGAAGAGCCCATGTAAGCTATAATTTACAGAATGGCTTAAGCCTATGACAGAGACGGTTGCCTTTGAGAATATGATCGCCAGGTAAACAATGTCCCAAGTAAAATTAGCTAAATGTTGCAGGCTTTTCTGGCTCACATTAGTGATGCATAACATCTGTATAAAATCTATGATATTCATGAGATGTAAAACCGATACGTGACTGCTGCCCTTTTTTTGTTTATTTGTTTTTATTGTTGTTTTTTGTTTTTCCTTACTGACTCATGGTCACCACATATCTTGTCCACATCATCTTGAGTAATGTACCAGTTTTGTTGTTTGTTTTTTTAAAATTATTAATTTATATATATTTTTTGCTGTTTGTTTCTGTTGGTTTAAAATTATTAAAAACTTAAATGACAGACAGTATGACCAGGAGGGTTAGTCTTCCACTGCTAACCAAGTGTCGGAGCTTTGGTTCAGCTCCTCCCTGTCTGCCGAATTTCCCCTTTGACCTGTTGTTGTCCAGAAAGCTCCCCGTCAAGGGTCGGCATAGTGTCCAGCAGATGCAGTATGTTTGTTCAGGGTAAAAGTCCAGTGTGGTGGGATCAAAAAGTCCAAAATGAATGCGTTCTCTCGGCTGTAATAAGGTTGCCCTTTCATAGCATTTACAAGCCGTACTGTTGCGTTGACATGGTACAAAAAAGGAAAAAAAAATGTTTGAGGTTTGAGTGACTGTAGCATGTAAAAACGTCCTTGTGGACACCGTAACAGCATACCTTGCTTTTTCATTCCTCACTTTATTATCTTCTACTTGGAACCATAATTTATAACATGAACATCATTTTGTATTCAAAATGTTTTAAAACTAGCAATTGAGACTGTAAACTCAATAACAAATTGTCAACTCAGGTAACAAATCAAGTGAGAAATAGGATAATTTTCTCAGACTTCTAAACAATCAGATTGCTTTTTGCAACAACCGTTGCTGGCTACTAGAAAGAATGTAGGTTTAACGGGTCTCGGTACTGGGCTCATAATTTACACCCAGAGTCTACATCCACGTTATTTCTGGTTTATGGATAATGCGCCGAGTTGTTCCTGTTATTTTGGCTACCCCATTACTGAGGTCTTGTAGTTGACACCATTCATGCTATTATTAATCCTACTAGCGTGTAAATGCAGTAAGGCTTATTTCTGAGGTAGATGGTTTCCTATGAGACAGACCATCAAAGAAAATTTCTACATTGACAAATCCATCACACATAAAATAAATTTGAAAAATTTTGTGACAAACCCAGACTACTTCTGTTTGCAATAAATATCAGCAGGCTTTATGGAATGGATCCAAAAAGTAATGTGTTTGGGAAAAAGTTTTCTACTTTTAAAATGTAATCATTGACACTGAGAAATTGTATTGAGGTTTGTCAGAGTCAGTAAAATAAAGTCGGACCTCCGCTGCCCACACCGAATTTGCATAAAGTAGAAGTCAAGTCTTCTTTATGCAAATGAGCTCTAGGGAGATGGACTGGAACGCAGCTTGAAACGCGCTGCAATGCAACTAGCATGCAACACGATCCGTTTCACATAATGAGATGTGAGAAACTGACGACCCTGTGGACACATTAGCTACGACAGTCCTGGTACTGGCAAACTGTATAGCCAGCCCACAATAGGCCACTTTTCAAGACGTTGAAAGTGCTTGAGTTTACAAAAGTCTTAAGACGAGTATAATAGCTATACAGTGGTCCCTCGCCATATCGCGGTTCACTTTTCGCGCCCTCACTGTATCGCAGATTTTTAAAATTGTCACAGGACAAGGGGGTTTGAACCCAGAGTGCAGGCACACAGGAAGCAGAAGGATTCTTAAACAAGGACTTTTATTTACAATGAAACACAAAGCTCCGACTGAACAAATCAAGGCAACCAAGCTCCATTCAAAAATAAGCAAATTCAACTAAAACCAAACAGGGCACTAAAACAAACAAGAACTGTAAACAAACAAACCACTACTGAGGCTAGAACCTAAACTCAAAAACGAAACGGCTAGACTCACAAACAGCAGGCCCAAACAGGGAGAGCGCAGACAGGACTTAAAGCCAGCAGTTTTATGGCGGCGCACGCCGGAGCTGCCGACGTGCAGCGAAGACAGGCGGCTGCAGGAGGTCAGTGGAGACAAGGGGGCTGCAGGAGAGCAGCGGAGACAAGGGGACTGCAGGAGAGCAGCGACGGGGAGCCGAGGTGAGGACAGAGGGGGAAGCTCCGGAAGAGAGCCAGGTAGGGGGCAGTTCGGAGCCGACGCAGACCTGGGCAGAGCGGCCAGCGGGGAGCCAGCAGGAACAATGGGGCGAGCCAGGCTTTAACTGCCGCTGATGTGATTGGACACAGCTGCGCTCTTTCTGCAGCTGTGTCCAATCACCGGGATCGTCAGCTGGCCAGGTGCGCAGCACAGAGAAGGGAAGGACCTTGACAAAAATTGTGTTTGGTATCACGGGATTTTCGCTATATTGTGGGATTTTGTGGTATATATGTATTTATATACATTTATTATTTTAATTAAATATGCATTTTTTTTAGCCTAATAATATTTAAAATATGTCTTAATAATAATTTAAACATATTAAAAGAATATTCAAATGCATTATTATTATTATTTTTTTAAAAAAATGTCAGTGAAATTTAGAGGTCTTGGTCGGTGTATTTTTGAACTTTGGGCAAACCAAGTAAGCTGTTTCATCCATGCTTCCAGTTTTTATGCTTCGCTAAAGTAATTAACCCCAGCTTCTACTAGTGACAGACGTGGTTTATATTGATCCTCTCAGCTAACACTAAGTAAGAATATCAGTTAGTTTATTTCCCATGATGAGAAACTTTTATTTTAATACAACCCAGCAAAATAAAAACTACAGTTATATATATGAAATAGAAAATTTTGTTCTGAAAGAAACATAGAATGTACTAGGTTTTATTCGATCAACATAATGAACATTTGTGCTTTTTCAGGTCTATTTTCTATATTCAAGGCCCTGTAACTCTTTAGCTGTCTTTCGGGACCTCCTGATTCGTAAGACCCACTCAGTTCTGATTGACTCTTGACAACCTTTTAGCAGCTCCTGAGGCTTTGAAAACAGACGATAGTCTAATTTTATGTTAACTTGTTCTTTGCTTAAAATATCCTCTTCTGTAATGAATCTGTAAATGTTTTACCGTAAATATGATCTGACAGTGTGGACAACAACAACAGCCAACTCAACAACCTTAGCATCAAATGCTATACAGTGGACAACTGTTTATGGACACTTGTGAATGATTTTATGTCAGTGTGTTGAAGAAGCGGAGATAAAGTGTGGTAAGGCTGGAACAAAAGATGAAGTGAGGTGGTATAGAGCCATAAAAATGGCATAGAAAAGAGGTTAGGGTGGATGGAGGGATCAACAAAACATTGGACTGTGTTTGTGGCCGATTCCAAAGCAGTCCTAGCCTTTTCTTTTCTTGAACCACGTTTACTGTAACCATGACAACAAAGATCCATTTTTTGTGTTGTTTTTGCCAACTCAAAGCACTTGGTTAAGGTGGTTTGAGTCTCTAGTAGTCTTTTACATATTGTATTTATCATTATTTTATTTTTCACTCATTCTTCCCCTAAACATCAGCCTACACTTTTTAGTAGCTTAAATCCAACGAAGGGCCAGAGTTCTACCCTCATCAAAATCAAGACCACTTCCGTATAAATTTTGTGAGCCACAAAACATAACATTTCTGTATACAAAGTGAGATAGCCCGTGAACATAATCCTGGCCTTAATTACATTTACTTCAAAATGTATTTGATAACACCACCAAGCATAATATATACATTCTGTTTTTCGTAAACAGCATTTTAAAACACATATAGTGTAATGCATTTACAAATGTATCATTTAGCCGACAAGGTACCGATTCCTTAGCTGCTCAATCAGAGAGCAACATATTGAAAAGCGTCTTGGAAAAGGTTGCCAACAACAGAAGGCCCCTTTTCATTTCAACTTCAGCTGCTGCAAATGTTAGATGTTCCCCGACACTATTAAAGGCAGATGTACTACTGCATGTGCCCTCCAAAGTGCTTCAGGACATGAGAGGAAATGGCAAAGGCACTTGCCTGGTATGCTAATCAAATTCCGGTGATTCAGTATTCCTGCTTGCTGCTTGGGGGATTTTTTTTCCTAGATTAAAAAGTAAAAAGAAAACATGATTGTGCCTCCACACCTGATTTGCTGAAGACTTTAAACTCCTAATCAAATCCTGCATCACCTGATGCAGCATCTCCAGCACGCTCCAAGTATTAATTCCCTTAATACAGAGGGATGGCAGAATATCATGGGAGGATATTGGAAAATAATTTCTTGCTTGGTTATTCATTGCAGAATTCATTAAAATCCAATTTTGTGAAATTGAAATAAAAACAGCCATTTGCTGTGATAGACTGACATGCTGCACCAGCAAATATGAGAACACTAGAAGGGTAGGGGGTAAGGGGGCAGGTTGATGGGTATTGGGGAAGGGCGTGGGTGGGTGATTTTAAATGTATTAACAAACGAAGACAGAGAAAGGAAGGCAGGAACAGAAAGAGTGATACAAAGATAATCAAATATTTTCTACTTGTTTTTTGCATTTCATAAAGCATTTCCTGCATTTCATAAAGGATGTTGTGCATCTACCCACAACATCCCATGCAATGCGTTCTAGGATAGGTTACAAAGCTTTTTTTTGGTTAGACTCAGTTCATCTTCAAGATGTTACTCTCGCTCTGTGCCTCATACAGGAAGTAACACCAGCAGACACCTGTTTCCACTAATCCTTCATACTAGCCACCACTTCCTCACATTAGCTGCTGTACCCGCTCCTAATTGCAGTAACAGTGGAACTGCATTAGCTCATTAGCATGCAGCACCATGCTGAAGAATAAAGGCAGAGAAACACACAACGCTGCTGCGATTAAGCCAGAATGGTTGTTTCGTGACAAAAATGCACAACCTTGCAATTAAATCAAAGAGGTTGGCTCTACTTGTCAGAGATTAGTATTTCACTGATATGCAGCAGCGAAAGCAGAAAGCAGCGCCAGTAATTTTGAATCTAAAGTGTCTGATGCTCATGCAAGTACTCTTCATCAAAAAATCTGATCATTTCCATGATAAACTAATGTGGGTATGAAGTGTTCCCACATATTTTTGTACTTCACAATCAGAAATGTTTTCTTTACTGCATCAGAAATGAGAAGCTTACACAAAAGGCTGCATGGCCTCTTACCACATCTACTCAATGAATCTCTGTAACAAGGTTATGTTATAAAGAATTAATCTGTTTCATTGAAAACACAAACTAACTTCATGCCAGGTTGTCCAGGCTGTTTAAGTCGCTACTGTCAGGGCATCCATCTCTGACATTTTACATGTCATAAGAAGCTGATATCAGCAATTCAGTTCAATTCAGTTCAGTTCTGTCACGCCCTCCACCTCAGCTGCCAGGTAGATGCAGATTCTCCTTCCCTTCCTCCATCTCTCATCAGGTGCTGCCAGTCAGCAGGCATGTGGATGGGAGAGATCACCACATTACCTCTTCTTTCTTAAAAGCCAGATGTTGCCACTACTCATCGCCACATCATGAACTACTCCAGTTAGTACTGGCCCTGCTTCTGTCTAGCTCCTTTTGTTACTGCACATGGTCACTAGTCCTCTTTCTGTTCCAGGTTGGATTACTGCCTGCTCGCCCTTTCCTGCCTGGATCTCCCCAGATCACCAAAGACTTCAGTCAACCACCACGGCACCAGCCAAGATGTCAACCTGTGTTCATCCTCAGGTAACCTCTGCAGCACCTGTCTGGACTCCGATCATCACCAGACCACACGCCACCTCACCTGCTCTGTAGCCCCGTCACCAGTTCTCAGCCTCCCTGTCTGAATGCTTCCTGCCTAATGCATGAAACAATTCATTTAGCGGTCCAGCTGTGTTCAAAATATAAGGTGGTCTATTGCTGATTATTAGAAGATAAGCTCAAAAGGAAGAGAAAGAGGTAAATGGCCTGTACTTATAATTACTTATATACTACACCTTTTAACCAATGTGTTTTTAATGCACCCATTTACACACAAACACACACCAGTGCATACAGAGGTGCCATTAAAGGGACTTCCCTGCAATGGGGAGCAACTAAGGGTTCCTTATCTTTGGCACCTTAAAAGAAAAAAAAAAACTCCTATTACGTCTACTGCCTGTAGACGCCATGGTCCTACTATGACTCTTCAACTTGTTTTATGGCACTTATGCAGGTTGTTTTCTCCTGACTAGATCCTTGTGTTGTATCTACTCTCAGATGTACGCCACTTTGGATAAAAGCGTCTGCTAAATATAACTGTAGAATTAAGGGACACTGGTGGAGAGGAAAACGTCCCAGCTGAGACACACCTAATGAAGGGTGCAGGTAAACACTGAGTCGGTGAAGAGGAAAGCAGTCAAGCTGAAATTGGATTAATATTATTTACAATTATGATTGTAGCTTTCCACATTTAAATGGGGGCTGCACAGTGGGTGGTGGTTAGCACCGTCGCCTCACAGCTACAAGATCCCCGGTTTGTGTCCTGGAATGGACCTGGGATCTTTCTGTGTGGAGTATGCATGTTCTCCCTGTGTGTGTGTGGGTTTAATTGGTGATTCTAAATTGTCTGTAGGTGTGAATGTGAGTGTGATTGTTTGTCTCTATGTGTAGCCCTGTGATAGACTGTTACCTGTCCAGGTGTCCACTGCCTTCACCCTCAGTCAGCTGGGATAGACTCCAGCCCCCACCACCCTAAGGAGGATTAAGCGGTGTATAGATAATGGATGGATGGATGGATGGATGGATGGATGGATGGATGGATGGATGGATGGCGTACTTCCAAGCATTGACAATATTGTCTTTGTACCCATATTAATAAAGCGGACAAAATATTAAATCTAAATAATCAATAAATAATATATAAAGTGAATATTATATACGCATAAAAATCATTTTATATAAATATGAAATATTAATATAATATAGATCAGTACACCACCTTTCACAGTGACCTCAGTGATAAGCAAAGTAGAATCATTACCTTTTTGACAAAGTTAACGCAGAATGTATGGCAGAGACGCTGTACTGGATCGCATTAGATTTCACAGGTGTATTTTGGTCATTGAGTGTATATCTGTGCCATGAGCCAGTTTCAGCCATTCAGGCTGCTGAGTTCTATGATTAGCAATACAGATCAAGGGATGACTTTGGTCAAAAATATCTAAACAACTATTGATTAGGCTGAGATAAAAAAAAAGAAGAAGCAGATCTTCATGTCCCCATCAGGTTGAACTGCAGCAGGTCTGGAATTCTAATTTTAATTTGTCCAGTGTCACCAGCCTCAGCTGTACTTTATGTTTGATGTTTATAATAGTGTGCTAGCGTGCTCAACTAGAACGTTTTTTAAATATTTGATGAAACCTGTTTTACTGCAATACACCAGCACCATAGATGGGCAATGAAGCTGATGACTTGTCTCAGAATTATTATTATTTTTGAATGACTGTTGTATTGAATCTGTAAAATTAAACTTCCTCAGTCAACATGTACCAAACCTTAGAAATGTTTTTTTTTTAAGTACAGGTGGGGATTCTGACTAAAATCACAGAAAGAAAACAAAAGCTATAATAAACCAAAATGTTCAATATGTTTCAATAACCTGTCCTCATCCATGATGGCTGAATATGGAGGAAGGTAATTTGAATGGCAGGCAGCACTGCCACCTCCTCCTCCTCCTGTGTTGTTGAGAATGCTGTTAGTTGATAGGACTGAGGCATCTGTGGTCCTCAGCCAGGTTCCAGTGGGGTCAATCAGAGTGGACTGACAGGGGGTCAGCTTTGCGCTCACACACAGGTCTCTCAGGCCTTCATTAATATTATTTTCCTGCAGAGCTGTGTCGCTGCCTTATTGCTCTCCTCCACGCTTCACATTTCAATGAGGGCTACCTTGTATTTTTTTTTTTTTTTTTTAGATGTATCTTTTTGAGAGGGAATTATTAACTTGTGATGAAGAGCTCTGATATCCATCTGAAAGCCTGGATGTAAAAAATGAAACTGGATTGTTACAGGGCAAGTACAAGCCTGCTGTTGGATCTGCATACCTGCAAGACTAGACAGCTACACTGCTGTTTGACAATGGCTCTTCCAGAAATATTTCTGTATCGGAAAACATATTTTTAACAAGCATTTTCATCTTACTTAATTTATTCAGTCTTTGTCTGGAAATCTATGAGGAAAACAGTTATAGTTCACTGAAAATCCCATTACTATTGGCTTTCATAAAAGCTAGACAAAACCTCTACAACTTATTTTCCAAAGTATGATATGATATGATATGATATGATATGATATGATATGATATGATATGATATGATATGATATGATATGATATGATATGATATGATATGATATGATATGATATGATATGATATGATATGATATGATATGATATGATATGATATGATATGATATGATATGATATACACTGCCGGTCAAAAGTTTTAGAACACATGTCTTACTGCACTCTGAAATGAAAGCACAGAACAAATAAACAAATGAAGTTTTAAAAAAAGTAATTTAGTAACCACAATGTATTCAAACTTCTGCTGTCTGGCAGGAGGTACAGAAACATTGCATGCCGGACAAACTGCTCGGGGGAACTTTGTCAACAAGACTGTTAGCCTATAGTGTTTGAAAAGCTGTGCTCTCTTTTCGGAGATGGCAGAGCAGAACCTACATTTCCAAGGAACTTTATCCTGCTTCTGGAGAACTCACACTTATTGAGTGTCACTCCAACATCTTGTAGTTGTGACAATGTTTTCCGCAGCCTCTCAAAGCACTCTTCCTGTGTGTCTTTCCAAATGAGTACGTCATCCATCTGGCACAGAACACTTTCCAGTCCTTCCAGGATTCCCTGCATATGCTTCTGAAAGTGCTCCGGTGCTGATGAGATCCCAAAACACAGACGGTTGTAGCAATACCGCCCAAATAATGTGAGGAATGCGGTCAGCAGAGAACAGTGCTTTGAGAGTGTAATTTGCTAAAACCCCGCACTGGCATCCAGCTTTGAGAACACATTTGCACTGGCAAGCTGACCCAGAGTAAGCTCTACCCAACAGAGTCGGTAGAGCTCGCCCTCTATTTTGCCTAGTCCAGAGAAAAGGCTTGGGAACTCCTGCTTTACAGTCTCGTCAGAGTCCAACTGATGCCATCCAGCCTCGCTACAAGGTGTAGTGCAGTGGCAGGGGGTCGGCTCAGTAGTGGCGTGCTCAATCCCTCCACAACAAAGATGTCTTCCCTCACGGTTTTGTTTCTCCTAAGAGTTGCTCGAAACTTGCCTTTCACTCCTAAAGGTGTCCTTCCAGTGCCCTTCAGGATTTTTGTGGCCTTCACTAACCTGCTGAGGGACTGGTGACACACCTGCACCGGTGTCGATCTTGAATACTGTGTTGTAGTTGTCCATTTCTATTTCAGTCATCCATGGACTGCTGTCTGCATCCTGTGTCACTGAGCCAAGAAACGCAACCTCGTAGACATCATAGCCCTCTGTTGCTGTAGCAACGTTCATCTCACACCTTTGTGTTATTTTGCACACTCTGGCATAATGTCCTTTTTTGTCTGCATTTATTGCATGTAGCGCGACATTGCCGTACACTGAGTCCTTTTGTGTCTTCGTATCTTCTGCAGGGCCCCTGCCTATCGGGTGCTTTCTGTGGATTCTGTCTGGGCTGTGATTTGGCCTGTCTTGTTCTCGAGCAGGTGCATGTACGCTGTAGCTGTGTGTTTGAGATGTCACCTTTCAAATTTGATCTCAGCATTTCTTACTAGTTTTTCACCAGCTCGCTTTGTTTGGCTCTTATTACAGCTTTTTTGAGTGTCTGTTCAGGGTCCATTTGTAACTGTTTGGACGGCCGTATCCGTATCCGTATCCAGTGTTCTGCCAGGCAGTGCAGTGCAGTGATAAAACCGTCGGCCGACTCACCTATCTCCTGTTGATTAAATTTGGCTCTCTCAAATATTACGTTCCTGCAAGCTATGAAATGAGCATCCAGTTTATCTTTGACAGTGTCGTACTCACTCGCTTGCTCAGCAGTAAGGTGCAAGGAAACCAGAATATTCTCTACCAAGTCACCAACCCTGGATCCAGAAAAACAGCCCCAGAGTACCATCATGCTTCCTCCTCCATGTTTGACAGTTGATGTCACTCTGAGGAATGATCCTTTCGCCTAATCAACGGTGTACAAAAATCCTCCGTGATGAACCAAAGATTTCAAATTTTGATTCGTCTGTCCATACTACATCCTTCCAGTCTTCAATAGTTCATTAGCAGTCTTTCATGGCCCAGGCAAGCCTCTTTTTCTTATTCTGACGTCTTAACAATGGCTTTCTTGCTTCAAACCTACAATTGAAAGTCTTCTCTTCACAGTTGAAACTGAGACTTGCTTACTACGACCACCATGAAGCTGTGCTTGAAGCTGTTGTCCTGTGAGCTCCTATCATCAAGCTGTTGGCTGTCAGAAACTGGTTCTGTTGTGGCTTTGGGTCTTCCAGACCTCTTCCTGTCAGAGTTTTCCCCCAGTTTCTGAGTGCCTTTTGATGGCAAAGGAAACTGTACTCACTGACACCTTGACTTCCTTCGCTATTTCTCTGTAGGAACGACCTACATTATGATGGTCTGTCTCTCTAATATTGTTTATTGCCTTTTCCTCGCCATTTTCATACCAACACACTACTTTCTGCAGTACAACACTGTTCTAATAATGCTCTCGAGGGTTTGGTGTCAAGGTGTGTTCCAGCACTACTTTTAGGCAGACAGACGGGGTTGTAAATGACCAAGAAAACTTGGGACACCTGTAGGATTTGGTAGCACAAACTTTCAACGCTTGATCAACCTCCACTGCTGCTGAACATCTTCAAGTTGTTAACATATTTCTTGTTCCCTGAAAAAGACCTTTTTGCCCACATGAGATGACGATTCACTGAATTCCATTGTCCTTTGTTTTGAATGCAGGTATGTTACAGTATGTCCCACTATAATGTGATCTTTGAAATATGTAAATGAGTTACATTCGCTGGTTGTTCGGTTTCTGTGTTTTGCACTATTTTTGATGTTTCTGAATATGTGAAATACTAACAAAAGGTAACAGTCCAGGGTAAATTTGCGTTATTGTAATAATTTCTTGTACCTTATCTTCACATAATCAGGACGGGGACAGTTTCTGTTTTCTTTAATTTATTTTATTGTCTTACCTGAGTTAAATCCACTATACGATCGCTATTTTTATTGTATTATACTACGTGTAAAAGATGTATGGAAGAGTAATCCTCAGAGCAATGGAGGATTTATGATGAGAGCATGTGCTGTTGCCCACATGAGATCTTGTATATTTTATTTTTTATTCTTCTTCTTATTGATTAGGTCTGGAACAGGTGCTATACATTTCACTGCGTGTTATACTGTGTATAATTGTGTTTGTGACAAATAAAGGTCTTGAATCTTTGACTTGAACAATGAACCGGGACAATTAAGTCCAGACTGCAGAGGACAACATTCAGCTTTTGATGCATCAGCAGACGGATTTGCTTAATCTTCTCTGTCTTTGGTCCATCTGTGGAAACACAAAGAACAGTGTGCTGGAACATGTTATTTGTTCCTGGGAAATTAAATTACCAGGAACTTTTTTGGAAACGCCCCTGTTGTTCACTTGTCTTACAACTGTCCTTCCTTAGGCCGGGCTTGCTTTTAGGCATCAGGTCAGAGAGTTAATCGAACTCTAATCTTGCTGCCTTGCTAGAAAATTTGATGGTTTTGTTGAGGTTTAGTTTGACCCTTGAAATGGAGTTTGAAGAGCATTTTGGTCAGCACTATATGCTAGAAATGATCAGAAAGGTTGGAAATCATCTGTTATCTATAGTCGAAGAAATGAACTAGTAAAGTTTAAACGAAAAAACTCTTTATCTTATCTACTCTTTATCTATTTCCTTAAATATACAAATCCAGAACATCACAGCATAAGTGAAGGCACCCTAGCAGTTACTTAGACTACTGTGGGCATGAAATCCTTTATCTCTGGCTGTGTGATGCCTGACTATGAGGAATATTCAACCTGGCTGTTTTAGTACCTTTCTGTTGGCCAGGGAGCTCTTTACCCTGGCAGTGTAATTATTTCTCTCTACGCTGTGCAGCTCCACAGCATCATATCATCAAATAGTAAGAACTAATAGAGGAGTACGTTCTCCCTGACACTCCAAAATCCAAAATATGGTGTGCGACCGAAGCGAAACCAGCCTTTGACACACTGCTCCACGTTGGACGCCAGATTGAAGTTGAGTTGAGGCCATTTCCAGGATATGTGGAGCTGCATTCTGCCACTAGAGGCTGCTGTTGCACTGTGCAGCTGCAGCAACCTGCTGGAGTATCAGAGGCGTGGGAGGTCCCTGTCAATGCTCATCTCGCCTTCCTTTCCACAGAAACGCAAGTTAATGAAAGTGGAGAGAGAGATTATGTTGAGCATTACATTTAATTGGACTTCTTTAAATAACACTGGAACATTTGTGTTCCACTGATAGCATGTGTGTGTTTGTGTGAATGGTTGTGTTCACATCCCTACTGAGCGCACAATGTACAGGCCCACGTGTTTTCTTGTATGTGATGACCTGTGTGTCGCCACTTGTTTGTCATCTCCTACACATATAGGTATGTAAGATCTTTTTGTCTGACTGTGTGTTACTTACTTGTGGACACACTGTTGTTAAAGCAGCCAAAGTTAGGAAGGATAAGAGCACAAACATGCACAATTCTGGTGTTGTGTGAACACAGACAGCAGCGGCTTTCAAGTTAATATTGACCGAATTACACCATTAATGTCTGGAACTGTGATGTGCTGTCCATCTTTTTAAAATATTTAACCAATTATTCAAGTAGCATATGACTAATCTTTTATATCTATTTTTTCAAAGGTCTTTTTTCTACACTGTGGGTTTCCTGAAAGAAAAAAAACAATGACCTTCTAAAATTCAATTACTAGCATTTTCATCATGCAGTTTTATTTCATCAAATCAGGTCTAATCTAGTTCACAAATACACAACTTTGACTACTATTTCTTGAACACAAGAACAGGTACCACTGATACTAAATCTGTACCAAGCAGCCATCAGAGAATCGGACAAACCAGCAGCACCAGACTGTTAAATAGGTTTTATCCGTGTGCCATAAAGCAGCTGAACCAGTGCAATAAATCCCACTGCAGTAACTCTTGAACCTGTACATTTAGCATGGGCAGTGCAGTTTTGGGTGGGTTTGTGCAATATTTATTTATATATGTTATTCATGTATTTATTTTCATACATATATATTATATATCTTGCATAGTAGATTTTTTAAAATATATTTTATCTTATCTGTTTTTATTGTTTTATCCCAAGGAGATGCACTCAAAATTCGTTGTACATGTGTCCAATGACAAAAAAGGCATTTGATCTGATTTGATAAGAGGGAGAAGATGTATTTGTATAATGTGTGGATCTTTGTTCCAGCTTTCCGTGAGGACATTACAGCAAACAAATGTGGAAGATGGCTATTTCAGTACCACGGAGAATGGCACCTACTTAGAGGACGCAAGAGATATCTGGGTAGTCACAAGATGATCACAAAGACAGACAGACAGACAATGATGTTTGACTTAATACAGTTCTACAGTTTCATTTAGTAGATTCTTTTATCCATAGCGGCGTTAATCTGAGAGTAGATACAACACGAGTCAGTGGTGTTAGTCACTGAGCTATCTAGTAATGGCAAAGTATTATTGATCAGAACATTAACAGCATACATGATGAACAAACTCAACAGATGTGGAAGAATTACTCGGATTATTTTTTTGTAAGAGACTAAAACATAATGTTTGGGATCAACAAATCAACTGATCGCTTGTCATGAAATTGTGTTCAACCAGCTAACCACATCGAGTTTGAGGAATTAGCTTTTCCTCGACAATCAAAACTGTTTTTAATGATCATTTGAAACCATCTGATACCGTCCAGACATGGGGAGAGGGGACTCAAGGTGAAGAAGAATTAAATTATTAAGCAGATTTCCATTTTATTTGTAAATCAACAACTGTAGAAATTTAAGTTGAAATTACACATAATACCATAATTTTGTTTCAAGCAATCCCGTCAAAATAATGTTTGCAAGTTAAATAGCTTACCCATATTTGGAAAACTGTTGTTTTTTTTTTTTTAATCTTGCAACCACACTTCTAGTTAAGTGGTGGGAAAAGGTCTTTTACTTTTTAGAGTGCACTGCTGATTGATGAAGATAAAATACACAGTATAAATGATAGATCCATACAAGGGTAACAAATGTAGCTTATGGTGGGACTATTTTCTCAAAATTAAACAATTAAGAAAAGGGCAAAAACTTGCAGTTCAGCTGATTATTATTTCAGTTCAATGTTGTGTTAATTTTCAAAATACACAACCACACAAATCAAAACTAACTACTAGTGACAGTAGATTAAATTAACAGAACACATTTAGTGGAAATGCAGAAAAGCAACACATTGTTTTTCTCACTTTATGACATTAAATTGTCATTTTGAGTATAAATATTCCTTTGAGGTTATTTCTTTGTCATTCGACCAAACTGAGACATGGAAATTGTTTCATGCTGTCTCTTCTATTAAACCCCCTGCTCCCTGTGTGACATTTCCAAAGGGAGGTCATTGTGCACCAACTTTGTTTGAAAGAACACTCCTTTCACGGCTGTGTGTGTGCGTGTGTGTGTGTGTGTTTGAGTGGAAGAATATTGTGTTTGTTTTTGGCATTTAGGAAGCGCTGACTTGCTTGAGGGCTCTCTGATCAATTCCGTCTCTTCCGTTTCCTCTAAACAGACAAAAGTCCTGGCTTTAATTGCAACAGCAATGAGGCACACACGCTGACTGAACCTTTAATGTCGCTGTCTGTCACGTCTCAGCTTTTTTTTTTTTTGTTCTTTTACGATTGTTCTCATGCCCTCTACCTCTCTCCTACCTCCTCAACCTCTCCAGGGTATATGTGTGTCCCTAAGAAGTCTGACAAAGTCTTTCAGGATAACTCCAGTTAGTCACATTTTTCTGCTTATAGCCATGAGGAAGATTGTATTTGAAATTTCATAATTTCCCTCACTGCAAAGCTTTATGTACCTGCAGCTCTGTGGGAGCACTAATCTCCAATATACACCCACAGGGCAAACACAGTCTCCTACAGCTGAAGCCAAAAAGCAATTAAAACACACTAACACTTAGACAATTCTACAGCCAACCTGTCTATTATTCTGTTCAAGTACACTAAGGCTGCATTCAGCTGATATCAGATGCTCTGTAAATACAAAAAAAGCCTACAATATCAACAGCAGTTGCGTTTAACGCTCTTCTAGTGAATAAAAAGTGGGACATTGGTTACGTTTGCCCTCTGATCAGGTGATGTAGCTGGTCAAAGTGTGACGAATGCCAAAACAGTCCAACACGTCAAAACTCACAATATTTGCAATTTGCCAAGTCCACGGGTTATTTTAATGAACTGGATTAAGTACAGAGTGAAACATGCTGCTTATGTCAATAATAATCATTTATGCAGTCACTTGCAGTTAATATTTTGTCTGGTTTTTGTTGTTGTTGTTGTTGTTTTTTTTGCAAAGGCCCATTAACAGATTTATGCTCAACATAAGCTCAAAATGGGAAATGCATTGACCCTTTACTGGTTCATCCAACCAGGGCCCTAGTTTTTTATTGTCCCAAACAAACTGTATGTTACTTCGCATCACACAACAGACACATTACTGTGTGTGTGTGTGTGTGTGTGTGTGTGTGTGTGTGTGTGTGTTAAGTCTCTTTTTTCCCTCCACTCACTCCTTTTCCCTCTTTTCTTTCTGCCACGAGGCAGATCCATAACACCCTGGAGTTTTGGCCTCAGCATTTCAGCTCACACAAAGGTATCTTGGCCACTTCGCACCTACTCCCATTTTTTCTTTGACTGTATGTACAATTATGTTGAATGTCACATTTGTTTACTGTTGTGGCTGAACACACAGTGGAGTTCCTAGCATACACAAGGTATACTGCGACTTATGTCAAATTCCTAAAGAATAGTTTGAAGCTTAGGGAAATAATGAAATAATCTGTGACCTTTAATGGTGCTAGGAAGTGTGCTACATTTGGACAGAGTCAGGCTACCTGTGTTTTCAGTCTTTAAACTAAAAAAGAAAGCAGGCAAGTGTATTTGAAAAAGCATCCCACAGATGGAGATTAGGCCAGTTGGTGGGAGAACAACCACAGATTCTGTGAATGTGGCTTCTCAGTTCTGGTTCAGTCGGAGACAAAACACAGAAACGGACTGGACATTGAGCATGACCTCAGAGTTGCTTTGTCTAATATAATTCTAGATATTGAGACTCTTGTTAGAAGCAAAAACATGGCCAGTTCTCCTCCAAACTCAGGTCTATGACGTCACTGTTACAGGTTTTAGTGAGTGCTGCTTAATATTCTTAAAAGTTCAATACCTTATCAGTAGGTAAATACTGAAAAACAGCAGAAGAAAAGTTAATTTGTATACTTGAATCTTTTTGAATTGCACTTTTTGTTTAATATATTTTGAGATTGTGGATAAAAACTGCTACTGAAGAAATATTTTTTCACAATGCAATGTTGGTTGTCATAGATTCAGTAAGTGAGAATTCTCAGCTAAGTAGTTTGACTTTTTATCTTGTGTTTGTACATGAAAGCACCACTGAGTCTGTTTAAAATTCCTGAAGTTACTGAAGTGAAGAGTTTTGATTTTAACTAAAATGCAGCTCACTGAGCACAAAAGAGAATAGTTCCCTCTCTAGCATTGCCACTTGCTGGCCATTTTGGTTTATCATTAATTTTGTTTTGTGTTGGCATACTGTGATGTTGTGTTCTGCTACCTCAGCTTCAAACTGCACAATCTGTATATTCTCAATAAATTTGAGAAGTTGAAAATGATCTTTGATTTGGGTTGTGGCTTGTCATTGAGGGGTGATGGTGGGTCCAAAGTCAGACCAGTTGAGAACAACTGCTCCACACCCAGTGTTTATTTTGTCCATTCTACACAGCTGTAGAAACATGACACCACAATATGAGGGGCTCTGTTGAAGGACTTGCTTCCTGTGTAGATATAAAGAGTAACTACAACACAGCAATTCGTACACTATACTTTAATAACAACATAGTTATGAACACAATATTCAATTTCAGCTAGAGATCTGTGTAAATCTGACACATGCCAGCAATGATTCCATTACTCTGTTTTTTCATTTCATTTTAAAATATACTGCTAAAACTGTGTATGAAAATCACAGAGAGGAAACACAAATGTAATTCTGTGCTGAGAAGAATCCAGTATCTCTCTCTACTAAAATCATGGAATTTCTGTAAGTGTGTGTGTTTTTTTTTTTTTTTTTTTTGGACAGCTGTTAATGTAGGCATATTTTTAGCTCTTTACCAAAACCAGGACTTACACTGGAAAGTCACCAGTCAAACAGCAGGGTATTTCAAGCAAAAACAGCCTGTCTCTTCCAGGTCAAACCCTCTAAGCTGCAGCTAGCAACTTTTAGTGACCATTTAGTCTCATTTAACTATAATTCTCTCTCCAGCTCCCCACTCTCTGCCTGCACCCACACTCCTCTTGTCTCCCTGTGGTTTTTCCCTCCACCAAGATTACTGGACCAGCGTTTAAAAGCACACCTCTGCTCTTTCTACTTCCAGTCCCATTCCATCCCATTAAGCCCCAAAGGTCTGGGGCTCTGCTTGTCTTCTCTGCAGGCTATTGATCAGCATCAGTGTTGGCTGGCTGGGACTCTTCTTCTACGGATAGATTTGGAACAGGCCCAGCCACCAGCTTTTCATTAAGAAAACAGCACAGGCGAATGGCAGGGAAGAGGTTAAGGGCATCAGGGCTAAGAGTCTGATAATCAAACTTGATGGTTCTCAGCAAGCTGGTCCTCTGTCCTTCCTGTCGGTATATTAGTCAGGCTGTTTGTCTGCTTTCTTGACCCGTCCAGCTTGTTTTGATTGAGGGAACTTGTGAGAAAAAGGTGGTGAAAATAAAGTCGCTCATCAACTATGGGGAGAGCTCTTGAGAACATGTTATCAACAGGAAGGAAGAAAGACTTTATTTACTATGTGAAACATTTCAGTCCAGATAGGATTGAACGCTTGGTTGCACTTCTGTTTGGAGTCTTGAATACATTGTGCTGAAAGGAAAAACCTAACTTCACTGAAACGCTAATCCTTAATTATGTTATCCATATCAGATTTTCCTTTAATCACAGATATCATGCCACCCTGTTCATGTGTTAAATAAGAGTTCACGAAAGTCAACCATCAATCTGAAAGTCATAAGCTTGTAAGTGTGAATTTGGAGGAAATGAATGTTCAAGGTAACATCAAACAGGAGATGTTGACAGCCGTTAAATGGACACAACCTATTTCCATTTTCCAAAGCTGACTCCAGTAAATCCCTCCTTCAGTGGGAGTTAAGCTTTGTGTGATTACTTTGAATCATATCTTTAACTCAGGTAAGAACAAAACGTAGCAGGCAACCTGTGTAGTTCTTTGTCTCTGTCCACTCCCTGTTCTTTTCTCTTTTCCTGTATCCTCCACCTGTTTGCATCCTACCAGATATTTGGCTTTCTGTTGCTCCCTTTCACTGATGAGCTATCACTCTAGCCAGTGCACTAGTGTTTCCATCTCCTACATATATATATTTTAAAAGATTGGCACTAGCATTTTTCTAGCCAAGCTCATGTATTTCATGCTGCTTTCACAACTAACCTGTTAAATTCACTCCAAACCAAACAGGCAAGTTGTAAAAGTTCACATGCTATATGCTGCTTTTACAACTAAGCTGTTTGGTTTGGAGTAAATTTAATATTATTGCATCTTCCAGATGTTGAACTGAAGACCCAGTGGACTGCCTTTTTTATACTGTGACAATATCTCTGCAACAATAGGGACAATTTTAAGGCTGGTATGTTGTTCAGCAGATGTTGCCATTAGTGTTGATTGTATGCTCACAGGTCAGAGACGTCAAAATTATAACGCTGAGGAACATTTAGGGCTGATAAAAACTTTAATTTAGATTTGAACCAAAAATCAAAGATTGCGAGGGTTGCTGTTTTCACGTTGCCCTTTTTGTTTCAGTGCTATCTAAACTCAAGTGGCGTTAAAAAACCAGTTCTGACTAAATGTGGCGTAGGGTTATGCAGGAACATATAACATCAACATTCATCTCTGGTCACTGAGTTGGTAAAATATGATGATTATAAAGTAGCTGCTTGCTTTATTGAGTTTCCTGACTGAGTTCATTTTACTCATGCGTAAAATTCTTATATTACACAAGCATTTCATACCTTTAGTACATTTTGAATGTTGTTTTTAATGTAAACACATCTAAAATGTAATCATTCACACTGACTTTTAAAAGAAGCAAAGTTTGTGGTTCTTGAAGGCAGACTACTAATTTATCAGATTTATACTGCAGACAGGTAGCGAGAATTTTAGATTCATTTCTATATTAAAAATCTTTGAATTTGATGCAATGAATAAAAAAATAAATATGAATAAATGGCTTGTATTCTCACAGAAAAATGTCATCAACATATGAAAGAAAAAAAGGCAAAAAGTGGAATTGAATACTTCACTCTGCATTAAATCCTCTCCTTCCCTCCACTTCATCCATCCCTCCGTCAGGCCAATATTGCTTTTTGCTTTTCCCTGTTGTCTCCTGGCGTAATCCTCCCTGTTGTCTTAATATCAAGTGGAGAGAGCGTGAGATAATGGAGCAACAGGAGGAGAAGAGGAGGAGGCAGCATGGCCCTGAAGACCATCCTCCAAGGAAATAGCCCTCCCTTGTGTCAAACACAGGACTATTATCAAAATCCAACCCCTCCCTCCCCCATCAAACACATTTACTTCCCCTACATAATAGCTCTCATATACATAACAAAAGGCGGCACTGAGGAGGAAAACTCCAAATGCTTGTGTAATGGATGTGTAGTGAGGGGTTACATGGCACTGAATCTACCCTCCACTGCACATTTAACAAAAGGCAGCACTCTGACCATACCTCTGACTGACGCTGTTGTTAAAGCATGTGTCTTTGTTGTCATAGTTGTTCTGATTGCCGTTCGTGTGAAACGTAAAGTGCTCAAATGATGGCAGCAAAGTCAGCCCCGATATTAGGCTGCTCTATTGGAGATTGTTTGTGGTACTTTTTCAGCTACATCACAGTGTTGGTTGGAGCTGCAGGGGAGAGACGCACAAATACAGGTAAGAACCATGGCTGGATTAACCAGAGGGGCCCAGAACAAAAATGGTGGCCTTAAGGATCCTCACAATACATGGCATTTTAATTATTTCCACAGACTAGAAGCTGAGCAGTCGTGTAGAGCTGGAATAACTGAGTTATCAGTCAGTTTATTTTCACAATAAACTGAACAATCAAATAAATTTTGAAAAAGAAAATTACTATCGGATTCATTATTCAGTCCCTCCATGAATTCGTGATATTGCGATTGCACCAATTCACACGAATTCAACCAATCTCGGCGAATTCTGGGAGACCTTGCAATTTTGTCCAATCATCCAACTTTTCCACAATATTGGCCAGCCTCCCGTGAGTTCCACCAATCACAGCAGTCCTCAGCGCAATCGTAACGCACGTACGTCTCCGAATTCACTTCCTTGTTTTTGGTTTGAAGATGCAGACGTCCCATTCTAATGTCTCTCATTTACCAACAAAAACTACTGCTGAAGACCGTGAAGAACAATTCCCTGATTCTTCACGAAAGCGGAGGTAAACTGTTTTGCACCCTGTGCAACATTGTGGTTGAATAAAAAAGAAAAAAAAAATCATCGCTTGACAAACACTTTTCTGCCACGAAACACATTAGGAGAATGTTTGAAACGAGCGGACCACAGACCAGACCAATCGCTGTGATGAAAACTGTTGCATCCAGATCTGAGCACTGAAAGAACGAAGGTAAATTAGATTAATTACTCTGCCAAAGAACGTGGTGGAGTTATGTGATGATCGCCGTATGTGAATCCTTCCTTTGTTCGCAACTTTACTCAGAAACAGTCTTACGGATTTGGATGAAATTTTCAGGGAAGGTCAGAAATGACTCAAGGACCAAGTGATTAGATTACAGTGATGTGGCTTAAAGTCTGAATCCATACATTTGTTAAGGATTTCCCATTGAGGTAGCGGCACGGTGTCTGACAGTGGCACGGTAACCATGACAACAAGTGAACGTTACCTTAGTTACCTGCTGATGATCACATGATTCCGATCCTACTACAAATCCATCGCTGTGGACGTAGCAGAAATGATGCAAGGAACAATTGATTAAATTGTGGGAGTGTTTCTGAGTCCCATCTATTCCTGCCACCTGCTACATATTTATGTGACACGATTCGGTATCTGTACATAACGTACACATGCAGAACACATGCCTGTGTTTAGCGCAATGTCAGGGAATGAACAGTCTTGGTGGAGTACTGCGCTTTCTGAGTGCTTTTACTATTAATTGATGCAACAAGTTGTGAACGTGTGTAAATATGTGTGTGCCAGGATGTGAAATTAATTTTTGAAGCCACTGACAGATATGTCCAAATGTGATTCATTCAATAGAAAATGATCCTTTAGTGCCTTAAATCCACCAGTACTTCATGTTAAACCAGTATCTGGCTGCTGCTAATTTCCCACCATGGTGTGCCAGCTGGTGGAAATGGGTTGGAGCGCAATTTTTTTAGAAAAGCTGCCACAAATTCAGGCATTTTAGGCCACATGCCTTGACCAACCTGACTGATTGGTAAAAGCATGTGAACCAAGTAAACCAGTTTCTTTGTTGTTGTTTAATTTAATTTTATATATACTTGTACATACGCTTGTAAAGACCATGTATGTTATGGCAGGCCTTAGCTTGCAATGACTCCTATAACACTGAATTTTCTAATCTTTGAAATCCATGCACTATTTCACAACAATAATCATCAATTTTGATTCTTTCATAGATTTACAATAGGTCTTCTGGAAATATAACAAAATCTTTTTGGCCTGGTTGCGTAGAGCAATGCTAATATTTGACCTTGGCTGTTTTCTTGTCAATTAGGTGCTCTTAGTAGCCGTCCACAAACTTCTGTCAGCTTCTGGTCGTATCTTTGACCACTTCTCTTAGCAGAACTGATGTAGCTAAAATAAATGTGTTGGCTTTCTGACACAGACTTGTTTCTCCATCACAGTCCACATGTTCTTGATGGGGTTAATCCTTTGTGAGGGTTTTACCCTAAATTTGAAGTAACTTGTTAAAGTGCTACAGAACAAAGAGAGAGGTTGCTTTGGTTCTGGCCTAGATATCATTGTTATTTTAGGGTTATATTTAAGGGATATATTGGATAAACGAATGATCATTTCCACCTCTCAAGTCATTTGCTCATTCTGTCAATGCAGGTCCAGGAGGAAACACTGAAGGGTTTGTCTTACATACTGTAAGCTCTAATAAGTAAAACAGTAACCGATCACTATACAGTATGTGACTTCCTGCTAGCTATGGTCAGTGTGTCCAAACACACACACACGCACGCACACACACACACACACACACACACACACACACACACACACACACACACACACACACACACACACACACGCACACACACACTCAGCACTCAAAGGCAGTGACTGAAAGTCCTGCCTAAACTGAGAGCCACTGTCTGCATACTAACAGAATAGCCTCATGGCTCACTGTGTGGGCGTCCATGTGTTCATACTTCACATTGTAAGGGACTGCCCAAAGAGCAGAGGGAACTATTGATGGTGTGATTTAGAAGAAGTCCAGAGACACCTGTGGTCAAAGTGGCATCCGGTGTCCCTCAGGGGTCCCTGAGGATGTCAGAGAGACCTCAAGATATTTCTCTTCACATTTTCTTGCACATTGCCTTTTTGTAAAAAACAGAACATTTGACACAAATACAGACCTTGGGCTGTAATTTAAAAATGATAGACATCAAGCACTTTATTTAAAGATACCTCGATTTTCCTGATGTAACGTGAGTGATTCAACAATTTTACAATTCCACAGTTCTGATGAATGATTCTGCAGTTTCTGCTGCAGACCCACAGGGTGGAACATTGAAAGCAGTTGGAGAAAAACTAAGTTATGAAGAAGTCTCTATCTATAACACTGCAAACATGACAATGACTATGTGTCCCATCTTCTTTTTAAAAGGTTCTCAGTGTAACATTCAGAAAACCCTTGTTAGTTATGATACTGCTGGCCATTATGTGAACCGCAGTCAGCATTCTGTTGCTCAAAAGCATGTCCATACTCCTTAGGCAGACACCTGAACATCAACAAAAACAATGACATGACACATATGAGACTGAATGTGATTGACAGTATCATTGTGATAAATGAGGTAACTAAAGATAAACAGTTACTATAGTTTGACTGTAAACTACATTAGAGTGTTTAGACTATATATTGCATATTACATGTTTCATTACATATATTTTACTCTCTGGCTCTCCATAGCACTGAAACGAACTGCTGAGATAGTAAAACTACAGTCTTACACAGCCGGGCCTCATGTTAGGTTTTTCTTCTTCATGAATGAAAAGCGTTGCTGATGTGGATCCTAATTTCCCTCAACGTTGATCACATTCTCATTTGGCCAAACTAGTTTTGGTTTATTGGGCTTTCCTGGAGTACATATAGGAGTCTGTGTTGTGCTGGGAGCCAGTAGTTTCTAAGTAAGTAAGGTAGCATTAAACACTACTGACTAAGAATGTCTCAATCAGTTTATTCATTTCTTTAGTTTCAGGCCACGCCATGTAATATTTAGTATCTGCTGATCTGATCTGATACCATTTTCCTCGATAATACACACTTCAAGTATTGTAGATTAGCTGTAATACTTGGTTGCACCACCAGGCGAAGCCTAGTAGTGACCTGAGAAGCTGTCACTCCTATGGACAATTGCTAGCAAGCAGAGAACATTGTGGGGGTTTAGTTAGCAATGGGCCACCATGACAAACACTTCTGTAATGCTGAATGTACTCTGGACTCAGCTGGCATGTGTGAGACAAGTGAAGATATATTAGGACAATGTAATAAGACATGTAAGACAAAGATAAATAAATATTGATAATCCAATCTATTCACTAAAGAAACAAAATTGAAATGGTTATAGATTGGGGCACGATCTGTGTGCCATTAAGAGACTCCTGTTGTTCCAGACCCACATACATTACTCTCAGACATCCCACCTGACACATGCTGGTACACAGTAACTGATTTATGTTCAGCATTCTTTAGTGTACCACTTCACTCAGACTCTCAGTATCTTTTTGCATTTACATGCCATGGACAGCAGTACACACATACACGCCTCCCGCAGGCATATGTTCATCTGGTTTAAAAGAGGTGCGGTCAAAACACCCAGGAAGGGCCCCAAAATGTTTTATGGAGAAGCATACAGGGCCATTTCATTCTACCAGCCTCTCAGTTAAAAACAGCCATTCGAGATGCACATGGTATGAACCACTGCACAAGGGGTGATATGATCAGACAACTTTAGAAAATCTGGTGGTCACCATTCCTGACACAAATGGTAGATAGAATATTACAAGAACGTACAGTGTGTACACACCATAACATAAGGAGAGCATTTCCAACACGAACTGCACACATTCCAGCACCAAACGGTTCATTCCAACACCTAATGATGGACTACATAGACATGACAAGTGGTGATTGATAGATTCAGCAGATGGATAGAAGCAGTACGGACCAAAGGGCCTGACTACAGGTCAACAGCCACGTTTTTGTGCAAAGAAGTGTAGCCCACACAGATTGGCTTTCTTTGGAATCCCAAGGAGGTCAAACCAGGTAACAAACCCTTGTTGTTCAGGTTGTAGACCAGGAGGCCACATAAAACTGCCACCTTGGACATTACACAGACCAGGGAACCCTCCTGTTCTCAGGAAGAGACTCCATTAGTGTCAGAGGTGAATGACAGCAGGACCGCTGTGATCAACCTCAAGATCTGCAATCCTCTGGAGAAAATGGTGCTACATTCATTTCAGCATAAGTGTGAATCTCAGACCTCCTGTGGACATGAACACTTTGGAGGACCACAACTTAAAAGACACAGTGACTCTCATGGAGCTGTGAATTCTCCTACTCCCTTCTCTGTTCACACAACCCCCATATAAACACTGACACTAACACCTCTCTGCAAGGAGGGCAACTGACAACAACCATGAAACTTTCTGTATTGCAGAAGAGGGTCTGGAATAAGACTCATATTTCTATGCTACTCAATAACTGTTTTCTGATATCTGTTTTGTGTTTTTATGTATACCAAAGTCACCATAAGGAGTTCCTTTATCCATATCCATAATTCACATCCGTAGGTGATATTGGAGCAAAGTTAAGGTTTTACTGAAATAATCACATTTCTTGCTTGGACCCACAGCGCCACCTAGCGACATCGGATAACCCAGTGATGTTGGGACGAAATCAATAATAACTGTATCATCATTGATTAAAAGTGTAAAACATGAAGTTGGTAACATTCATAACTGTACACATGAAATGTAACGCATATCCTCACAGTAACATATATTCTTCATATCAAAAGCATATTTTATATCTAGTTTCTATGCCTAGAGTAGCCTACTTTGTTTGTTAGATTGTACAGCCTTGATTTTTGATTCCATGCAGATGGTTCATGGTGAAAAATGGACAGATCGTGTTTGTGCACATAAAATATTTTTTAATTTGATTTAACAAATGCAGTTTTCCCTCCTTCTGAGAACAAAGGAGAAGAGTTTTGCAGCAAAAATTTCTTTCCAGGCCTGGCACACACCCAGAACTAACTTCCACATTAAAACCCGAACACCGCCTTTGTTCACTCTCTTCTCTCTCTCTTCTCTGCTCTTCTCTTCCTTTATGTCTCAGTTTTTCTTCGTCTTACTACGTATAGCTCTTTAACTTTTTTCTGAAATTTTTACTTGTCTCGGCGCTCTTCTTCTGTTGCCCTCAGCCTCATTTTTGTCACCTTTTTATAATTTTGCGACATATTTAGACATTGCTCTCTTTCACTATAAGCCTGAGCTTCTATGCTTTAATCTTCTTTTTGATTAGCCAATAAGAAATAATAGAAATCAATTTCTTCCTTTTTCTAAATTCCACCGCGCCTCCGCTTTCAGTTTTCACAATCCTTTAGCATTACCTGACTAATGCCAACAGAAAACACCGTTAGACAAGTTATTTTTCATCAACCCTGAAGACCGCGCACAAAGCGCACTGAACACCGGCTGCCTACCGACCCATCACCTGCACGCCAACATCAGACGTCTGCTGGTAGAACTCCGACACTACGCTGAGAGGTCCAACAGCAGAACTCGTTGCCTAGCGACCACACGACGCTTCAGGACAGACGGCCTGGATCTGTCCTGAGGAAGTTTCCCACCGGGTTCCAGCCAATGGAGAATCCAACCTGATCAGCGTTAAACTAAGTAGGAAAAGCCAACCTCTTCTATCTGCTCCTGATTGGGTTGAAGTTGCAATAACTTGACGACAGTTAAATTTATTCACTCTTAAGCGTATCAATCGTAACCCAGATCATAGATTCATTGTGTTAGATTGTACGCTATCTACCCTCCTTTCACCATAATCCTCTTCCTTTACTCATTTAATCTGATTTCACACACATTCACCACACACACACACGCACACGCGCACACGCGCACACGCGCACACGCGCACACACGCACACATGCACACACGCACACACGCACACACGCACACACACACACACACACACACAGCTAAAGGTCAGTCGTGTCGGTGTCACCTGGTCATTTCCTGACACTGGGTAGCAGCACAGAACAGTGAATCTGCAGCAGAACATCCTTTCTTCTCTCTTTGTTCCTTCTTTTCATCTTCAGTGTGACTATCTGTCCTGTCCATCCTCTTTTTTCTGCACACTCACTCTATTTAAAGACCAAACATGCCACTGTTTGCCTTTCTTTTTGTTAAAACTGGAAGAGAAAAGGAGTGAGGAAGGAGAAACACATTTCTGATGCAATATCCTGGCACTTTAGGGGTTTCTGATATTGATATATTGAGAAATACACTATTGAGGGTTCCTTCATGGCCGAATGTCAATATAGTACTTTCAACAAATATTTTCCTTCTTCTCCATCTGAAAAGCCTTCTAAGTTGTGTTGCCTTGAACTATTTTCTCTCATGGACCAAACATATGTATGAATATGACTGTGAGAGTGTTTTTAGAGTATTGTGGTAATATTTGTCAGGGGGTTTGAGGTCTTAATATTGCCGATCCATCCTACGCGCTACTGCTGATTGAGAGGAGCGCTCTGGTGCTTTAAAGCTAAATAACTGCTCCGCTGAGGGCACTGTCCATATTTTTGAAATTTTGCAGAAGCATGATTTGGAGTGTTTCACAGTCATTATCTCTGACCTTCCCAGTTTGAACCTCTCCAGGATTTAGATTGGTGGAAAAGCCTCCAAGTCACAGTGCACCAGGAGGCAGATTTTATGCTACAGACTGATTTCATACTTAGTGGAAATTTGATCAAAAATGTCTTCTGTGAATAAGCTCACTCACAAAGAGAAATGTTCTTTTATACGAAACATCTGCTCCGTATTGTTTCAAGTTTTATCAGTTTTTCAACTTCGCTCCACTGTTTATGGTTAAATCCATTAATTTTAGGCTGCTGTATTACTGCAATGGTTGATGTAATTCACATCATAATGCCTAATACTCACTGCAATTTCTGAATTTGCCACATTAAAGTTTCACTAATAATATCTAAAAATGATTAAAGCCATTCCAAAATATCTTTGTGCGTAATGATTCTAAATGCCACTTCGTCTAGCAATTAATTGTTCAGTCACACAATATCATTACGTTCTGAAATAGCTATGACAGAGTATGGAAGCCTGTAGTACAAGTTCTCTATGTTTGTTTTAATCCCTTGCATGAGTGCACAAGTGTAAGATTAAAGGAATGATACGTTTTTACATAACTCAAACTACACATTGTGGATGGAAGCAGCATTTGCAAAAAATCTAACAAATGTGTGCGCTGCATTATATTTTGAACTGAGGGCTAATACAACAACAGCTATTTGTTATATTTGGAGGAGGAGTGGCAGCAATCTACCACTCTAGCTTAATAATGAACCAGAAACCTAAACCTGGTTACAGCTTATTTGGAAGTCTTACTCTTAGTCTCTCTAACCCAGATTAAAAAGCTCAGAAACCAGTTTTATTTGTTGTTGGGTATCATCCTACAACTGCATTTAAATCATTATTGGACTCAATGGGCTTTTTTCAATGTGTAAATAAACCAACTCACAGTTTCAAACACACCCCTGACCTTGTTTTGACAAATGGCATAAAAACTGAACAGCTAAAAATATTTCCTCAGAACCTTCTTCTTTTTGACCATTCTTGATGACGTTTGAATTTACAACAATGGATTTTACAGCAGTTGAGAATAAATATCATAACAGTAGATTGCGAAAGCTGGAAAGGAAATGGTCTATTAGTGTAGAGGAAGTTAACGTAGCTTGGAAAACAGCTTAGTAATTTATAAAAAATTTCCTCCGTAATGCCAGGATAGCATATTATTTTTGACTAATAGAGAAAAACAAGAACAACCCCAGGTTTCTCTTCAGCTCTGTAGCCAGACAAAGAGTCAGAGCTCTGTTGAACCTTGTATTCCTTTAGCTTTGAGCAGTAACGACTTCATGAGCTTCTTTACAGATGAAATAGATATGATTAGAGAAAAATGTAATCTCACCCTTCCTACAAATGTCACAGATGTATCGTCGAGTACAGATGCTTTAGAATTGGCTGTAAGACCAGATGGATATTTAGACTTCTTCACTCCTATACATCTCTGAACTAATTTCAATAGTTTCTTCATCTAAACCATTAAGTACATCAGTTAAGATGGTTTCTGTGGCGTGCTCTCTTCTTTTCCAGCTTTTCCAAACAGCAGAATATTATGACAGTCTTTTTCCAGTCTTCCTTGTAATATTTGGGTGATGTTGATTTTGTCGTTAACTATCATAGAATAATGTTATTTTTTACACCGACAGAGAAAAGATGGTTTTACCTTAACTGACATGTTTCAGCTGCAACTGCAGTCTTCTTCTATGTTATTCTATGATAGTTGACGACAAAATGAACATCATCCAAACACATCAGTTGAGATTGTATGTTTCCTGGTTGGATTCTCTCAGTGGCTTAAAGCATTGGCTTAGCCTCTTTAACAATACAGATCGATACAGGAAAGCAAAGTCATTTTGTTTCCCTCAAAAAAATGTGAATAACGTATAACAGAATGAATATATGATCAAAAAAACAATGTTATGTCTGCAAATAAATAGTTTTCATATTAATTTGGAGTTCTGTTGCAGGAACACACAGTATCTGAAGAGGCCTTACCACTGAATGAACTCCAGTGTCTCAGCTGCCTCATCTTGGCACTGTAGATTGAAGATGTAAACGGTTGCAAGGGCTTGCTGCAGTTGGCTAGACCCCCTCACAGATAATTCGGCCCTCAACGCTGATCATCCATCTAGTCGCTGCCTTCTCAATGCCGCCTACAGCAAACAATGATGAGGGTTCAGTTAAAAGAGATGCTGTGTGTTTAGCATGCCTACATAAATAAACTGTCTCCTTTAAAAATGATGTAATGCATGTTTGTATATTTTTTCATTCTTCTCTTCTGTATAATTACAAACTATATCCAAATGCAAGTTCCAGGAGATACAGAACTTAAACATGTGCATTAATATTCATTTTCTTACTTAGGTAGTATCACACGAGGGCTGACTGGCAGAGTCAAAGAGCCCTCAATATCTGCTGCTGTGGCAAACTCCTATTCAGCATGGACAGTGGAATCTCACATTTGAAATGCAGGGTGCATACAGTATAAGCATCATAGTTAAAAGTTAATATTGGACTTAGCTTACATCAGCATGGAGTATCAGTCCCTCAGCTGATTCGGCAAAGTGGGCCGTTAAGAGTTGAACGACTTGATGTGTCAAGTCGTTTTGTGTTTTAGAAAAGACAGTCTGGACGTCTTGCTTTTCACTTTTGTGCTGAAATATTCCACAAGTGCAGTTCCACATTCCTTAATTGACAGCTCTAGAGCGTGAAGGACAGGCCCATCAGTCAGTAGCTCAAAATGAGAAAAGATTCCCTTTTGAGTAAATAGATAAGGCCACTTGGTTTGCAAATCAGCGATAGTAGTGCTGGGATTAATATGTCTGCGCTGAAGACTGAATGTGGTGTTCATGAATTCTGCCACTTCTGCCCTCTCTCCTCCACCAGTGCCCTCCTGTCTGTAAATGCTCTCCAGTTATTGGCTCTTCTCTTCATCTGTTTGATTAGTTTCTTCTGGAAGGAGTTCAGGCTGGAACCTTGTGCAGCCATAAGTGTCACTTGGCCCACAGGGTCCTGATGGTCTGTATCTTTGAAAGCTCCCAGAGCGATTGATGTTCTCAATCCATGTTTTGAGTTGAGACAAGAGAGAAGTAAAACCTCCAGCGATGACATCACCGCTTGATGTCATATCAGCAGATGTTCTGGAGTACTGTCTAGTTATCTGCTGACAGAGTATGACACTGTGAACGAGTGGGATTGGCCTCATACTTTCTTACTTCATCTGCCAGGATTCGCACCATCTGCCACCTCTTGTCAGGAGCAGGTCTTGGGGCATTTCAAATGGCTGCCCGGATCTGCTGTGGCATTTTGTCCCATGGGACTTGAAATGTTTCAGGCCATGTCTTTAGAATGCTTGCCAAACCAGCGCTGCTTAGATCATGCAGTGAGGAAGAAAAGCATGAGCTTGTGGGGATGAAAGGGTGGACAGTGAGTTTGCAGAAGCAGATGAGACACTGGAGAGAAGGGACGGAGAACTTAAATCACTTGGAGAGGCCTGAATATTAAGTGTGATGGTGGTAGTTTCTGAAACAACAAAAAACAAATATATTAACAAATCTCTTGAATGTTACAATATACTTACATGCAGGTTTATATAATTTTGAGTAAAGGATTCGCTCATCCTAAAAAACTGCTACACACCAACAAATTTGAAATATTTGTCACTTGTTCGTTTGCGTCATTTTTCAAAATCTACTCTTGTTGTGCAATGTTTCAAGCATACAGATCTTCTCATATTACACATTTACACATTCAAACTGATGGAACAGGACACTAATGTGAAGAGTAGTTGGCAGTATCTCCAGGCAATCATTTATACATCATCAGAAAACAATGATGTGATCACTATAAGCAATTAAAGCAAGAAAGAAATGACATGAAAATAAGTAATAATAGACAAAGAAGAAATAATAGAGAAATAGTAAATGAAACTAAACAGTCAATGTCTTAGCCCACAAAAGGAAGAATTTCATTTTCACTTCACTTCCATTTTTCTTTCCTCATGATAGTGATAAAACAGCATTTTTAGATAGTTGGTGGACATAATAAACTAGAAAACTTACTGTATAACCATTTACAGGTAACAAAACATGATGTCCAAAGCATTTATAATAATTAGCCAATTTAAATACCTCCAGCAGTTTTCATTGCTGAATATCAGGCAACAGCTGTTTGATGTCCTCTTGTTGTACATACTTCAGATCATCTACACATTCAACTCCAGAGCTTTAAAGTGAAGAAACAAGCCTCTGCTGGATTTACTTAGGATTTCCTATAAGGTCTGGATAGTGGCATAGATAGTGATGCTTGGGCTTCAGTAGATGATCCAGGAAAGTGTGCTTTCTGGTTTGCAAATACTTCTCTATCAGAATTGGAGATTTTTGGAGCACATACAAGTTCAACAAGCTCTCGGAGCTGTAAAGTTAGCTGCCACACATCAGTAGTTTCTGTGTTTTTAATTTGTCTCCACTCAACATTTATAACATCCTAAAAGATCTTTTGTGTTGGACTAGATGTTGATATCCCTTCTTGCATACATGAGAAACCTAAGACTGTGGGATGGTCAAGAGAGTGAGGGCATCCTCTGGGTTATCAAGTGGGCGCCCTCCTTCATTGGTGTTTCACTGATCAGCCCACGACACCTCCAGAAGGTTCGGCAGTGAATCCCAGCATCCCAGGTTCACCCCCTAGATGCCATCTACTCACCTTAAATCCCAGGTGGAGTCCTTTCTCTTCATCCACAGCCACTGACTTCCCTTTTCAGCGGCTTTGGAGAGGTCCTTGATCACCTGCTGGGGGGCCTTCCCGCTTACTCCCATCTCCCGGAGAAACCCGGATGTTGAGGTGGCTACAAATCCTCTGCAGCCTACTTCGACTGGTTGAAGTAGGCTGCAGAGGTAGACATCATTACCAAGACATCTGAACTGACTTATATGGCGATTCAGCTCAAGGTCAGAAAAGTGTTTTTCTTTTGTAAAAAGGCAATAAATATACAAGGCCAGATCAGAGGAAACAATACCCTAAAAAAGGCCAAGACAGGGAGGTAATCCAGGCTGGCAAACAAGGAAATAAGCACGGTCATTGAAGATTGAATCAAATTTAACACCTCTGGCTCCACTGGCTTCAACATTATGTGCCTGAGCCAGAACATGCTTTTGATATGATTCTGCTGTGCAATCAGGACCTTTAGCAAGAGGATCTGACAAAAATGTGTGCTGACCAATGTCATGCCATGTGTATCAGGATGTCTCAATAGCTCACTGACAGGAGTTAGCAACAGAGATCATATTTCTCCTATACTGGTTTCTCTTCATTGGCCTCCTGTTAAATCTAGAATAGAATTCAAAATCCTTCTTCTGACATATAAAGCTCTTAACAACCAATCTCCATCATATCTTAAAGACCTGATAGTACCATATTATCCTAGCAGAACTCTTCGCTCTCAGACTGCAGGCTTACTTGTTGTTCCTAGAATCTCTAAAAGTAGAATGGGAGGCAGAGCCTTCAGTTATCAGCTCCTCTCCTGTGGAACCAGCTCCCAGTTTGGGTTCTGGAGGTGGAGACCCTCTCTATTTTGAAGACCAGGCTTAAAACCTTCCTTTTTGACAAAGCTGGCTATAGTTAGGACAGACTCAGGTGAAGTCTGCATGTAAGCGGCACAACTGACTTGTTCTTTGATGTCCCTTAGTAGTTAGCAAGGTCTTGTTGAAAAATAAGAGCTTTATTGAATAACAGTATAGCTACAGTAGTTCCCAAAATTAAAATTAATACAAGATACTGAAATTGTTCTTTCAAAAAAATGAAAATAAAATAAAAACAAAATTAAATGAAAGGAAAGTTCATATATATATATATATATATATATATATATATATATATATATATATATGTACACATTTCCCTGGACTGGGACAGCACTGGCAGCTACTGACCAGTAACTTGGGCATCAGATCGGGCTTAAAATGTCCCTTTGCTGCCACTGGGTCATATTTATTTGGTGTTATTCGATCTGATGGTTGTCCACTTTGAAGATGTCTGCGATGTGAAGCTGTGTTCTTCACATCAGCCTCATGCCTTACCTGTAGGGCAGCACACAGGTTGACTAGCTCCTGGCTGCAGAAGGATGGAGACTGCACCATCCACCCACACACCCCATCAATGCTGCCATCTTCCTCGTCTGAAATCATGTCAGTGGTGAATAAAATACCTGGAAAGAAAAACTGAAATGTTGATCTTTTTTCTCATATTCATGGTTTGATGTCAAACCCAGATGTTTTCATTCTACAGCAAAAATCAAGGAAAATAAAGGTTTCACTGTTCCAGTACTTTTGGAGGGGGGTGTGGGTTACCATGGTGATCTAGCATGTTGAAAGAGTGCCACCTTCATGACTATGAAAGCCTGTGACTTTAAGCTCAACTTGCCTCACTAACCCATTAATCTGTCAATGGAGTACAGCCCTTGCTGCATGTTATTCCTATTTTTTCTTTCCTCCTTTGCTGTCTCTATCAATAAAGGCATTACATGGTCAAAAGGCTTTGAAATGATAATAAAAAAAAACCCATACATGATGTGCAGAACTGAGGACTGCTGCTGGCTTGTGAAAACTGAACACCCTCTTTAAAGAGATAATGTTTAATCTGGCATTATAGTTAGGTATACTAACGATTACACTGTATAATTTACACAGCATAATATTTAAAATCAATCAATTAACCAGAAATTTATGATTAATGCTGAAAAATATTTCACAGTGAGGACCTGTTTGTAGCGCTGTCTATCCTGTGCAATGTTAAGATGAATTACAGTTTTACATCTTTAAGAACTTTAAGAGTAGAGCAGTTGTATCACACACAGGGTCAGACTATCCTCACAACACTTCCACAGCAGAGCCAGACAGACTGAAGACAGTGATCACAGTACTTTCCTTTTCTCTCCTCCACTCTTCTTTTTCATCTCTCTGCTGTTAGAACAGAAGCAATGAATTAAGAGGCGCTTTTATCTCATGTGTCCACTTAATTACTGCAGTTAGCTTCCAGACAGTTAGCGAGGTAGAGGACACAGAGACGGAGAAAGAAAGAGACTCTTTAAGAACAGAACTTCCTCTCGTGTGCAGTTTGTATTCAACAGGTAGCTACGTGGAAACCTTAAAACTCTCAGTGGATCTGTACTTCAGAATGGTCAGTTTGAAATAATGGATTTAAATAATGAATGCTTAATAAAGTCTTAGCATAGCAATACAAAGCTTAGCAGAACACTGTAAAACAACACCATTAGGACTGCATAGCTAGTCAGTCATGCTTTCCAACATGTTTCCATGCCAACAATCAAGAGATGACTTCATGACCAGAACCTCAGGGGTTGCAAAGTCCTGGGAGAACAGAAATGCTAGGCTGCAGTTCACAAACCGTCACTGCATTTGCTGAAGACCAGACTGTGACAAACCATGACCAGCGGTTTTTATTTACAGAACAACAACAGAGCACAAGGACTACAAAAGTTAACCGGAAAACTACAACTGGAACTGATACACAGGAACTGATACTACAGATACTGATTAACTCCACGTAGGCTGGTGAAGTAATAAAGACATGAGAAATACTAGAGGTAACTAACCCACGGAAGGCCATGCCAAAGCAGGAAAGTATGAAATACGAAGTTCAATAAACACGCTGTAAAAATACAAAGATGATTTCAGAAGAGCGATTACACTCACAATAAATACTAGAATTACCGAATGTAGAAATAATCAATACTAGCTGGAAATACAATAGATACTAGTACAAGGCTGGAATACAGAAACTATAAATGCTAATAGTGACCACAATCACTAAATACAGCAACAGAAGAGTGACTACAAACACTAGATACAGGAATGCTAACTGACTGAATAATACAGTCTGAAAACTAGATACCAAGAAACCCGTAATATAAACACTAGCGGATCTGAACTAACACAAGATGCTGTGCATATGTTTTAACTTTAGAATTTTTTCTAACTGATATACTATGTACTTGGTCATTAGTGTTAGTGCTGGTGTTCTGTTGGGTTTGTGGGTTGTCTGCGTGTTAACATGCTACTGTAACAAATTTTTTTCCTCTCAAGGATCAATAAAGTTTTATTCTATTCTACGCTATTCTATTTCTTCTCTATTTCTTAAGCAGCTTCAGATTTTTTTAGTTTTTGTTTTAATTTACTCGTGTGTCTTGATGCATCAGTGTGTGTAAACGAGAACCATTTTATAGCACTTTGTATGCCATTAAGATAGAAAAGTGCCATAAAAATGGAGACCATTTACCATTTCTTCCTAACCATTCTCAGTTACAGGCAATAACTTTCAAGCTCATGCTCACAAACTGCTCAGTGGAAATACAGTAGAAAAACAAACATGTCTAAAATCTATTCTTTCTTGAAGTGAGACACATCTAAATATGGGTTACCCAAATAGACATACTAGCAGTACATATAGGATGACTACCTCCTCGCCTCCCTTTGAATCAACATGCATAGTTTGACTCCCTTTATCTAAGCCGCCACTGCTGCAGCTGTGGAATAAAAGCAATGAATAAAACATTTCTAGGAAAAACGGAAATACTAGAACAATTTGTCTACTGTAATGCCAGTTCCAAAATAAATAATTCAACAAGCTTTCTTCTATTTTCAAATTGCATGTAAAGAGGTGATTGTATATAACCAGTTTTGATCATTCCTAGTAGCCTTTGTAGTGTTTAGAGTTTCCACATTGTCCAACTGTTCCCTAGGCACAGAACATTACTGCTGCCATTCATAACAACAACAATCCATCATCTTCCAGCTGCCAATTTGGCTGCTCTCATTTTAGCAAATAGAACACAGTGTACAGTACACAGAATCCAATGTTCTCACAGCAAAATGTGCCCCATGCATGCCGCTGATTGCAGAAAAAAAAATCACATATTTGAAGCTTTCATGCAGCTCATTGAGGTTTATCAGTGTTTTCATTTTCCCATCTATCTATCCATGGAATTCAATTTGAAGCCCAAGCTTGGAGAGCGCTGCTTCTTCCACTTGGGGTAGTAGCTATTGATGTAGGCCACATGCTCCTCTGGCCTCTAGTGAGCAGCCCAATTTTCTATCTATTTACGCCACAGTTATGACCCCATTGATTTCAAATAGCCCTGCTGCTATGGAGGCTCATCTCTGATGCATGCAGTGACAGCGACTGATCAACAGCGTGGGAGCAGCTGAAAGCCTCGGTGGGCTGGCTAAATGGAGCAGCTAAATGTGTGCTTTGTCTCTTGTCAATGGAAGCAGCACATCGTCAATTATGCCAGTGATAGTGTATGACTGAAGGTGGATCAAAGCTTTCTTCACTGCCCTCTGATTGCAGACACAATGTCATCACATTGCACTCTACATTTTCTAATATATATAAGATAAATCATGCTTGTTGCAGTGCTTGTCTTTTTTTTAGCCTCTGGCTACAATGAAAATAAACTGAGTCATTAATCCCAAGATACACAAGGAATATGAATTGACAAATATACAGTCAAGTCCATAAATATTGGAATACTGGCACAATTTTCAGCATTTATGCTCTGTACACCACCACAATGGATTTGAAATGAAACAATCACAAAAAGTGCAGACTTTTAGCTTTAATTTGAGGGAATTTAATCTAAATCAGGTGAATGGAGGAGAGATTACAACATACTTTAGATGTGTCCTTCATCTTTTTAAGGGAACTTTCCATTTTGGTCCTTCAACGTGAGACATGCAGCAAAAATCGCAGAGTTTAAGCTTAAAAATGTGGTGTTTTATCTCCTTTATTTCCTAAAATAAAATGCCTGCACCATATTCTGTACAACAAAATCATCTGAGCCGAACTGTGAAGCACTGACTGACTCAGTCCTTGGGACATAATTCAGAGTTTTCAGGTGAACTGCAGGCAGTGTTTGCACAGAACAGAGAGGATGCAACAAGAGAGACTGAAAGGAGGATAAAACACACTGGATCCATAAAAAACAGCAACATGGCATAAAAATAGTTCATAGAGGAGCAAATTGTCAGCAAGACAATTTGAAAGATAAATGGTGAAGTACTTTTCTAGAACTGATGCTCAGAGTAGAGTTTGTAGAAGTTACCAAATTTCAATCGGTAAATATCTGCAGCATGTCACCACCATCATTTTCCAGTGTTGGAAAAAGTGTTGTACATATCAATTCCATGTTTTGCAGGTTTTGTAAAGCAAAGAATTTATGCAATGCAACCTTTGTTTTTTAAATGATTTGTGACATTAAAACTGTGATATACTGCACAAATGATATGTTTGGAAGTCTCCTCGTGTTTATACTTTTTTCATAGAGGTGCAGGAACAAAAACATCCAGAAACCTAAAGCTCACAAGATGAACTTGTCCTTTGTGGGAATTAGCTGCATAACTTTGACCTTCATCAGCAGATGGAGTTTGATCAGTTCCTCGCCATCGTGAGGTGGTGCCTAGAGCTTCATTGAAAAAGTTGACAGTGACTAAACAGAGATGCTGTTGAGCTGCATTGTGGGGAATCAGAGCTTGACACAAGATAGGCAGGCAGTTAGTTAGCAGATCTCTGTGGATGAGTGACATGGTTCATATTGCTAGAAATGAAAGCCTCCTCTGCTACACAGGTTATTCCACAGAGGATATTGTGGTATGAGCACAAATCAATGTGGCTGTTGACAATGTGGCTTTGACTCTGGCTTTTTATGTATTCATCAAAAGAGTGAGGAGTTAAGGAGCCGGCATACATGACTTCTACTGTGGTGTGTGTGTCTGTGCAAACACATCTCAGGCTATTGACAAAGTTTCACCAGAAGCCCTCCAAAAGCTGCACTTCAAAGTCAGCTGCTTTTCAGTGAAGAAGTGTTTTTCATTGACCAGTAGTGTGTCCAGCGCTCCTCATTCCGTCTGCCTCGTCCCCACACACCACAAGGTAGGCTTTGAAACTTTTTGTCTGTCAGTGTCAGTTCTACTTATAACTTGCAAAATGTCAGTAGCCTCATTTCATTCTTCTCATACTAGGAAGTTGCAGTTTGACCAAAAACTTTAGATTCTGATTTGTGTTAATGTACAGTCCTATTTCTGTCTATTATGAGGGGAAAATAACTCTGAGAACGGTGTGTCAATGTTTTTTTCAGAGCCCTTTGTATGGAATTCTATTTGTGCCACAATCCTGAGTGCGCAGTGTGAAATTTTGACAGCGCACACTCAGGATCGTGACAAACATAATTCCATACTTTTGTCTCCTCGTGCTCTGGAATGCTGCCTCCACAGTTTTATCCCAACCTTGGAAACAGGACTTGACTAATTACTAATTACTCTTTTTTTTACATATGTGGTTTTCTTTCTGAGAACCTGACTTCAGAAAAACATTAGCTAATTGGTAAAATTAATGCCATTATATTATTTTTCTTTTCTTTATTTTTGCGCTTCTTTCAAAAATATTTCTTCCTATGAAGCTGAAAGATTTTTCTCATAATGCCTGTCACAGTAATAACACTTATGTGGAGTTATAAAACCCACAGAAAGCAAATAAGACACATTTACAAATATGAAATTTGTTCCACCATCCATTTCTACACAGAAAGTACAATATTACTACGTCTTACTTCACTGGATAAAGTGTAATTATGACCATACATTCAGAGAATATGAAATAAACATGGACACATCTATTGTTCACAGTATTGTGAACTCTAAATCACTATTTACTAAATAAGTGTCTCTCTCTGACTACCAGACCAGAGAGAAATCTGAAAACCTCAAGCAATAATTGTTATTTTTCATTCTGTCTGATCTAAACTGTCAATAAGAGTGAAAACAGCCTTCTAACAATTAGTCAGTCTTCACAAAAAAATCTCTCACCTGCAACCAAATTTAATAAAACAGAAACGAGGCAGAACAACGCTACACCTATTTTACTAATAGTAATACCAGGATGCCTTTTCTCTTAATGTGTAACACTCAGCAACTCTATAGAAGAAGTAGCAGGTTGCATTTCACTGACAGATGCAGCGTATCCTGGTACAGGAACCTCCAGGCTGGATGAAGGACCATCCATCCAGGTGGTGTCCAGGGAGCAGTTGCTTGCTTGCTTAAAATGCTGTTGTTTTAAATGGAGGTCTGTTCTGGCCCTGAAATGGAAAGATGACTTGTTACTCATGATGAATGGGAGTATGGGCTCCAACACATTCATTTTCTGTCTGTCCTTGATTTTAAAATCAAACCAGCACTCACACAATCCCCAGAAGTCCCTATTAAAAGCATAAACAGTCAGGTATTCCACATCTGTCCGGCCCTGCTAATTATATTGTCCAAATTACATTGAGCCGTCACCACTAACACACATGCACACACTCCCACAATCCAGGTGTTAGCTCTCATTACCTCCTGTGCTTGGGGAGTGTCAGCCTCACAGCACCTGTGGCCGGTGCTTAATGACCGCCATCCAAATGCAGAGCTAGCACTGCTTTTCTACAGCTTGTAAACTAAGAGGAGAGTGAAATTATACATCAGATGCAGTAATTGCTGGAAAGTTGTTTGTTCTGCATGGTGTTATTCTGTGTGAGCAGAGGCAGAGCAGTCAGCTTGTTCAAGGTGTTCCACTGACTGACCTGGTGAGATATTGGGAAGTAAAGAGCACAGGGACACGTTTGTGACACTGAATGCTATTCAAATTCAAGCAGACAATGAGATGAAGTGTGTATTTGTATGTTGGGTGTTCCTGCTTTTAAATTGACAACATTTATAACAGTCCTTTTCTGTGAGACAAGCAGAAAAGGAAGTAATACCGAGATTGACTGATGATACGGAGTGACTGCTTTTACTTGAAAACAATTACCTGCCTGAATAATTTTAGATTTACATTCACTAAATGTAAACTGCAGCAGATACATCTTATTCTTTGGAGGTATGGGTAGGCTTTAATTTTTAAGTAGTCATTAGTATTGTCACATACAGCATAAATAATGCATTTGAAAAAAACATCATGAACTGACATGTCTATTTGTACAAATTTTCTTTTGTCTTTGGATTATACTAAAATCCAGATGTATTAAAAGTCACCATTTCTTAAAGTCTCAATAAGATAGTAAAACATTTGTGAAGTTTTAATGCCATTAGTCATGAAAAAAGAAAAGAAAAAAACTGAAGATGAATTTCTTTGATTACTTATTTCTCCAAAAAAAATATAAATCCACATATAGGATATGTTTCAAAGTGATGGGGAAAATGGAGACACACATACTATTGATATTTAACCGCTTACATTTTAAATTTCCTTCCACACTTCCCATCTGCGCTACAAACACAGCCTGCAGTTCAGTCTTTCACAGTTTCCCTGGATTTCTGTTCACATCTGAGTCCTTAACGACCTCTGGCTGTGCTGAGGAGTGTAACAGCTTTTGTTTTGTACAGAATTGAGTTAGAGCAAACAGCTTATTTTGCCAAATTTTTAATGACAATTGTAGGATGAAGTGATTAAATATCACAATTTTAGTTGTAGATTTAGCTTCGCTTCTCGACTGAACAGATGAGCAGCTCGTTCAAGAAATACTCATCTGTTTGGATCAAGTAGATAAGTTTGAGAAGTTCAAGGACAGCAAGGAAGTTCAAAATCTTTTCTTTCATAAATGGTGTAATTTTGTTAATTTTGTCAACAACATAGCTTAATAACCCAGCAGTGGGTTTTGGAGATTCGAGGGTTAATAGGTGTAGCATCATGCTGATTACAGAGGTAGTTATCATTCCTGTGCATCTACTTCAGGCAGATTTTCCATGGTTGCCTTTTGTTAAGCGTCTCAGTGTTTAACTAGTGATTGGCTATAGATATTACAGACAGATCAAGCCATTACAAAGATTGCCAACATGAGGACGAAAACAAAATAAATCCACAATCTTCCATTACAAACATATATTTTTTCAGCTTTGACTCTCCCCAGCATCCCTCTAAATTATAACCCAATCACACCATTCTACAGCTCACAGTTTATGTCAGCTTGTGCCAGTCTACTGCATTAGTTATGTGGAAAAGTGTGCTTTTTGTGGTAGTGCATGAATGACTGCATCATACAGCTGCAGTCCTTGTTTTGATTAAATGATTATTAAATCAAATCATTGCACAATTTAAAGCATACATGCACATGCATTGTTGAAATATGTCAGAAATGTTGAATTTAGGGTTATTATAAACTCTAACTTCTCTCCTCCTCCGGCTCTGCTCCCTCTCTCTCTCTCTCTCTCTCTCTCTCAGGTGTGCTGGTGCAGAGGCTGCAGCAGGTGTTTGTAATCAACCATTGTCAGATCCTGTGCAGGTAGGAGTCATGCAATCAGGCTACTCCTGCTCCTCCATATAATCAGACGCGGGACCCTGAACAACGACTAGTTAGTGCTTTGCACAATTCAATTCAATTTTATTTATATAGCGCCAATTACAGTCAAATTGTCTTGAGACGCTTTCCAGAACCCATATGCCTGAACCCCAGAGCAGCCCTAAGGAGACAGTGGCAGGAAAACAACCTTTTAACAGGAAAAAAGCCTGGAGCAGAACCCGACTCTTTATGTGGGGGCACCCATCTGCTGCTGGCCGGGCAGGTTGAGAGGGACAGAAGAGGTAGAGAGGTAGAGATAGAGGGATAGAGATAGAGGGGTAGAGGTAGAGAGGTAGAGATAGAGGGATAGAGATAGAGAGGTAGAGGTAGAGAGGTAGAGATAGAGGGGTAGAGATAGAGGGATAGAGATAGAGAGGTAGAGGTAGAGAGGTAGAGGTAGAGGGGTAGAGATAGAGAGGTAGAGGTAGAGAGGTAGAGATAGAGAGGTAGAGGTAGAGGGATAGAGATAGAGGGGTAGAGGTAGAGGGGTTGGGGGTGGAGGGGTTAGGGGTCGAGAGTTCAAGTCTACGCCACTGCTGCTCATGCTCTCAGTAATCCTGTTCTCTTTGTTTAGTTTGACTCCTGCCTGCTTCAGTTCCCAGAACCTCTGCCTGGTTGCCTCTGACACCGACTCACCTCGGATCTGCTAGAGAGAAACACCTGCTGCCAGCCAAACCTCTGGAGATCCTCCACCCCGCCACCTGAGATGCCATTACCATCCAGGTGAACAATAACCTCGTGGAAGCCAGGATTCCCAGCCTCCCACACCTCCGCTCCACCGCTGGCCATACACCTGTGGAGAGAATTCACTGGTCGAGCCTGGCCTCTTCCCCACCCTGAACTCTGTTCCTCTAAAAGCCGTCAGTGAAGTCTCCGTTCCCGAGCATTACGTGACTACTGTTAACCTACGTTAGCATTTACAGTAGTTCATTTACATCGTGTCCTTTAATATTCTCTGGTTAAAATCTATAGTCTTGTACATAGTTACTCTTGTTCTGATTTGGGTAGTCAGGATTACTGTTGGCATTAAATTCTGGTTCTTCTTAGTTTCGTATTTGGTTATTTTGGGGATTCCTGCCTTGGTGTTACCAATCGTGGGTTTTCATGATATTGTTTGAATGTTTTACATTCAGTTTTAAATTCAGGTCTGATGTGGCAGAGGACCAGCTTATGTCACTATGCTTCTTTGTCACTTCACTGGTCTAATTGGCATTTCTCTCATTGCCCTAATTATTGACATACACTTCCATGTTTGAACTAATTAGCATTTCATGTTTGCATGAACAGTCTCTGAGGACATCCAGCCTCCACAGATTAGAAATCATGCAGCTCTCCAACACACTATACTCTGTTTTACAGTCACTTTAATTACCATCAAGACAAAAAGTGCTGCAGTGCTGACAATAAAACAGTTTCCCCTAAAGATCCTGCATTAAGAAGACAAATTGCAATAATTACTTCATTTCTTTTTCAAAAGTGGCCTCTTTAGCCTGTTTCACGCTGACATTCTAAGTGAAAAAAATTAACATCTAATAGTACTTTGCTCCTGCAATGCAATTAGTACAGCAGTGATAAAAATCAGTTCAAGCCCAGCAGCATTTTGCCTCCTGACTTTTGTGCATTTATTGAGACTGTATGATCTAATCATCATGACCCTATAGTAAGGTTAAGTGAGGCCAGATACTATGCTCAAATGCGACAATAATGAAAGAAGTTATAACCCAGTTGACTCCAGACATTGAATTTTCATGATGTCATGACAACTGAAAGGTTCATGATTAACCGGTGCACACATACAGTAAAATTACTTTCGTTATCTGGAAAAATGGGAGCTCAGTCACATCTCTGTCCTTTGTCATAAATGTAAAAACAAGCAAGCAAACAAAAAAACAACAAATGTAAAGTTAATCAAAATGAGAAATGCTAGACAAAACATCAGCTTCATATGTGGTCTTATTGCTGAGGAAGTTGTAGTGTATAAACTGCCTGTGTTTTTAAAATTCACTTTGTTCTCCATCCCCACTCTTAATGTATTCATCATGTAAATCCCCATGAGTGTCTTTGTGATGTCCACCTCTGCATCTTCAGCAGTAGAGTCCTGACAACTGTCAAATAAACAGCTGTACGCTGCTGATAAAAGGCTATATACAAAAAATACATAAACATTCCTAGATTTTCAGCTGCAGTTTAGAGGGTTAGGCAATGTGAGAGACCTATATCAAGATTGTTTTTCTGGTTATACACACACACACACACACACACACACACACACACACACACACACACACACACACACACACACACACACACACACACACACATATATATATAAATAAAAACCACAATTAAATTTGCAAAACTAAATTTTTTTTTTTTTTTTTTTTAATTTAATCGCAATTTACACAGATCTTAGGTGAGTCAAAAGATGTCCCTTAGGTCAAGGAAATCAGAGCCAGAAACAGAGTAGTTTAGTTCATTTTTGAAACCTTTTGTGCAAGACAAGACTTGCTGTCTTTCACTGTTAGTTGTAGCTTCTGTCAGTCATTGCTTAACTCTCTGAACTCCAAGCAGTTTCTGTTATTTATTTATTTATTGCTCCTGTTCCACTTATAATCACTGTGGGCTTATTTTTCATTGCAATATAAAGTCCTGCACCTCTATCGAAACAGCACAACCATGATTAGAAGCAGAGAGAACTAAAACAATTAACAATCTACAACTGTGAGGTATGACACAGTTATTGTTCCATAAATCATCAAAAAATTCACAATTTCTTTTGCTTTCCTTATTTAAAAGCAAAACAAAAGCAAACAAAAAATAATCTGCTTTGTGTAAACAATTCAATTCAATTTTATTTATATAGCACAATTCAAATTTCCTCAAGACGCTTTACAGAGTCCATATGCCTAAACCCTCAGTGACCCAAAAGACCCTGAATTGTTGTCATGTGAATTATGTGTTCTTCTTGGTCCAACATTTTGGTGAAAGACAAGTCATTTCATGAAATATTGTGGGTTCAGTCTTCAGATAGGATTGAAGGATAGAAAAGATCTTGTCAATGAGACGTAACACCCTCTCTCTGCCTCTCTGACTGACACTCCTCTGTACCAAGCCTGTAATTAGAGAGGGAGGAACCAGGGCCTTATTCACTCTCAATGGGATACGTCTCTTTTTCCTGCAAAAGAGTTACGTGTGCCACATCAGCCAGATAAACATCTCTAACAAACAAACAAATTAAAACAACAACATAAAAAGAAGCAGTAGTTAAATAACAACTGGCCAACAATTGACTTATGGCAAAATGGAAAAGAAACAAATCAATAACAGAAAGGAACAGTAAAGCATTTCATTTTATCATCCTTGGCAAGCCGAGCAGTACATGGGAAAGTCAGCAAATACATTATACAATGCGACTTGCCCTTGCAGCACTTCCTAAATTTCCTACTTCCACATCAATTTCACAAAGTGTTTATTGCTTTCCCCTGGCCTATTGTCAGTATTGCCCCTGTACTCATCCAAAGCTTGTGGCCCAAATAGCAGAGCTGGCTGGCATCTTGCAGTGGACCCCTGCAGCTTCCTTTTGTCCATCGGCTCATTTCTCAAACATTCTTGCCATCACTCTTCAGGAACCACTGGGGCCAATCTCAGGGTCGTATTCACAGGAGCCATCATGACAGTTGGATAGAAATAGACAAGAAAAACAGACGAAGACAGGGGACGAGGAATGATGGTGACATGAAGAAACTGAGACACAATAAGAGTGAATGACGAAGAGTGGAAGGAGTTGTGCAGCCCAGGAGTCAGGCAGTAATAAAGCAGGGTCACTGCAACTGGTACCAATAACAGCAGAGAATATCCACAGAAACATTAGCGGGGCATCACTCACCCTCACCCTGAATATCTTCTCATAACACACACACACACACACACACTGAGAACCCAATGGCCCACTGCCACAATATTACAGAGGTCTTTGTAATCTTGTTGACTGGCAACTTTATTTCCAAGCAATGCACACACTGCCAAGCATCACCCTGCATGTCAGGAGGTTACCCACTTGATTTGATTGACATGTTTTTAATGGACTTGGTGCATAAAGATGATAGCTTTCTTTATTGTTTTTTTCTTGTTTTTCCCAAGTCACAGTGCATATCAGTACACTGAAGTGCTCCTCTTTCACCTCTTTCACACTGAGGAACATTAGTGGTAAAGATGTTCAGCGCTGTTAATGAGTAACAGTTTTACAAAAATTACATGAACAAACATTTGTGATTTGCTAGATCCAGATGTGGAGATGGGTTGGAGGGTTTTGAAGACCTCCACTGAGCCTTTGCTAAACCTTTCTCTAGAAGGACTACTGTCCAATCCTATGTCAGGCACAGTAACTTGGTGACAGACCTGTCAAGCTTTCAGAACGTCTGACTGCAGATCCTCAAAATTTAGAGTGTTTTCATTTCCAAAACCCAAACTGCAGGGGAAAGATATTGCATGTGGATTAACTAGTGTGGAAGAACTCATTCATGACTGAATCATTAAAGATCAGCAACAACTCCTTTTGAGCTGAGGTAACTAACCAACATTAGTTAGCTTAGCACACAGTTGTAGGGAAACACAATTGATTATTTCTCATGAGCCGCTTACATTTAACCTTTAAAGTTGTATAAGTATGTACTATTCGAGGCTGAGCAAATAAACTACTGATGATGTGGGCATAGCCTTCATTTTACCACCTTTGGTTTGTGTCATTGCTATGGTAAACCTTTGCAAGATTTTGTTGGGTTTTCCTGTCATAACTTTAGGAGAATTAGTGTATGGGTCAAATTTTACACTTTAAACAATTGGAAAAGCATGGTAATCATCTTCTGCCGAATAGTTTTTGTCTGGAAAGTTTCAGTCAGGATTTAGAATACATCATAGTACAGAGACAGCACTGGTGAAGATCACCAATGATCTTCTAATAGCCTCAGACAGTGGATTAGTTTCTATACTTGTTCTGCTGGGTCTCAGTGCTGCATTTGATAAAGCTGATCACAGCATCTTATTACAGAGATTAGAATATGTTATTGGGATTAAAGGAACTGCACTAAATTGGTTTAAATCATACTTATCAGGCATATTCCAATTTGCTCATGTTAATGACAATTCTTCCACCCACACCAGAGTTAATTATGGAGTTCCACAGAGGTCTGTGTTAGGACCAATATTATGTAGGCAATATCATTACAAAACACTGTATAAATTTCCATTGTTGTGCAGATGACACCCAGCTTTATTTTTCTATGAAACCAAATGAAACCAATCAATTAGTCAAGCTGCAGTCGTTCAACATGCATATAGAATATTTATAAAGGTTTGTAGGACAGCTTTCTTTTATCTGTGTAATGTTGTAAAAACCAGGAACATCTTTCTTCAGAGTGATGCTAAGAAACTAGTCCATGCAATTGTAACTTCTAGGCTGGACTACTGTAATTTTGGGATGTCCCAATAATTCTCTTAAAAACCTCCAGCTGATACAAAATGCTGCGGCCAGAGTTCTGACAGGAACCAGTAAGAGAGATCATATTTGTCTCGGATTCACTTCTCTTCATTGGCTCCCTGTAAAATCCAGGGTAGCATTTAAAATCATGCTTCTCACACATAAAACTCTGAATGACCATGCTTCAGTTATCTTAAGACCTTATTATAGACTGTCATCCTAACAGAGCCCTTCACTGTCAGACTGCAGGTTTTCTTGTGGTTCCCAGAGTTTCCAGAAGCAGAATAAGAGGCAGAGCCTTCAGTTATCAGCTCCTCTGTTGTGGAATCAGCTCCCAGTTTGGGTTTTTTCATTCCTTCCCACCATGGCTCATAGGAAATCCAAAGGCAACTTTTGATCGTTGAGTTTTCTCTGTTCTCTGTAATTCGTAAGGTCCATACTTTACTATGCTACGCGCTTTGAGGTGGCATATGTTGTGAATCTCCACTATATCAATAAAACTGAATTGAAAGTTGAATTGAACTTCTGCTAGTAATTTGTTGCAGTGTATTTTACATAATGACAGCTATAGGAGTCATAACTAAACATTAGAGGTGTGTCAGTGACAGCACAGAACATGCTAGTCAGTTGATTTTGAACTCTTCTTACACTACACACCGCTAAGTCATGAACCCTACAAGATCAAGACTTTGGCAGCCATTACTTGCCAGTCATGCAATTTGAAAGAGAGTAGGACATTTTTATCGCTTCAATTTCCAAACCAGTTTTGTCCTTGAAAGAAAACAGCGAATCGGAATGCCTTCTCTTTGAAAACACCTGTAATTGGCTGGTGATTAGTCTACAGTCATGAGCTAGATCTTTTACAGCCAAACAGAGTCAAGTGGAGGTGCAGAAAGCTAGCTTCCCTTCAGACTATTTGAATTAAAACATGTCAAAAGGTTAGTATAGATTTTTTTTTGCCCAATGATGCCAAAAGATTGCTGCCTAGCAGAGCTTCAAATAAAATTCAGTAAAGTGCAAAATCTTTGAGCTTTTTTTCTGTCATTCTTTTTTGTAATAGACTAAGTTGCCATGGATTTTATTAAAATGTATCAGATTAAAGTATCTGGAGGGACATGATAGTCAAAGGATGTGAGAGGAGGAGGCATGAAATATCAGAAATGCAAGAGACATTTCTCAGTCTCTCCACCTGGGATTCCCATTAAGTGAGAATGAGCAAGCAAGTGAGAAAGAGAGAAAAACAGACAAGCAGGCGACAGAAAGACAGAACAGAACTGGAACATGATTCCATGAAGAGAAAGCGCATGGGTCATTTTGATGGTTATTTCTGAGCACCACCGTAAGGCATGTGTCAGATTGACTATTAGGCCAGAGCATATGCGCAACTACGCATCCATACATGCACACACACACACACACACACACACACACACGCACACTGGGTGCGTAAATGGCCCATGCTATGCAGTTCTGTCCTATGGGGTCTTCTTAAGTGGGTGATTATGTGTAAATGGTCATGTAATGACGTGTTGCCTTTCGCTAATGTCCCCGTGAAATGTTCATGGCTTCGACAGAGCTATGTCCCCAAAGACACCATAATGGACAATCTGAGCGCACATCGGTCCTTGGGAACAGAAGGGTAATGTGGATGAGCGGCAGTAGGAGGTGAATTATTGAGGTGGGTAAGCAGTCATCTTTGATGTGCTGATATCTGACTCAGCCAGGGGATTTAATAAAGTGAATGCGAGTGCTGTTTTGGAGCAGTTTTACTGACCATCATCAAGTTTGTTGTAAATTTGATGAAGCTGGTATATCACAATCTAGCAGAAAAACACTCTCCCATTAACGAACCTGGAACACAATGTACAAAGAATGAAAAAGTACAGACCCCCACCAAGACCACACTATTGTTTATTATTAAAAAACTAACAGACAATGTTAATAAACAAATATTAAATGTACCTCCTTATTTGGGTTTTCTTCAGTTTACACATGAATATGATGATGGTTGCTAATCATTTTAGGGAATTAATAAATCATGCATGCTCTGAATGTACAAAGTGATTACATGATCAACAAGGTGGTGAGAAACCTTTGTCATATGAGCGACAAGTGATTACAAGAAAAGAGCAAGGTTAAGATGAAATACAAATTGGATAAAGTTTGACAATTACACTACTGTATGTCCAGACCACTATCCCAGGTTCCAAGATTGTCAGGGGCCACAAAAGCCCCACATTCTTTGTATGCCAGTTGTAACAGTACACTTGTTGCAGTTGTTTTTAGCAATATTGTCCTTTGGTTCGGTGGTAGTTTGGTGGATAGGGGTACAAGAAACAGCCCAAGCAAAACTTTTGTTTGGAGGTGTAGTGGAAATAGCCTCATACATAGAAATGTAATTATATGTTGCAAAAATGTGTAGTCTAATGCGGCACCACAACATTTTAGAAACTACCCTTTTCCCTCAAAGAAAACCGTAAGACTTATTTGTCAAGTCACCCGTTCAGCAGAAGGAAAATGATACTTGTGTAGCCTTTGTAGGAGGGAGAGGGAGGTTCTGCAGAATGTGTAGCTGTGATGATCTGCTGGATGAGTTGGTTCAGGAACGCAGAGACAAGGAAGACCCTTGGCATGTTTGCATTGCAAGTGTGTCAAAGTAAAAAACACTGTATAGTTAAACAGAAACTATTCACACTGTTGCAGTAATAAAGTTAACTTAAGAAGTCCAAATTGAAGCAAAACACAGGAAAACAAAGCCCTTGTTTAAAATTAAATCATGTTTCTTGAAGCCATTATAAAAGAGCCCAGTTTTAAGGCCTTCTTTAAAACCAAGTTTTAAGCCATTTGAAGTCACTGTTTTGAATTTTCATGAAGAGCCCTGTTGCATTCCAGTGACTTTCTTTTATACAGAAAGTTTTGGAAATCTGGCAAATTCAAATCAGCATCTAACCAGTCGTGAATTTGCTCCTCCCAAGGGGTGGTGTTGAGCTTCACTGTCCAGGAGAGGTCCGAGGCCAAATACCTTTAGAGCTTATGTTTAGTTCCTTTCTTAAATGTACAAATCTAATTGTTAAATATCTATGATGGTCACATATCTCATACTGTTCCTAAGATAATATAAAAAGTGTAAATATGCATGCAAACTGTGGAATTCAAGGATACATGGAAATAAATTTCCAATATAACTAAGAACACAAGCATATATATTCACAAGTAAGAAAAATAAGACTTAAGACGTTTATGCAGTCTATGCTTGGAATGGTCTCTATGTCTTTTATTGCAGTGACAGAAAGAAGGGAGTGTTCGTGTCTTGTGTTCTTCTTCCATTCTGCTCCTACTCAACCTGGTATCAGAGACTGAGTCTTGATCGTCACTGCGGTGATGCTGCATTTCCTTAATGTTCTGATTTAAACTGTTCAATTTCTTCCAGTGTAGAAAGTTCTGTGTGTTAGGTAGGGAGGTTAGAAGGTGACTATAAAGAATGCAATCTCCTCTTCTCCAGAAGTGAAGTTTTACTCACAGCTGACACTTGATGACTCTTATCAGATTCTAGTGGATGTAGGAGACATCCTGTTGTCTCCAAGAGAGCCGTAAGTGGTCCTTTATTAGTAAACATCCCATCTGCAGATGTTCCACTGGGATGTGAGTTTTGGGTTAGCTGTCTTCTGGAATGTTTTGTTTTTCATTTTTTTTTCTTTTTACCAGATTTACAGCTGTGAGAAATTGTCTCTGGACTATCAATATGTTGCCTTGAATGTTCTGCTCCTCAGTCTGCTACAGTCTGATAACATTTTTTGTCAAAAAACTGGTGGCCAGTTAGTCAAATGGGTGGATTTTGTTACTGTACACTTTACATGCTCTGTAATTTTAAGGTATGTCACTGATGTGGTCCACTAGAGGCTTGTTGTGGTGCTGAAGTGCAGTTCATCCACTGGATAGGCCTTTGTTGACTTGCTCTTGGAGGTTTTAGGCAACCTGGGCCTCAGCAAGACAATGTTCATTGGAAACACAACTGAAGGGCCATCTAACATGCAAAGTCAATATAAAGGCTTCTCTACACTGATGTCTGCAGCAGTCCAACAGTGCATGTGCATGTATGGTGCTATGCACATGTTCTGAATCTAGTGCCGTAAGAAAGATGTTCTGATGATGTTGAACTCTGATGCAGTGATAGACAGACTTGCTGAGAAGAGTGAGCTACGGAAAAAGCTGCTCAATGAGTAAAATGAGACACATTATCATAATAGACATAGTACTTAGTAATTTGGCAACTTTCTGATTGTAGATTGTGTGCTTATGTGGTAGTCAATGACAGTGTGATCATGTGCAATCATTTATCAATGTCCCTGCCTCTTTCTTTTCCATCCTGTCTTCTGTCTTATCAGGTTGTCTTGAGCTGATAAGTTTTTTTGTCAGCTTCACATTTGGGAAAAAGAGCCTTTTTGATTTGGTGAGTACACAACCTATTGTCCAAAAGGTGTCACTACAGCAACGAAAGCAAAGCATATATATGCAGATAGTATATTTGCTCTACTGGATTATAATTTTTTCCCCAATTTGCCGCAGGTGCATATTTTGATGGTACTAGTAAATATTCAAACATTCCATTAATACAGAGCTTCCTAATAATATTGCCGAAAGGATGAGCCTTTAGGCAATATTATTAGGAAGCTCTGTATTAATTTCTGTTGTTATGCTGACAACAGAAATCAATACAGTTATGCTGACGACACTCAGTTGTATTTATCTATGAAGCCAGATGAAACTAATCAGCTAGCCAGACTGTAGGATTGTCTTAAGGACACAAAGACCTGGATGACCTGTAATTTCCTCTTACTAAATTCAGACAAGAATGAAGTCATTGTATTTGGCCCCAAACATCTTAGAAACTCGCACTCAAAGCATATAGTTACTCTGGATGGCATTACATTGGCCTCCAGTACTACTGTGAGGAACCTCGGTGTTATCTTTGACCAGGACATGTCCTTTAACTCATACATAAAACAAATTTGTAGGACTTCCCTTTTCCACCTGAGAAATATTGTAAAAATCAGGAACATCCTGCCTCAGAGTGATGTAGAAAAACTAGTCCATGCATTTGTTACTTCTAGGCTTGACTACTGTAATTCCTTATTATCAGGTTGTCCCAAAAGCTCTCTGAAACATCTACAGCTGATCCAAAATGCTGCAGCCAGAGTACTGACAGGAGTTAGCAAGAGAGATCATATTTCTCCTATACTGGCTTCTCTTCATTGGCTTCCTGTTAAATCTAGAATAGAATTCAAAATCCTTCTTCTGACATATAAAGCTCTTAATAACCAATCTCCATCATATCTCAAAGACCTGATAGTACCATATTATCCTAGCAGAACTCTTCGCTCTCAGACTGCAGGCTTACTTGTTGTTCCTAGAATCTCTAAAAGTAGAATCTGAGGCAGAGCCTTCAGTTATCAGCTCCTCTCCTGTGGAACCAGCTTCCAGTTTGGGTTCTGGAGGTGGACACCCTCTCTATTTTTAAGACCAGGCTTAAAACCTTCCTTTTTGACAAAGCTTATAGTTAGGGCTGACTGGGGGACCCTGACGGGGTGAGCTGGTGTTTTCATTTGCACAACTGACTTCCTCTTGGACGTCCCTTAGTTCTGCCCCTAGTTCTGCTGCTATAGGCCTAGGCTGCTGGAGGACCTCTCTTGATGCACTGAGCCCTTCCTCGTTACCTATGCATTTTATATATATATATACCATTATTTCATTGCATTCACTTTTTGTCCCCCTGTGTCCTTTCTCCGAGTGTCCCTGGTCCCAGAGGTGGATGCTTCAGATCTGTGGTTTTAACAAGTTTTCAGCACCAAAACAATTTGATTAGATTTAGTGAAACATTCCGATTTGATTTAAAAAGTAATATTTGCTAAAAGTAAATGACAGGTGATAACAGGTGCTTCAGGTTGCCCAATGTTTAGTTTTTTTTGACCCATCAAACCACCCTGGATCTCCTCCCTACCCTGACTTAGTGGCTTTAAAACTACAATACCTTACCTGATATCATCCATTGCTCTTGTCTTAATTACGATGGTCACAACTATGACACTGTCACTTGAACTTAAGTATATATGTTTTTCATCATGTATTTCTAGTAGCAGACATACTGTGGCGACTTGTCAAGACTTGCACAGGAGCAGTTCCCCACTGAAAGGGGCAGAGTTTCCAAACCATTGACTCCAGTGACTGAAACAGCTGTCTATCAATGTTCACCCACCAATCCTTCCTTTGTTGAAAAATGTTCATAAAACTTATGCTGCAGTTTGCTTTGCAACCAGATCTTTCCTTTCACTGTTCCTTTCCTGTTCCTGTTATTTTGCTGTGCACGTGTGGAGCCTGCATGTGGCAGTGTGAACTTCCTCAACCAGCCCATGGACATGCATGGCAGGTTAACTGGTGATCCTAAATTGGCTGTGAGTGTGATGGACCCAGACCGTCCACAGGATGATGTGGGTATAGCATATGTATGGATAGATGGAAGGTCAATAAGGCCCTTTGCTCACCTGACTTCTGGTACTTTGAATGCTTTTGATCCAAGAACTGAATCTTTTTCTGTACTTCAGCTGCTCCTGAATGTAAAATGTAAATGAGAATCAGACAGTGTGGACCAGAAAACATGACACCTTTTGATAAAATGACTGAAACAACCAACACACATCAAAACTCTTATATATTTCAGCATTCAAAAGACAGAAGAGACAAGGTTGAAATATTTGCATTCATTTAAACATGCCTTAAGCGTGTTGACAAATTCACATACTGACAGTCTGTTCATGAAACTACTGACTAATAAGTCTGCTGCCAATTAGTTTTATACACGCTGGTATATTCAGGCTTGTGGGAAATCCTACATTAACATGATAGAGACAGCAGGAAACAAAAATCAGTGAGGTGTATGTATGTGTAGGTGTGAAAAACATTCAGTATAAAAGGTTTTAGTGGTGTAGATTTCAAAAACATGCTTTGATTTAAAGTTTTGTTTTTGAGGATTAATGTGTTTTTTTAATAAAAGGTGCTAACATAGCAGCAATAAATATAATATAAAAACAGGTCACAATTTTAAAATTTTAAATACAATGTTTACTGTTTGGATAAAGGGCATATCTGCAGTTGTTCCTTGGTGCAGTCATGTACATGCAAAAAGCCTAACATTGCAGAATTTTCCTGAATTAATTAGCATTTGCCAATATCTCCATTTGCATTATAAGTGCAAATTTCAATATGTTTCTCAGAAAGCTTATAACTTCAACCAGTGATTGAAATGTATTTTTTCTGTTAGTTTCTCATCATATGTTGCTTCCAAAACAGTCATTGGAATTGTTTTTGATCTGATATCACAAACTAATCACCAGAACACTGACATTAAATGGTTCTGTAAGGATTCAAAATACTGTCAGTGCAAACCCTTTTAACATCCAGTGTCAGCAGTTATCAGACTTGTCCCATTTACAGAATCTGCACACAGGTTATGGTTAATGAAAGATCATGGTGACAATCATAGAAAAACTGTAGACTGTGATTGTAGGTCTACATGAAAGCAAGATGTGCTGGTGATGAACCTGACGCTGTTTAACAGCAGAAACAAATTGTGAACACTGACATTTTCAGGGCAATCAATACAAACTACATTGCACTACACATTAAAACAATTTATTAGTACTGTAGGCATGTTTTTTCTCTTTCCTTCAGAAACAAGGCTAATAATAATCGATGCCAAGACAATCTAATGTAACGAATGTAGGCCTGGGAGTACCTGGCATCCTACCAGAGGTGGATTTCTCGAAATGGGTGTATTGTATCATGGGTTATTGAAAAAGCAGCTGAAGATATAAGCAAACCAAGTAGTGGTGCACCTCATCTGGTTGTAAGATCCTCCCCCCCTAAAAGTTGCAGCAGTCGATATCATTTTTACTGTCTCATTTGGAAAGGTCAACCTTAGTGTGTTTGGGGTGCACACGCTCTCTGACTGAGCTGCAATTACTGACAGCCACACGTGCACACTGTCAGAAGTCTTAGTATTCTACCCCTTTGACTCTCAGGTTCTCACTCACCCACACACACACAATTACACACACTGAGTGTGGCTTCTATCTTCTATTTGTTTTAATGAGTTGCCACCAATCAGCGGTGTTAGAGGTGGCTCTAACACCGCTGATTGGTGGCAACTCATTAAAACAAATTGAGCCTCTTTGCAAAGGAAAACGTGTTGAGCTGCCTTTATCTCATCCTCTGCGCCTTGTATGCCTGCACTACATACTCACTGACACGTCCAGACTGATGTCACACTATTATATTTTTCTTCCAATCCCTGATATATGGTCAGTAAGGAAAAACTGTAACTGAACTGTAAAAACTGAACTGCTGGTACAAAGGTGGACACATAAATGTCAACTTAGTTATTTATTTATTCTTGATCTTTTCTTCCGTTGAGTAACACATTCAGTAACACTTTATTTATGAATTTCTAATGTACCATGTCTGCAGTTGTACACGTTAATAGTTTATCAATATAAGTATTTTTTTCTTCCTGATGCACCATTAAGCTCATTTGATAAGCTAAATTTAGGTTATGATGGTGGAGGATATTCAATAGATGAAGGCTTTTTTTTTCATTCAGAATCTGGCAAACCCCAAAGTTGTTACTGACAATGGCTTAATACAGATTTATAAAGCATTAATAAGTGATTTGCATAAACAAAGGTACTAGTAAGAGTGCCTAATTAGAAACTGGTACTGTTTCTAGTAGCATGAATGATGTTTTGATTCACGGTCCGGTGATGAGTGGCGTCCGATTACATGGAGGAGTAGAAGCGGTTGATTGGATCACTCCCACCTGCTCGTGTATTGCTCCTGCTGATGAGTGATGCGCCACACCTGCTGCCAAGCCTCTGTGCACACGCACACCTAAGAGAGGGAGTAAACAGAACCAGAGGAGGGGAGAGTACTGCCACTAACTAGAACCCGCTGCCGTGGGCGTGACAGATTCGGCTGTTTGGTGCTTTGACATCTATTATATGTTTATCACTGAAAACAGCGGTCTGCTTATTATGAAGATGACACTGAATAATACTGTGGGTCAGAAAACCAAAACAATGAGCTAAAAAATACCAAAAAGAAGTTATACAGAGGAGAGGGGAAGTGAAGTTCATCACTATCTGCAGGCTTAGCCCTATGGGCAACAGAGTTTACATTACATTGTCATTTGTACAGTTGTTGCTACAAATGCAAACATAGATGGGCATAAATTTAAAGTAGTATTAAGGTCTTCTTGCATCAGTGTCTTTTCCTTAAATTTCGCCATGGTCTACCTGAATGCTTTGTGACATTAGTGATATTGTAGATGCCTTCACTACGTGTGCGTCTGCTGAAAAGGAGGCCAATTTTCACCGTCTGATCCCAGCTGACACACCTACTGTGCCTCTCCTCCCACATCAGCACAGTCAGACTCACAAAAATATCAAAAATGCCTGCTTTTCTTCATATGTACTTGAGGTCAGCAGACACAAACATGTAGTAATCAATTCTTTTCCTTGCACAGAACTCTGAAATTTGGCATCACCATTTGGAGATATGATAATACTATGGTGCAAAATAAGTCAGGAATATGCTCCCTCTGAAGAGTCTTTTCACTTCGCCTTCAGTAAGAGCTGCATTTATGAATATGGAAAAAGATGTCGCATTTCATTTACACTCCCATTCCTACAAAAACCAGACAAAGTCATTATCAAGGGCCCACATTTCCATCAAAATGTGATTTCTTTGTGACATAAAAGTGGCTTTTGAAACACTGTCAAATGAACGACAAAATCTTGTAGGTTCCAACAAGGACAAAATTGTACTCTTGCTCAGAAATCCTTTTTTCCTGAAGGTATTCAGAGCAATCAGCCTCCACCTTTCTGGGGCTTCATTATCAAGCATGACTTTTGTGCCTGTCGTGGAGGTTCGACTGTAATGTATAATGTTATTCAAATGATAATGGGGTTTTTAAGAATTTTTATTCCTCTTTTCTGTCTCTCTTCATCTTCTCTTGGTGTATGTTTCCTTTCCAGCCATTCCTCCACCCTCCCGCTGTCTCCTGAGCTCAGATATACTTACTATCAGCAGCACCTGGTCATCGTTAATTACAACCTCAGTTCTGATCACATGCTAATGGGCCTTGAAGAATAAGAAAGAAGAGTATCTCTGGAGACATACTTCTATTTGCTTCTTGTCGCTCTTACCTAACCGCTCTGTTATTTCTTCCTGTCTGTCCAAATGAAAGACCCTCTTTAGATGCCATCCTGTGTCATTTAAAATTACTTTTCACCTAAAATTGGTGCAGTGTTAATTGCAAGGTAGGTGTTGTACCGTGGTGGTGGAGAGGGAGCTTAACCAAAAGGAAAAGCTGCTTATTTACCAGCCAATCTATATTCCAACACTCACTGCTCTGGCTGATAAACCAGACCCCAGGCACAGACACAGAAACGGGGAGACAGGAGGAATATTATTGGGAAGGGCTTTATTTAACCAAAGCAAGAGTCACAACACAAAAGGGGAAACTGGATTAGGAAAGAAAACCAAAACCAAGCTCACTACTAAAATGATCAACTAACAAATAAGGGTGAAAACCTACAACCTAACCCAGAATTAACTAAACTACTACAATGGGTAGAAAGGGGGAAAACAGGCTAAGGAAATCCAGGGGCTGACGGAGACGAGACAAGGACAACAGGCTGGAGACAGAAGCAGGGCTGGTGAGAATCCGGAGAAGAACAGGTGGGGAAATCCAGGGGGGAAAACTGAGTCCAAGAGTTGGGAAAGCAGGAATATGACAATCTCTATGATCCAGCGAGGAGTGACTGAATGAACTGAGTTTAAATAGCAGGAGGTGAGCAAGTGAGCAGGTGAGTATAGTGAGCTGATTACTGCAGCTGACACTCATTGCAGTAATCAGCAGGTAGCAGAGTGAAGGCAGGTGAAACAGGAAGAGCAGGAGGGAGAGATGGTAGACAGACAGAGGGAACCACAGAGACAGACAGGTCCAAACAGGTAAACAGATGAGGAATCATGGGAGAAGGAGGAAGAAGAGGGAGAAGGAGGAAGAAGGGCAGAGGCTGGAGAAGGGATCAAAACAATGTTGCTGTTATGGTGTTATCCATAAAGAAAACAGTGTACTGCACAAATGTTTGATATTATTTACAAATTCCAAATGTGAAATCCATGCTCAGTATAGTCCTCTCAAATATCCTCACAACTGGAAAAAAGTCAGGTTCATTTCACTATTTTCTGCTTAGAATTCCTGCATATAGTGCATCACATTTCATAGAAATTCTAGTCATGCAGTTCTACACCTGGGAATAATTAGGATTAAAACATGTCCAGAATCTCATTTAAGTCTAGTGTCCTTATTTCCTGTATGGCACCACAACAGAATTATTTTTTTAACCTTTATTCCCGATAGTTCTAGTCTTCTTACTTTTGCTTTTCTTTTTTTCTCATCTCCCTTATTCATCTTCTCACCATCATGCTGCATTATCTCCTTTTCCTTTCTCTTGTTTTCATTCCCGCTTTGTCTTGTGGTCTTTTCATCTTCTCTCCTGCTCTGTCTTGTCTTCTGATCGTCTGGCACTGGAACACTGGCACATGGCTTCTCTCTGCGTCTCTTTCCTCTAAATTCATGTATACACTAACACATTGATTTTCTCAGTAATGTTATTTACACAGAAAGATGAAATGAAATAACCAGCAAACACCTACACTGTTCCTGTATCCACACACACACACACACAGACACACACACGCACACACACACACACACACACGCACACACACACGCACACACGCACGCACACACGCACACACACACACACACACACACACACACACACACACACACACACACACACACACACACACACACGCACACACACACACACACACACACTGAGGTGTTCCTTTATCTTGTGCCCTGCAATCATCTCTGTGAAGAAGGCCCAAATCTTTGATTTGTCTTTATTGTGTGATCAATCACATGGGCACATGACCATGCTGGGAACAAAGACAAAAGGTTCTGGGTACTGTGTGTGTGTGTGTGTGTGTGTGTGTGTGTGTGTGTGGTGTGTGTGTGTGCAGTCTATGTTTAGTTTTCTTCTCAAGCTAGCTAGTGCCACCTGCGTACACATCACATGTAGAAAATTACATCTTCACACCCACTCGGGAAAGTAAAGCAATTAATACCTCATCACCTGAGATGAAGTAAAGTGTGACATGTATGTGGGAAGATGTGAATGACCGATCACAACAGATGGATGTAAAATGACTTCTTGTTAAATATGATTCTGAAAAGTACGCTAACAGAGCAGAACAAAGCTTGATAATTGCCAGTGTTTCAAACTTTAAAGGTATATTCATTTAATCTGCCAGTATTTCAGTAATTGAGTTTAGATGCTGTTCATAATTGTCATTTTTTCTGCAATAGCAACTAGCAACATTTTCCCAAATACCCTCTGTAGTTTTCATTGTTATTGTCCACAATTCTCAGGTTTCCATTTGCTTGCCCATGCACACATGGATTCAGTTCACAGATGACTACAGCTGCAACAGAACTGTACTCATTTATTCCTGCTGCTGCTGTTTACATTTCAACCGGCATCTCGACGATCTAACCACAAACTGCCAGATACTGGTTTTAGGGGGACTTTTGTTTCACTTCATTGTCCATCTCTGTCTTCCCTCATTGCAGGTCATCACTTTACCAGCTGCAGAGTGATAAAGGCAGAAAGTAAAATTTAAAACATGTAGTGTGAAAGTGCAGCCAACAGAATGGAACATTAATGTTACACCTGACAACCAAAACACTTTATTAGGTGACATTAGTTTTATGTTTGTTGCCTCCTGCCACAGTTTGCCAGCTAATTGTTGTGTAATTCTCTGTGAATGTGCCACAGAGTAAATGGCGATGCAGATTAATTTATGCATGGTTTAATTTAGCACCGATCCACTGGTAATGCCTAGTATAATAGTGATATAAGTACCTGCCTATAGGGCTGAAATATGCAGCAGGGGGTGAAAGCAGAACAGCAGAGCAGCATGCTGTGTTTCTGACCATTCTCCCCTCGCTACTCCTCATTTTAAGGTAGTTGCTGCTGGACACAAAACAGTATAAAATCAAAAAAGCATGTTTGTGACATCTCTTCAGTGTTTCAGTTTGCCCAGGAGTCTGTGTTTTGTACTTATGTAATATCTGAAGAGTTAACAGCAACTTAACAGCTTAATAGCTGTTAAGTTGCTGTTAAGTTAAGAGCTGTTAAGCAGTTAACAGCTAAATCACCTTTTGAACAAGTATATTATTAAAATAATTGTGAGATGCAATGTGTGATTCTGCAGATGCTTGCAGATCACGGAATAACTTCATTCATTTGTCCATTTGCCAATCTTTCAATTTATCATTAGTTTTATTTTAATTTTTTTTGAGAATCACTGTAAGTTCTTGTTGTTTCACATTCCTTATTTAGTTTGAGACTTGGTTGTCTATCAACACTATAGCATGAGATTAGATGACATCTATTTAAACAAGCAGTTCACTGATGCTGCACTGCAAACATTCAGTTGTTCATCCTGTTGCTTCTGAGAGTAGTTGCTCACAGCAAGTGTTCTCATTTACACTCCATTTCAGTCAGAACCCCACATATAGACTGTCGGACGGACAACACAATGCGGAAGTTATCCAGAAGGTTCAGCAGTCACATCATAAGCCTGTCACGAGCACAAATGAAACCTTTAAATCAGAAAATGAAAGAATAGTGAAATAAAAGCTGGAAATATTCTCTCACTGGAAACAATTTCTCTGATTCAGACACAGCCAAGATTGCTGGCAAGGTTTCAGCATCAAGCAAAATAGACAATAAAGAAAATTATTTGAATGATAAATCCTCTTTTCAAAATATTTCCACAAAAATGTGATAAAGAAATTAATTCACAATAACCTCCCACCTTAGCTTTCCTTTGTTCCATCTCATTTCATGCTCTCATATTGTGCTCACAGTGTAATCAGAGCAAGTAAAGTGTTAACTGTTTTCCTTCTCACGTTCGTTTGTGTTTAATATGTGAATGTGTGCATTTGTGTGAGTTGCATGTCTGTGTGTGCCTGTGAAAGAGTGTGTGTTGGCATTTGATTGTGTGTGTCAGCTGTGGTAGTATGTTGCTCTGGCAGTGTGTCGGGGATGAACTGCCACCTGTGCGAGTTTCCCAGCCATATGGGTTTTGGTGTAGCTCGATGATTGGGCCAGCAAGAGCAGGTTAAGAAAAGTTTCAGTGAAAACCAGAGATTAATTGGAAGCAGGGAGTGCGTGGGCCATCTGTTCAATCTGTCTGTCTGCAAGTAGCATCCCCACCCCCTCTGTCACTATGCTGCTGAAGAAAAGAGGCACACAATGCAGATGGTCCAATGAAATGGATTTGCATTATCCCATAATAGAATTGAATCTTTGACCTTTCTCCCAATGACTACAGCGCAGCATCGACACTCAGTGGATAGCACTGCCACTTCTCTCTGATTCTGGAAGTCCAAGCTTCTCAAAACTGAGCTTGGTCCCCTTTTGGACTGAATCACACATCGCCGTGGAACCAGTCCGTATCTCATGCTATAAATACATAATGGACTACAGCGCTTTCTGTTTTGCAAAGAATTTTCTATTGACCAATAAATTGTGAGTTGTGCTGAATGTCTAGTATACAGTGCCTGTAAAAAAAATATCCCCCCATGAATGTTTTTCCATTTATTGCTTGTCAACACTGAGTCATGGTAATTTGGATTTTTTGACAAGAATTATATGAATGTTTTTCATGTCAAGTGAAAACAGATTTCACTAGCAAGGACCACACCATTGATTTGAAGCTTGCTTATTTATTGGATGCAAAGGATCATTATGTTGGTGATGACTGAGATGAGCTGATGTGGTGTTGGGGGGGAAACTTAGTGAGAGATCAGCAGCAGCAGCTCCTGCACCGACGGACCCCCTAGGAAAAGGAGAAAATAGGAAAAGGAGGCAGGAGTATAGGGAGGTTGGGTGGGGCATGAGAAGCAAGAACGAACAAGTGGCAGAGTGATATATATATATAAGCATACAACAGGAAGGAGGGTGACTGAGCTGTGTAATGCTCCTGAGCCATCCATCCATCCATTATCTACACACCGCTTAATCCTCATTAGGGTCACAGAGGGCTGGATTCTATCCCAGCTGACTTAGGGTGAAGGACATCCTGGACAGGTTGCCAATCTATCACGGGGCTACACATGGAGACAAGCAAGCACACTCACATTCACACCTCTGGACAATTCAGAATCGCCAGTTAACCTCAGCATGTTTTGGACTGTAGGAGGAAGCTGGAGAACCTGGTGACAACCCACGCATACACAAGGAGAACATGCAAACTCCATTCAGAAAGATCCCAGGTCCAGGCCCAGACACGAACTGGGGGATCTTCCAGCTCCTGAACTTCAGCTAAAAATTCCATCTCCACTCTACAAAGTAATATCAATTAGTTACTGTTATGTTCCTCCTTTTGAGTTTGTTTTTTGGTTTGCTTTCCTCATTGCTCCTCACACCTCCCTGCTTTTTGTGTTCTGCCCCTTTTGACAGTGTGAGGCCGAAGACATGATTTGGCTCCCTGCAGCAGAATTACTGAGCACACCTGTAGTTCATTCCAGATCATCAACTGCTTCATAAAATCCTGGACTTCCTCCACTTCAGTGCCAGATTGTTCTGCACCGTTGGGACAACAGCAGTGACTCTCCAGCTTCAGCAGTGAGTCAGCTGTGTGTTCTGCTTCTAGTGACTCTGAGATTACTGCTTTCCTGACTACTTGTGCTGTCCTGTGTAGATCCTCATGGGTGCCTCCCTTCCCTGGTGCTGATTCAGTTCACTTGTGCTCCAGTGTTCCATGTGCTCAGCCTTCAGCCCTACCTTGGTCACTCCATGCTGCTCTCCAGCTGTTCACCACCAAGCCAGCCAGGCTTCAGCCTCCACTGCTTTCTGAGAGTTTTTATGACAACAAATCACCCACTTTCCTTCACCACTTTCCACATCTGCATCTGGGTCCCAGCATAAACCAAAACCTGACCCCTGTTAAAGTGACTTTCCTAATTCAACATAGGAGCAGCCAGCTGGTGCTAGATGTCACACAAATAGGGGAATGGAGAACACCTGAGTGCAGTGAATGTGTCTCAGTGATTGTAGTATCAAGACACCTGTGTCTGGAAGGTCCAATCGCTAGTGAATCTGTGCTTCAAATGTTATTACAACATGAAGACTCTCCAAACAACTCTGCAAAATGGCTATTGAAAAGCACAAGTCTGGGGATGGATATAAAAAGCTACAAACTGGGGTGCCTGATGAGGAAGAAAAGAGCACATCATTTTGCTACAGGTGCCCCCTAGTGTTATTAATAATTCTCTTATATTTTGGTCTCTACCAGACCTCTTGATTCCATCTATCACCTTTTGATGAACAAGTATATGCAAACCAACCACTATTCTTTTCTGTACTTACAGACTGTCCCCTGCCTACCTTCTCAAATACTATCATGAAATATTTGTGGAAAAATCTTTTTTGTGTTTCAAAAGGTGTGACTGCATTAGACAGACACAAATACAAACAATACTTTTTTGTTTATTGTTTACAAGAAAAACTAAAAAGAAAATTATTGACAGTTTCAATATGTCAGTTCTCAACAATGTCATTGTCAAAGTCAACAAATAACAGAGAATGTGTTCAAAACTGAACAAAAAATAAATAAACCATCACATCATCAAATGAATATCTAGTAGTCCTGCCATTAGCAGCAGTAGAGCTCTAATCCTAGCTGGCATGTTCCCCACCAGTCTTTCACACTGTTGAGGGGTAATCTGGTCCCATTGTTTTTGAATCACTGCTTTTAATTTTTCTTATTTCTTTGGTTTATGCTTTGAAACAGACCTTTTGATAATCCACCACAGATTTTCTATGGGGCTCATGTCCAGGGATTGATCTGGCCACTCTAAGACCTGGATACTGAGCTCCTGCAGCCAAGTTCTACTGGCCCTGGATGTGTTCAAGGGCATTATCTGGTAGAAACATCCAGTTTTGACCTAAACGGAACAGTCCACTTCAGAAAGGAGCATGTGGATTTGGAGAATGACTAATACTTGGCAGAGTTCAATGTGTCATCACAGACAGTGAGATGACCAACATCAGCAGCACTCATGCATCCTCAAACCATGATACTGCCTCCACCATGCTTGATAGTAGGTACTGTCCATGATGGAGATAATGCTTCTCCTGACCTTCTGCATACCCTCACATTAGCAGGAGGAAGATAAAGCTGGAAACTGGACTCATCTGACCACAGAATCTTCTTCCAGTTCCTGGCTGTCCAAGTGTGTGTTTGAACCCAACAACACTGGGCTAACCTCTGTCTCTGATTCTCTCGCTTCTTGACAGCCTTGTAGGACCTTAAGCCATGATCTAAAAGTCAGCCACATGCAGTGTGGATGGAACACTGGACACCAGTTTGGTTTGACCACTGCTGCTGAAGCTCCTGTGATGTCATTCAGTGGTTTTCTCTGCACATGCAGATCAGGATGCGGTCATTTCTTGCTGAAGAAACCCTTGGATGCCCAGATCTAGGTTTGTCTTCCAAGCTGTTGGTTCATCTGTATTTCTGCAGAGTGAATCCAACTGCTGAAGGACTGCATCTGCATTTCCTGGCTATCTGGTGGCAGCTGTACCCTTCCTGGCTGAGAATCTGTATCTTCAGGCATGTTTCCTGTGTTAGGTTCCTTCTCTTAGCCATTTTTTTTTCTGAAGAACTTTCCAATGTGCTGGCTTTATATAGACACGAAGAACAGCAACAAAAATTGTTTCATTAGTAGATCACTGGAACCAAAATGACCCAGTACTCAAAATTTCTCGTATTTTTATGGAACCAATCAATGTGAAGTTTTTTAAGGCTTTTTTTAATGATTTATTTGGCATTTTGTCTGATTGTTCTAAAGGAAACTGCACTTGGAAACCCGAGCGTGATTGTTAATGCAGTATTTTACAATGCATAGGGTGTCCAAAAACTCTTACCTCTAACCTGTCCTCTTTCTTTGCTTTACTGAACTTGTTTACCTTTTTTTCTGTTTGTATCTCTCGGTTTAGTTGAGATATCTGCTATAGCATAAACTATTCTGAATTTGTTTGAGAAAAGTGTAACTTTCTTTGGGGGAACTAATTATTGTACAACAGATGGAAACATTGGAGTGGGTGTAACTTAGTAACAGATCTATTGGTGAAGCAAAAATAGCAGAACTGATATTTCAGGTAGCAATATAGAAAATGAATAACACAGAAGCCGTGTCTGTATTTTTAAGGTGTTACACATCCAGAAGGTAAGTTATGAAAACTGATTCAAAGATCATACAACTGTGTGGCATGGCCATGCACTGTAATCCACTCAAGTTCTCCTTTTTAATTGGTATTTGTATCTTTATGCTAATTAGAACCCACTGACATTTCTACTGGCATCTGATGAATTCCTGTGTCGTTTTGGCAGTGTGTTTTGGGTCATTATCTTGCTGCAATGAAGGATCTCACAATCACTTTGGTTGCATCTTTCTTCACATTGGCAGGCAAAATGTTTCTGTGGACTTTTCAGTTCATATTGCTGCTGCCATCATGTAACACGTGATGGCAGCAGCAAAATGATGCAGAAGAAGCCATGCAAGTCCAAACCATGACATTACCTGCACTGTGTTCACAGATGAGCTTGTATGTTTCCAATCATGAGCAGATCCTTTCTTTCTCCAAACTTTAGCCTTTCCATCACTTTGGTAAAGATTCATCTTTTTCTCATCAGACCATAAAACTTTGTCCCAGAATTTTTGACGCTCATCTCTGTACTTTTTGGTGAATTCCAGTCAGGCCCATTCGTCTAGCTAATGAGTGGTTTGCACCTTCTGGTGTAGCTTCTGTACTTTTGTTCATGAAGTCTTCTGTGAACAGCAGGTTGTGATACCTTCACTCCTGCTCTCTGGAGGTTGTTGCTGATGTTACTAACAGTTGTTTTAGGGTCTGTCTTTACAGCTCTCACAATGTTTCTGTCGTCAACTGCTGCTGTTTTCCTTGTTTTACCCATTCAACGTCTGTTACTTAGAACACCAATGGTTTGTCTTCTTCAGGACATTCCAAATGGTTGTACTGACTATGGTCAATGTTTGTGCAATGGCTCTGACTGATCTTTCATCTCTCTCAGCTTCACAATTACTTGTTTTTTTATGGGATTATTAAGAATTTAAGAAGGCATGGTTTTGAACAGGCAGTGGCCTTCCACTGAGGCCTCAGTCTCTAGGGGAGAGTGTGGTTCTAATTAAGTGTGTGATCATTCATCAGTTCTCTCTCACTTTTGTAAGGCCATTCCTGAAAGATTTTTTTCTCAACAGCCAAATAATTACAGGCCTCTTTTCACTGATATTTTCTAACACTCAATTTTTAACCCTAACCATGACATCTTTCCTAACTCCAATCAAGTAGTAGACGTGTCTAACAAAGCATGATATTTTACTAAACCTAATCATGCAGTTTTTATGCCGAAACTGAAACCCAAATCAGTTCTTGAAACTGACCTGAAAATCCGAGACTGATTTCTGTCCGGTACAAATGTGCTTTACTTTCCCTTTTGGCCCTGCAGAGGTCGTAGGCCAATCATGGCAAGCTGACCAACTAGAAAGAGTGGGTGTTAGCCCTCCGTACACTCTCTCTCGCCGCAACTGTCAATAGAATACAGTGCAGGCAGCACAACGGCCTCACACCACTAAGCAAGTTATCTAACAAGAGTAAATCCAACAATGACTAGAAAAAACTGCAAAAATATCTACTTAGGTGGCAGTCAAGAACGGGAGAGAGTCAGAGGGAATGTGGACAGAGGAGGTGAGTGACGTGGTTTGAGGAATCCTGGAGTGTGAGTCTGCAAGTTGTGGATCAAGGGAGAATGAATGACGATGAACCAGCATCCAGGTGGATGGGGGACAATGTTCAGCACGAGGCAGGAATCCAGACAGGGAGCAACATGGAGAACTAGACAAAAAACCCCAACAGATTGGAAACAAGCAAGACAGCAAACAGAAGAAGAGCTTCAGCTGGCCTGAGTTGACTGACTGTGTGTAGTACAATGGTCTTGTGTCGAACAATGAACCAAGCCCTTCTTTTATGGCAGGTACAGATTGGAGACAGGTGAGCCAGTCCCCATTGCAGGTGTCCTCAGACAGTTGATTATCCAGTGGACGTCTAGTACACACATCCACACACACACACACACACACACACATGAAGAGATTGGGAAAAAGAGGGAGTTGCTAGCTAAGCAGAGGTGGAGGACATGACACAGCTTAAAGTTGGATAGAGTGTATTGTCATGGTTAAAGTTATAGGGAGATCTGTCTCAAGCACACCTGCACCACCACGTTTTTAGGTGGCTTTTACAATATTTGTGCCAATTTTTCAATTGATTTTAGAACATTTTACTACTAAAATAAACACAATGAAACCATTTTAAGACAAGGCATTACACCATTGAGAGACCACAGTGGAGATTTGTAACTCCCACAGCAGATCAGGGTGTTCCTCTGATTTCAGCTGAGATTTTGCTCTTTGGAAGTAGCCCAGTTACATCTCGATAGCTTCAGAGGAGAGCCAAGTGTTTCCAGTGTTCCCAGTTCCAATCCTGTGTGTTTTGGCACGGACAGAGTATTGCATATTTATAATATGTGTGTGTGTGCTTTTGGGTCAGCGGCAGTGTGTTCACCCGGGGTGATTGCTATATGTGTATGTGTGTGTGTGTGTGTGTGTGTGAGTGTGTGTGTGTGTGTGTGTGTGTGTGTGTGTGAGAGAGAGAGAGAGATTGTGTGTGTGTGTGTGTGCGTGTAATGAGAGGCTGAATAACAAAGTATCGACATGAGGTCTGTTTTCTAAAGAGGCAAAGCAGCCCCCCCACACACACACACACACACACACACACACACACACACACACACACACCTACCAGGGTGGGTGAGGCTGATTGCTATTCACGCTGGCATTGTGCTTTACACCTGCTACCTATGTGGGTGTTCAAAGAGAGTTTGTGATGCCTCACCCAGGAAATTGAAAAACAGTTCTAATCTGACCTCTCAGGAGTAAACACACACACACACACACACCTACACACACACGCACACACACACACACAAGATTAGCTTTTTACTCAAGTGACACACGTTTTTAATACTGTAAACATACTCAGTGACAATTACAGCACGTAAGTGTGATGATTACTCACACACACATGCACACACACATTCCCAAATCCACCTCCAGTTCCATCTGTTCAGCTGGCTTCTGACAGGATGAATGAATTCTGATTCATAATCTCTCGTTGGTCACCAGCTACTATAACACCAGCTGACTGCCTCTGTGTCTCCACAGTCTGTCTGTTTCACTCTCACTTTTACACACATGCAGGATCACAAAGCACACACTCTGAAACCACTCTGACTGTGTGTGTGTGTGTGTGTGTGTGTGTGTGTGTGTGTGTGTGTGTGTGTGTGTGTGTGTGTGTGTGTGTGTGTGTGTGTGTGTGTGTGTGTGTGTGTGTGTGTGTGTGTGTGTGTGTGTGCAGGTATGAGACCAACACACTGGGCCTGACACCACTGATCCCTGCCTGTCATCTCTAAATACTGATGAATGGACAAAGGAACCTACTATAAGTGCACACCCAGTGCTTGGGTTTAGTTTCCATCACTGTAGATTTCAAAATGCTGATAGCGTTTTAAAAATAAGTAAATATTAATAATCCAAGATTGTGGTGATGTCCTCATTACAACTCAGAAAGACACATGGAGCTTTTCCAGATACTGTAAGGACCCTGCTGGCTTTTGTTCTGGTCAATATTTTAGTTCTGATATTTATAAGATAAAAATTCTGCAGTTCTGGTAACTCTTGTCTGTCATTTGGTTTAAGTAGAAGAAGATGGCAGCGCATCGCAGTGCAGCAGCTTCTTGAGCTCCCAGGACAATATCCACTTTTGAGACACAGAATGTGGACAAAAAAATCCAGGAACTCACATTGTAGGATTTTTAAAGAATTTATTTGTAAATTATGGTGGAAAATAAGTATTTGGTCACCTACAAACAAGCAAGATCTCTGGCTCTCCCAGACCTGCAACTTCTTCTTTAAGAAGCTTTTCTGTTCTCCACTCGTTACCTGTATTAATGGCACCTGTTTGAACTCGTCTTCTGTATAAAAGACACCTGTCCACGGCTTCAAACAGTCAGACTCCAAACTCCACCATGGCCAAGACCAAAGAGCTGTCGAAGGACACCAGGAACTAAATGGTAGACCTGCACCAGGCTGGGAAGAGTGAATCTACAATAGGCAAGCAGCTTGGTGTGACTAAATCAACTGTGGGAGCAATTATCAGAAAATGGAAGACATACAAGGCCATTGATAATCTCCCTCGATCTGGGGCTCCACACAAGATCTCATCCCGTGGGGTCAAAATGATCATGAGAACGGTGAGCAAAAATCCCAGAACTACACAGGGGGACCTGGTGAATGAGCTGCAGAGAGCTGGGACCATAGTAACAAAGGTTACCATCAGTAACACACTACGCCGACAGGGAATCAAACCCTGCAGTGCCAGACGTGTCCCCCTGCTGAAGCCAGTACATGTCCAGGCCTGTCTGAAGTTTGCCAGAGAACATATGGATGATCCAGAAGAGGATTGGGAGAATGTCATGTGGTCAAATGACACCAAAATAGGAATTTTTTTGGTACAAACTCACTCGGTTTGGAGGAAGAAGAATGCTGAGTTGCATCCCAAGAACACCATACTAACTGTGAAGTATGGGGGTGGAAACATCATGCTTTGGGGCTGTTTTTCTGCAAAGGGGACAGAACGACTGATCCGTGTTCAGGAAAGAATGAATGGGGCCATGGATCGTGAGATTTTGAGCCAAAACCTTCTTCCATCAGTGACAGCATTGAAGATGAAACGTGGCTGGGTCTTCCAGCATGACAATGATCCCAAACACACTGCCTGGGCAACGAAGGAGTGGCTCCGTAAGAAGCATTTCAAAGTCCTGGAGGGGCCTAGCCAGTCTCCAGACCTCAACCCCATAGAAAATCTGTGGAGGGAGTTGAAAGTCCGTGTTGCCTGGCATCAGCCCCAAAACATCACTGCTCTAGAGGAGATCTGCATGGAGGAATGGGCCAAAATAGCAGCTACAGTGTGTGCAAACCTAGTGAAGACCTTCAGTAAACGTTTGACCTCTGTCTTTGGCAGCAAAGGTTATATTACAAAGTATTGAACTGAACTTTTGTTATTGACCAAATACTTATTTTCCACCATAATTTACAAATAAATTCTTTAGAAATCCTACAATGTGAGTTCCTGGATTTTTTTTCTACTTTCTGTCTCTCACAGTTGAAGTGTACCTATGATGAAAATTACAGACCTCTGTCATCATTTTAAGTGGGAGAACTTGCACAATCGGTGGCTGACTGAATACTTTTTTCCCCCCACTGTACATGTGAGGGATAGGTGGATCTGGAGGAATATACATCTTATGTCCTCAGATTCATTTCCAAGTGCTGATGATGTCACCACCACCAAGACAGTCACCACCTACCTGAACCAGAAACCCTGGTTGAATGCAGAGGTCAGAGCTCTGCTCAGAGCCAGGGATACTGCATTTAGGGTGGATGACTCACCAGCACTCAGAGTGGCTAGGAGAGAGCTGACTGCAGGCATTAAGCCACATATGCTCAGAAAATCCAGGGTCATTTCTCCACCAACAACTCCCGGAGCATGTGGAAGAGAATTAAGTTCATCACAGACTACAATACCAGGGATGCACAATGCCCAAGGGACCCCCACTGACATTCTCAACAAGTTCTACTTCCACTTTGAGGACCCCAACATCGACGTCACTGTGTACCCCTGGTTCACACAGCCCTCACCCATCTGGAGAGTAAGAACTAATATGTCCGCCTTCTCTTTTTGGATTATACTTTTGCCTTCAACACTATCATTCCACAGGCTCTGGTGCAGGAACTAGCAGCACTTGGACCGAGCCCATGTCTTGGGAACTGGGTCCTGGACTTCCTCACCAGCAGACTGTCAGGATCCACGGCATCTTCTCCTTTCCCATCACCCTCAGCTCTGGCTCCCCTCAGGGCTGTGTGCTGGGCTCCCTCCTGTTCACCCTGCTGACATATGACTGCTCTGTGAAACACCTTAGCTGTCATATAGTAAAGTTTGCAGATGACACAGCAGTGGTGGGACACATCACCAACAACGATGAGTCCAAATACAAAGAGGAGGTGGAGCATCTGGAGGGTTGGTACAGAGAAAATATTCTCTGAATTAATGTGAAAAAGACCAAGGAGATGATCAAAGATTTTGGGAAGGACAGACACACACCCCCTCCACTGCACATCGGAGGAGCAAGAAAACAAAATGTATGCTATTCAACCGGACAAACAGTGTCTCCAGCCCCCCAAAGTTCACCTGTGTAGATGGCTCAGATCTGGAGTTTGTCAACTCCTACCAGTACCTTGGTCTCTGACTGGACTCTTCACTTTATTTCAGTTCTCACATCAATATTTTACTGGGGATCCTTTACCGTAACAAGGCCTCCTTTACATCCTCTGCCAAAAACGTTCTTGTGAAGATGAACATCCTCTGCATGTCTGACTATGGTGATGTCATCTATAAAATGACCTCTAAGTGTTCCTTTAACAGGCTTGATGCCCTCCATCACTCAGCCATCCATCTTGCTTCCAGTGCACCTTTCTCCATCCACCATTGTGACCTTTATAAACTGGTGGGTTGGTCCTCCCTTTACACCAGGCAATTCCAGCACTGGCTTTTACTCATCTACCAAACCCTATGAGGGAAAACACCTCAATACCTCTCCAACCTCCTACAGCCCTCCCATATCAACTACCCCCTGAGGTCCAGTGATTTGATAACACTCTCTATCCCCAAGGCTCGTATTGTCTTTGGCCAGGATTCCTTTCATTTTGCTGCAGCAATCGATTGGAACACCCTCCAAAAATCTCTCAGCCTGTCAGCTCTTCTGTTGCTTTGCATGTTTAAACAGAAGCTGCAGCAGATCCTAGCTGACTGCTGCACATGCTGACTGTTTCTCACTGAACTGCTAGCATTAATCCAGATTGTTTTTCATCTCTGTTTAAACACTTGTGTGTCCTTTTTTGTGTATGTGTTGTTTGTTTATCTTTCTTTCTGTTCTGGCCTCTTGCCAGGTCATCATTGTAAATGAGAATTTGTTCTCAACTGATCTTACCTGGTCAAATAGTGACTTTTTTTTTTTTTTAAAAAGGAGTAGCTGTGGAATATGGTTTCCACTTCAGGTACCTAGGCATACACCTCACTGAGGATCTCACCTGAAGCTGCAACACCCAGCCCACCATCAACTCTTCTTCCTCAGGAAGCAGAAGCGTGCTGGCCAGTCCTGACCAGTTTCTACAGATGTGTGGTGGAGAGCATCCTCTGCTCCTGCATCAGTGTGTGGCTCTGCAGAGGGTGGTGAAGATGCACAGAGGATTGTGGGGAGCAGCCTATCCACCACCACAGACATTTACTGCAGTAGATGCAGAAAGAGGACCATCTGCATCATGAAGAACTCTACCCACCCTGTACACTCACTCTGTGGCCCCATCCCCTCAAGCAGGAGGCTGCATCCGGAGGAGGACCACCAGACTGAGGAACAGCATCTTTCCAGAAACTGTTAGACTGTTGAACTCTGGTGGTACTCTGTAGCATTCCACCTATCACCCATTTACCTGCAACTGCAGACACTTTAGCTAGCCTACCCTAGACCTAGCTGTTCTTTAGTACTGATTATTCAGTGAGATGGCTGTGGAGGTCTTGTAACTATAAGCCCTCAAAGCTATCTACAGAGAAAATGAATGGGATTAAACTTATTTGGCATTTTACGTTTCATGGTTTGTTTTCTTCAGCATTCTCCTCATGGTCAAAACACTTCTGAAACAGCATCAATCATCCTGAAACTCTCAAATGATGGACATTTTAGGCATTTTTTTTAGTCAGCATTTGGAGATAATAAAATCCTCCCACAGTTGGAGTGGCTACTCAAGTTCTCTAGTGGCATACACCAAATTTAAACATCAACATGATCGGCAGAAAAAGTAAATGACTGGTCTGTTAAAAACATTTCTCTTCAGATTCTTGTTTTGGAGTAAAAACACAACGGTCATGTCCAGTGTAGCAACAAGAGTGTATCGATGTCATGAAAGAAGATTGAAGATGCTCAGTTTGGTTTCAGGTGTCTCCTTTGTTAAACACGCTTCATTCCAGCCCATTCAAGTTTTAGACAGTGATCAAATGAATAAGCTCTGTGACGGGGTGGTCATTGATGCAAAAGGAAGCATAATAAAGATAGAAACATTTCTGAATGTATAAGTGACAGTACTGGTCTGTAACATTTTGTTAAATACACAAAAATTTAACTTCATTTACTTTGTACTGAGAATTTCAGCTGCTCCGTTGCCCCACCGTGGGTGTATATTTTAGCACAAGATTCTACCCGAAGCAACAAAAGCAATTGTATTGAGGTTGTGCTCACTGTACAATAAGATGCTGTATCAAAACAATGTCTTTATATAGTGGGATACGTTGGTGAGAGAGAGAAAAATAGCAAAATGTATACACTAATATAGTCAAGGAAAAACATCCATAATACTAAGAGAAGGAGAATTTCACATTTTTGCTAAAAGGTTATTGACAAGCTGAAGCATCAGTCTGTCCAACTCCCCCTCACAGTCTGTCTGTGTGCATGCAGTAACTCCAATAAGAAATGAAGCGTCATGAATATTCAGATCGACCCAGCTGCATATTTATTTCTGAGTACACATCTCTGTCTGTGTGTGTGTGTGTGTGTGTGTATGTTTGTGTGTGTTTGGAGAGAATGCAATGGTCTGTGAATACATTAATGCCCAGTAATCAGCCAGTCAGTCATACTGTACATACGTTCCTGTCAGGACAGAGCGGGCAGGTCAGAAACCCATTTGTCAAATATGAGCTCCACTCCCACATGTCCAACCAGACTCTAACATTACAGAAAAGCAATGATGTGAATGCATGCAATCACCCTTGGACACATGTAATACATTATTGTACAGCAAGTCAAGACAGGGTTCCGTTCAGCTACCCGTCTGTCACAAGCGTCATCAAAATCCACCGTTTCCATATGCATGGCAGCTGAGCAAAGAGGGGCTAGCTGCTAGCCAGCCTTTGTGTGGATGTGTAAGAGAGTGTGTTTGTTGTTTGTATTTTTATTTAAATCAATCGCAGTTGTGTTGGTCAGGGCTTAGCCAATGATTCAGTGAGTGAGACGGGAAAATCTTGTTTTGGTGGAACAATGTCATGTATGGAGATGTGAGCTCCATACGGATGCAACACTGCTCACACTCAACAGAATCTGCTGCACAGTCAGTTGCATTTCCCCTTATATCAAATACAGAAAACACACAAGAAAGCTGCAGCTGACACTGTAGCACCATATTAGTGATTATTACTGTGGTTTAGGCTCCACCGATGAAGCACTGACAGAAATTATTTGTAGATGTGAGTTGACCACACTACACAAGGGGACAGCAATAACAAATCATGTAATAGCTTCTTGGAATGTGAACTGATGGTTTTTGTCTTCCACGCTAACATTTTGCATTTCTCCAAAGCAGAATAAAAGCAACTGCCAAGGTTTTCAGAAAAAATCAAGGCTATAAAAAGCACAAATGCAAATTTGAACTGAGACAGAACTAAGAGCTGTTAAAAGCTTTGGTGGTAAAATTGAGGCATACAAGTGGCCAAAGGTTTCCCCTCCCTATTCACACATACTCACTCTAAAACAGGATACATTACAGCATGCCATTCATTTTCAATTTAACCTATAATCTCTGAACATTTCTGCTTCATGTAGAGATCATGGGACACACAGGAGCAACAAACAGTCACATTCCCTTTGATTGTTTTCTCATACTAAAAACACACTGTGGTTTTAAACTATACTCAAAGCACCAAAGCAAAATGCAAGAAAAGCTGATAAACTGTCAGCTTCCAGTTCTTAGTGGTAGTACTTTAAGGAGCTTCTGAGGTTCGATGGAAACACACCACTCAAAATACGGGAAAAAACACAACAACAAACAAACAAACAACAACAACAACAAAAACATGCACTTTGGTTATTTCATAGATTAATTACAGATCAAATGGAAATAAGACCAAATCTGTTCGCTATTTTTTTGGAGGTGGAGGTGGAGACATCCTGAACATCAGGTATGAGGCTGGAGGAGGAGGAGGTGGTAGATTGCTGGCTGGGGAATGATGGCTGGTCAACAACAACCTGCCCCAGCAGAAAATCACTGACAGTGACTCAGCTGGAGAAGGGGATGGTGACCTGGATGGAGGGGAGGATGGTGACCTGGATGAAGACCTGGCTGGAGGGGAGGATGGAGACCTGGCTGGAGACCTGGCTGGAGGGGGGGATGGAGACCTGGCTGGAGGGGGGATGGAGCCCTGGATGGAGGGGAGGATGGAGACCTGGCTGGAGGGGGGATGGAGACCTGGATGGAGGGGAGGATGGAGACCTGGCTGGAGGGGGGATGGAGACCTGGCTGGAGGGGGGGATGGAGACCTGGATGGAGGGGAGGATGGAGACCTGGCTGGAGGGGGGGGGATGGAGACCTGGCTGGAGACCTGGCTGGAGAGGGGGATGGTGACCTGGATGGAGGGGAGGATGGTGACCTGGATGAAGACCTGGCTGGATGGGAGGATGGAGACCTGGCTGGGGGGGGGATGGAGACCTGGCTGGAGGGGAGGATGGAGACCTGGCTGGAGGGGGGGTGGACACCTGGCTGGAGACCTGGATGGAGGGGAGGATGGAGACCTGGCTGGAGGGGAGGATGGAGACCTGGCTGGAGGGGAGGATGGAGACCTGGATGGAGGGGAGGATGGAGACCTGGCTGGAGGGGGGGATGGAGACCTGGCTGGAGGGGGGGATGGAGACCTGGATGGAGGGGAGGATGGAGACCTGGCTGGAGGGGGGGGGATGGAGACCTGGCTGGAGACCTGGCTGGAGAGGGGGATGGTGACCTGGATGGAGGGGAGGATGGTGACCTGGATGAAGACCTGGCTGGATGGGAGGATGGAGACCTGGCTGGGGGGGGGGATGGAGACCTGGCTGGAGGGGAGGATGGAGACCTGGCTGGAGGGGGGGGTGGACACCTGGCTGGAGACCTGGATGGAGGGGAGGATGGAGACCTGGCTGGAGGGGAGGATGGAGACCTGGCTGGAGGGGAGGATGGAGACCTGGCTGGAGGGGGGGATGGAGACCTGGCTGGAGGGGAGGATGGAGACCTGGCTGGAGGGGAGGATGGAGACCTGGCTGGATGGGAGGATGGTGATCTGGCTGGAGGGGGGGATGGAGACCTGGCTGGAGGGGGGGATGGAGACCTGGCTGGAGGGGAGGATGGAGACCTGGCTGGAGGGGGGGATGGAGCCCTGGATGGAGGGGAGGATGGAGACCTGGCTGGAGGGGGGGATGGAGACCTGGATGGAGGGGAGGATGGAGACCTGGCTGGAGGGGGGGATGGAGACCTGGCTGGAGGGGGGGATGGAGACCTGGATGGAGGGGAGGATGGAGACCTGGCTGGAGGGGGGGGGATGGAGACCTGGCTGGAGACCTGGCTGGAGGGGAGGATGGTGACCTGGATGAAGACCTGGCTGGATGGGAGGATGGAGACCTGGCTGGAGGGGAGGATGGAGACCTGGATGAAGACCTGGCTGGAGGGGAGGATGGAGACCTGGCTGGAGGGGGGGATGGAGACCTGGCTGGAGGGGGGGATGGAGACCTGGCTGGAGGGGGGGATGGAGCCCTGGATGGAGGGGAGGATGGAGACCTGGCTGGAGGGGGGGATGGAGACCTGGATGGAGGGGGGGATGGAGACCTGGCTGGAGGGGGGGATGGAGACCTGGATGGAGGGGAGGATGGAGACCTGGCTGGAGGGGGGGGGATGGAGACCTGGCTGGAGACCTGGCTGGAGAGGGGGATGGTGACCTGGATGGAGGGGAGGATGGTGACCTGGATGAAGACCTGGCTGGATGGGAGGATGGAGACCTGGCTGGAGGGGAGGATGGAGACCTGGATGAAGACCTGGCTGGAGGGGAGGATGGAGACCTGGCTGGGGGGGGGGATGGAGACCTGGCTGGAGGGGAGGATGGAGACCTGGCTGGAGGGGGGGGTGGACACCTGGCTGGAGACCTGGATGGAGGGGAGGATGGAGACCTGGCTGGAGGGGAGGATGGAGACCTGGCTGGAGGGGAGGATGGAGACCTGGCTGGAGGGGAGGATGGAGACCTGGCTGGAGGGGAGGATGGAGACCTGGCTGGATGGGAGGATGGTGATCTGGCTGGAGGGGGGGATGGAGACCTGGCTGGAGGGGGGGATGGAGACCTGGCTGGAGGGGAGGATGGAGACCTGGCTGGAGGGGGGGATGGAGCCCTGGATGGAGGGGAGGATGGAGACCTGGCTGGAGGGGGGGATGGAGACCTGGATGGAGGGGAGGATGGAGACCTGGCTGGAGGGGGGGATGGAGACCTGGCTGGAGGGGGGGATGGAGACCTGGATGGAGGGGAGGATGGAGACCTGGCTGGAGGGGGGGGGATGGAGACCTGGCTGGAGGGGGGGGGATGGAGACCTGGCTGGAGACCTGGCTGGAGGGGAGGATGGTGACCTGGATGAAGACCTGGCTGGATGGGAGGATGGAGACCTGGCTGGAGGGGAGGATGGAGACCTGGCTGGAGGGGAGGATGGAGACCTGGATGAAGACCTGGCTGGAGGGGAGGATGGAGACCTGGCTGGAGGGGGGGATGGAGACCTGGATGAAGACCTGGCTGGAGGGGAGGATGGAGACCTGGCTGGAGGGGGGGATGGAGACCTGGCTGGAGGGGAGGATGGAGACCTGGCTGGAGGGGGGGGTGGACACCTGGCTGGAGACCTGGATGGAGGGGAGGATGGAGACCTGGCTGGAGGGGAGGATGGAGACCTGGCTGGAGGGGAGGATGGAGACCTGGCTGGAGGGGGGGATGGAGACCTGGCTGGAGGGGAGGATGGAGACCTGGATGGAGGGGAGGATGGAGACCTGGCTGGATGGGAGGATGGTGATCTGGCTGGAGGGGGGGATGGAGACCTGGCTGGAGGGGGGGATGGAGACCTGGCTGGAGGGGAGGATGGAGACCTGGCTGGAGGGGAGGATGGAGACCTGGCTGGAGGGGGGGGTGGACACCTGGCTGACACCGATAGCTAGTTTAGATGTTTGACGAAAGTTTCGTCGGACCTTCACGTGCCGCATCGAATTTGCTTAAAGTAGAAGTCCAGGCTACTTTATGCAAATGAGCTGTGGTCCTCTCCGGGGAGACGCACCAGATCACAGCTCCAAACTCCAAGCAACCGGACCAGCATGCAACGTGGTGCATTTCACATAGACAACGAATGGGATGCAGAAATTACAGGATCTAGTGGACACATACCTAGAGAGAGACAGATGACAAGCAGCAGGAGCAAGGTGAGGAGATAAGGAGGAGGGAGAAAGAGGGGAACAGAGGGAGGAGGGTGAAGGACAAGGGCTACAGCAGGGATCATGACAATACCAGATAAGGTGAATAAGCTCGGATAGCCAGAGAACACAACACTAGAACAGGAAGTGATGCTCACCGTAACATCAGGCATCCAGAATCTCCTTTTTTAGCATCAGTATTGGATTAAATTTATTGAAGAAGATACAGCCTATCAGATGGATGATTCACAGTCCAGAAATATGTAACAGAACGCAATGTAAGTGCATTTTTATAACCTTTCATTTCTACCTTGAAAGACTTTGAACAACTGTCACTGCTTTTACTAACAACATTTACAAAGATGAGTTGGCTTCTGTCGGCAAAATCATGGAACAAAGTTAAAATCTAGCTGCTATAACTATGATTAGAAAACTGGAGACAAAAATTAATAAGAAAAATCTTTTTCAAATTCTCTTATTTTACAAACTATGTTCACTTGGGTAATAAAAATGGGAATAAAAGTAAAAACCTTTTGTCAGCACCATTTTCTTGTTTTTTTTCTTTCCCGTTTTCAGTTTAATCAATTCCTCTGCAACTGTGGCAAAGTATCTGACACATTTCAATCCCCTTCAGCACCTTTCTACTAGACGACTCATACTCACTTAAAAAAAAAATAAAAATAATAACAAATAAATAAATAAAATGTGTGTGGAACCACACAGTGTTTTGTGTGGTTCAGCACCTTCTAATTCATTGCAGACCTACTTTTTGGTGATTCCTGGTTGACTGTTGCCCGTCCTGATCAGTTGTTTCTCAGCAATAAGTAAGAGCTTGTGTTTTATTCCTAGTCAGGGCAGTTTTATTCCAAGTGCATTACACAACTGTGCCATGCACTTTATACTTATGAATCTTTGACTGGACAGTTGATTGGGATAACTAAAGCATCTTCAAAACTGTAATTTGTAAATGGTTAATACAACATTTTTTGTTAAAGCTGAAAACTCTGTCAATCACATTTTGATTACTACATTTCAAATGCAAATTTGAATACTGTGTCTTTTTCCAAGTACTTCTGGCACTGGCTCACTGTAAACTGAATGAAATATAGTTTCTGCAGATTTGCCGGCAGCATATTAATCACCTACCAATCATTCAACAGCATTCCAAAGGTGTTTTACTTGACTCAGATCAGTTGACTGGAAGCCACTGCAGTCTATTGAATTCACTGTCATGTTCATGAAATCTGTTTGACTTTTGCATTGTGAAGTGCTGCATTATACTGGTGGAAGCAACCATTAGAAGATGGTACTCTATGGCCCTAGCAAGATGCAAATGGTCAGCAGCAATACTCAGACAGGCTGTCGCATTCAGACCATGATTGATTGGTATCAGGGAGCCCAAAGTCTGTCAAGAAGAGATTTCTGACATCATTATGCTACCAGCACATTAGACTATTGACACAAGGTTTCATTTTGGTGACCCTCTGTTCACAGTAGCCTCAGCTTTGTGTTTTTGAGTTCCAGGAGGGGAACCTACATGGTCCTCTACTGCTGTAGTCCATCTTCCTCAAGACTGACTGTGCTCTTCTTCCAAAAGTTGTAAGATCGATCACTGTCAGCTCCAACCAGTCTGTCAAATCAGCCACATAGCTGGTTGAATGAATAATTCCATGAATAAGCAGATGTCTCAGTGTTATTAATATAACAACAATTGAAGCAAATTCTTGAATGTTCATAACTATTTATTTTTGTGTTCATATTTATAAAGAATGAATGAATCCTGAATTCCTTCTGTGACAGCTTGGCTCAAAGGCTGCAACAAAAACAGGAAGACAACAACTGTATGGTGACTAAAAAAGGATTTATTGAAGCAGCTCCTGTCAAAGAGAGCCTGGAACTGGAAGTGGAGGAGGTTATGTAGTTGAGCCACTCGATCACAGGTGTGGCTCAATCAGCTCCAGAAAGACAAAACAGGAACACCTGTCCAGGTGGAGGGTCGTCACACTTCGGCTATTATCTATTCGAATTTTCTTCCTGCATTTCAAATTTGAATCACAATTCTATTTCCTGGCCATAATGTCAATATCAATATAATTCAAATTCAAGAATTGAAATGGGAAACATGAATGACATTTTCAAAAGCAATTGAGGCCTTGGTATATCCCTGATGTATGTGCAGCTACTGGGATTTTCAAACCAAGTAACAGATGCCCTTTTGTTTAGATTCTGGACCTACTCCCACCATAAAGTCTAAGCTTATACGCTTGATTCTTTTAAACCAAGTAAATAAGAACCAGTAGAAATTAAGCTTTTGTTGAAATTCTATTGTGCTGTGCCTTTGATCCCATTTTTCAGAACTTTTTGTGTCACCTGGCTAACACCAAGCATTGCTGCAAGAGCCACCATTAATAGTACAGTTAATCTTCATCAACCCTGAGGACCGCGTACACCTCACACTGAACACTGGCCGTCTACCAACACACCCATCACCTGTGTGCCAACGTTGGAAGTCTGCTGGCAGACCTCCGACACTGAGAGCTCCATGGCAGAACTCGTTGCCTGGCAACACACGACGCTTCAGGATGAGACGGCCTGAGTCCGTTGTAAAGAAGTGTCTGGTCCAATCATTGCTGTTCCAGCCAAAGGAGACTCTGATTCAGCCAGCACTGCACAAAGTAGGAAAAGCCATGATTTTCTATCTGCTCCAGATTGGGTTGATGTTGCAGTAATTTAATAATAGATGTTCAACTTATTTATTCTTAAGTCTATCAATCATGAACCCAGACCATAGATTCATAATACCACATTGTTTAACTACCCTCCTTTCACCATCATCCTCTTCATTTAGTTGATTAATCTGACACCACACATTCACTATACACACTCCAATCTCACTGTATTATATTAGTAGAATAGTTAATAAACATTTTCCATTTCAACCAATTCACGGTCTTGTGTTTTTATTTGCGTGGGACCTGAAGTGAGTTCAATCAGAACTTAAGACTTTCAGAAAACAGACCGATCAACTTCATTTTAATCGAGGTCTCTGTGACTTAATCTAAAATGATAGTTTTCTCTGTAAACTGAGTGGTGCCCTAAAATTAACCAATGCAACTCAACTACAAAGTGTCGTTTTGCTACAGTCAAATACACACCATCCGACCAACACACACACACACACACACACACACACACACACACACACACACACACACACACACACACACACACACACACACACACACACACACACACACACACACACACACGTCTCTCGAAAAAGACACAAACAAGCAGGACACGAGTTAATCTTCATATCTCTGGTGAAAATGTTGTTCAATCTGCCATGAACTGAACAAACCCATCTTCAGCAAACAGACTGCAGCTGGCCGTGCGCTTATCAGGAGAGACTAGACACTTTGCCTGCAGCTCAGGAAAAGCTCTCTGTTGACCTGTGACCTTTCACAATATGAAAATCACACACACACACACACACACACACACACACACACACACACACACACACACACACACACACACACACACACCACACACACACACACACACCTCACTGGAAATATGCCAAAATATCAATAGGCAAAATGGGCGCCCTGCAGATATCTCTCCCACAGCTTCATTCTCTGTCTTATTCATCAGTAAATACACCAAATAAATTCATAAATAAATGAAGGATTTTATTACGGACAGAGACAAGATGGAGTGCAATGAATATTTTTATCCATCACATTAGCAGCCTTTAGTTGTACGGAGGACCTCTGTAGCCTTCAGATTAACCATACAAATCCGTTCTGAATTTCTCTGATGAATATGTTAAAAGAACTGAAAGTAAATAACCTCAGGCTAGAAGGATAAGTTTAGATTTAGTTCTAGTCTGCTTTAAAAAAAAAAACTCAGATTCACATATTGCAATAGTCATTGGTCGATGCAGGTGTCTCTCTGCCATTAAAAAAGTCTTCAATAAATGAACCACAGTGTAAGAGGTGGATAACAGAATCCTCATTCTGCGGAAGTGGAAAACAAGCTAATCTCCAATGATCTGAGTTAGTCAAATATAAAAATATGAATAACATAAATAAATAATACTGTCACCATTATTTGTAAATTTACACATTAGCTCCGCATATAAATACGTCTATAAATCTACTTGTAAATTTCGAGCTTCTTCTTCTGCTGCTGCATGGTGGTCCTTCTTTTGTTGCTGAATGGGATTTTGCTTTTCTCAGCTTGAGAACAAGATGTGTGTGTCTTGCACTACTGTCAGAACAGCTTGCCTAGCAACCAGCACGGACATCCACTTAGACCTGAGTATTATTCTAGGTTAAGGACAGGAGTGCTGCTCCTCTCCACTGTTGCTCTGTCTAATTTTAATTTCATTTGTGGTTTGTTTTCACATGATTGGAGTGCTGCCCGGGTCTTTGTTTATTTAATTATTTGTTTGTTTCTTTAAATACATTTTTGATTGTTTATTTCGATTTATTGTTGGGTTTTAGTCAATCAATTAATCAATTAGACATTATTTATATAGCATTTTTCACACAAATGAAATGTAACACAAAGCGCTTTCCAGATGGAAGGAATGAAAATGCCATAAAACAGCCCAAACAACCCCTACTTCCAACATCAAGTTCAGAATGATTAATTCAAAAGCACAGGGATCAAGGAACCATGGAAATGCTATCCTAAATAACACCTGCTATGGTGTGGTATTTCTTGTGAGGACGAGTAACTATAATAATTTTGGCAAAAGCAGTGGAAAAATAGGTTGACCACAGCCGATAATGGTGTTCATAGGTGGCTTTTGAGGGTTCACTGTTGCATACCTTAGTTTGGAGTGTACTTTCTGTGTATTACAGTAGTGTGTACGAGTGACACTTTTTGAAAGTGGCTTCCAATTCAAAAATTGGCAGTGGTCCCTGTTTAGATACATTAATCAGCCACCTGCCTCATCAACCTCTCAGTAAAGCCTGGTTTCTCATTCCACTCCCTGCCAGATTGTAAACGCAGCTCACGCTGTGAGTTTGTCTCGGCTTTGCACATGTTGTGTCTCGTGTTCTCAGACCTGCCTCATCCCTGTTTACTCTGCCTGCAGATCTGCTAACCGCACTGTTGGGGTTCTGCTGCTTTCCTGCCTGTTCCAGCCGTCCGCTGGACAATCCACCACTTCTGTCCGGCTCGGACGCTTGCCGACCGGTCCGGGTCCGCCTCCGTGTATAACCGGAACCCCGGACCACTGGGGTCCCCCCTCACCTCCTGAAGAGGACCGGTTTCTCTGTCCTCCTCTGGCTCTTCCCTCTGGCAGCCGCCTCCGCTCCACCACCGCTCCACCACCGGCGCCAGACATGCGGACTCCGAACCGCCGGTTCCCTGGACCCTGCCTTCCCCACTCTCTCCTTATAGTGAGTTCGGCCTTTGTTTAGTTTAGTTCTAGTCCTAGTTTCTGAGCCTGGCCTTAGTTAGTTATCCTCCTTTAGCTTGAGTTTTCATTCATTAGTTATTTTAAATGTTTCCCCACTAGCCTTATTTTATTGTATCTATCCATCCATCCATCCATCCATCCATCCATCCATCCATCCATCCATCCATCCATCCATCCATCGCTCAACCCTCATTAGGGTCACGGGGGGTGCTGGAGTCTATCCCAGCTGGCTTGGGGTGAAGGCAGGGGACACCCTGGACAGGTCACCAGTCTGTCGCAGTTCTGTAAAATAAACTGGTTTCTGCTGGACTCCGCCTGCTCTGTGTGTCCTCCTTCAGGTCCACAGCCGGCCCTGACAACCTCCCTTTTCCTGCTTTTGCTCTGTCCTGTATTTCAGCCACTGTGTATTTCTGTTTCTTTGGATTACCTTTTTCTTTATAAACTTATTTCTCTTTGGATCACCAGCTACCTTTTGTTGGTTCTCCTATAATGGCTCAGTAAGCTTTTTTGGGTGCCTTGATCTTACTGCACCTTGGAGGTCCCAGTCCCACAGCTGAGCGTTGTGGAACTTTTGCTCCTGCAGAGAGTGTCACGTAGGTCCAAGCCCTGTATCCTGACAGTCCTGGTCAACCAACCCTGCATCCTGGCTGACGTCTCACTTGTTCCCAGGCCTTCCACTGCCCACTCTGTTCTGGTGGTAATCCTGTTGTGACAACCACAACAGTATTTTCTTCCTAGATACTAAGATCTTCTGTGGTCTCATAAATGTAACCCTGAGCAAAACTACAGTGTATGGAGGTGCTGCACCATTGCTTGTGCCATGCTCACCTTGTCACAACACTGAGACGACTTGAAAACAGACATTGCTTGAAATTTGTTGTTTGTTCTGCTGATGTCCTCAGGTAGTAAAGTACTTGTAATATGTACAGCGTTTTGAGTATCCGAGTGCTGAACCAAGTAGTATTTTCATGGTATTTATCATTTGATAATTCAGTCTGTTGAACATTCTGTCTTGTCATATGAACCACCTGACTGCGGAGGCAAATCATGCCAATCATACGACAACATGAAAGCCACCTGCCTCACAGTTTAGTGAGGCAGGTGATTATGTATTCTGACACCTTTCTATCTTAGCAGCAATAAGTTTTTGTTTTTTTTTTAAAGCAATTTGTACCAGAGTGGCTCTTCTGTGGGATCTGACCTCATTGGCTTTCCTTGCTAACCATGACCCAGTAGTCTAGCCATCACATTTGACTCTTGCAAAGTTGTACAAATTTGTTTGTGTCCATTTTCCTGCCTCTACACCACAAGAACCCACTGTTGCCTAATATACTATACTGACAAAGTATTGGGACACCCCTCCAAATCACTGAATCCAGGTGTTACAATCACATCCATGGTCACAGGTGTATAAAATCAAGCACCTAGGCATGCAGGCTGCTTCTACAAACATTTGTGAAAGAATGAGTCACTCCCAGGAGCTCAGTGAATTCAAGCATGGTAATGTGATAGGATGCTACCTGTACAATAAGTCTATTTATGGATGCCGTGGCACACAGTGCACAGAAATTGGCAACTTTCTGCCGAATCAATACCTACAGACCTCCAAACTTTGTTGGTCCTTCAGACTGGCTCAAACAGTGCATAGAGAGCTTCATGGAATGGGCTTCCACAGACAAGCAGCTGCATACAAGCCCTACATCATCAAGTGTAATGCAAAGCATCAGATGCAGTGATGTCAAGTACGCCGTCACTGAACTCTAGAGCAGTGGAGATGTGTTCTCTGCAGTGATGCACCACACTGCTCTGTCTGGCAATCCAGTGGATGAGTCTGGGTTTGACAGTTGCCAGGAGAATGGTGAAAAAGTGAGTCTGGTGTGGAGGAACTTCCCTGCACAGAGTCCTGACCTCCATCTGATAGAACACCTTTGGGATGACTTAGAATGGAGACTGAGAGCCAGGTCTTCTAGTCCAACATCAGTGCCAGACCTCACAAATGCGCTTCTGGAAGAATGGTCAAAAATTCCCATAAACACACGAGCAGCAAAGGGTGGAAAAACTTCAGATTCAACCCTACGGATTACGAATGAGATGTTAACGGGTGGGATATACACCATATGGTTAAAAGTATTGGGACATCTGCCTTTACACGCACATGAACTGTAATGATAAGTGCCATTGAAAAGTAGTACTGTTCACTTTACATGCATATGTGTTTGTATGAGGTTGTGTGTGCAGAGTTCAAACTGAAGAGCTTCCTGATTAAACTATTTTACTATGGACTGACTGTGTTAGTCCTCAAAAAGAGACCTGTGTGCTGCTTTGTTTTACAAAACTTTATCTCATAAGCTGGACAACTTATCAGCAATCACACACACACACACACACATATGCATGCATGCACACACACACAGACGACGTTTCTAGACTAGCTGAGGTGGGGAACTCTGTGGAAGTAGGCAAGAGAAGAGGGTCTGAATTTATTAAGCCCACACCAGCCATTCAAAGTACACCAGCAACGAGGAATGAATCTCCAACAAGAAATAAATAGCTGCTGTGTGTTTGAGTCTCAGGGAGAAATATAAGAGGCGGGAGTGGAAGTAGGCACCAATGAGACAAGCAAGAAGACAAGGCTTTGGGCGAGATGCAGGAGGTAGCCAGTTTGTTTGAGAGGATATGCAGTGCATCTCCACTGTGATGATAATTCACACATGCAAACACCCCGGAACTGATACATAGACTTTAAATATAACCAAATGATTCATTAGTTTGACTTTAAATATGGCGTTCTAGTGGATATTGAGCCCCTAAAGACACAGTGGGCTGTAAAATATAGTTTGATTGTAAAAGTGTTGTCTTGCTTTGGAATAATTTAAGATTGAGAGTCAAATATCACAACAACTACGATGCTTACAAGTAGTGTCATACAAAACTAGAAAAATATTGCTATTCTTTGCTTGTACAAATTATCACATTTCACATTTTATGACTACTGATACAAACAGAATGACAGTGTTTCAAAACAGGCTGCATTTTGTGTGTGTTGCCTCAATGTGCAACAGTGCATGGTGTGTGTCTACTGTACTCTGCTTGCACTCTCTTCAGGCATAGTAGGCATGCCAACCACTTTCTTCCTCACAACCAGAGAGTTGTGAGGGAAGAAAGCACTATAGCAAGCTGCTGACTGTAGCACTGTCAACAAAATAAACACACAAAGCAAAGATATGGCATCATTTGGCTCACAGCTGAACGTTAAGGAGGTTTTACCTACATAGATGATTGTTTTGTTTGAAACCTAATTTTATATACTTTGCGATTATGTACTTGGATGGTAATACCACAGTTTTCTGTGGATTGACAAACACACATTTTGTAAAGCTTTACACAGACTTTAAGGGGGAAAACTGTTTGTTGTATGGATGGACATATTTAGCTGAATAAATGCGAGAGTATTAAAAATGGCCACAAAGTCATGCATAAGCAAACAAGCACTGCAGATAAACTACACAATAGTCTGATTCTAAACATTTACTTTTTATGCCAGTGAAACTTGTTGGAATAAAACTGAAGAAGGTGCCTGGGCCTTCTGTCAGTGCTATGAGTCATACATATGTTAGAATTTATATTTACAATTGCTGTTTATTCATAAAATGATCATTTCACAAAAAAATTAGAGGTGTGTTCTTATGTACAACACACAAACATGAATGGACATTTGTCATGGAGGAGTTAGTTCATTTAAGGCTGTAAGTTCATACACAGTCCTCAGCTGAACCGGACAGTTATGCACTCATCCCGGCAAGCTGCTATATGCACCAATCAGGCAGAACATTACGACCACCTGCCTAATACTGTGCTGGTCTCCTTTATGCTGCTAAAACTCCTCTGACCTACTGGTTCATGGACTCAGGACCTCTGGGGATGTTCTGTGGTACCAGGATGGTAGCAGTGGATTCTGTGGGTCCTGTGGGTTGCAGGGTGGGATCTACCTAGATCAAACATCCACATGACTGTCAGGACTCCAGGTTTCCTGGCAGAATGTTGTATTGTAACAAAACGATTGATGTTATTCACTTCACCTGTCAGTGGTCATTATGTTGTTTCTGACCGGTGTATACTGTACATAATTCACTGTGATCGCCACATTTTAACTGAAGTGTTGACTGTAATTGCTGCTCTCCACACTGAAAATAAACGAGTTGTGCCAACAGAAGGAAGACCTCATCTCATGCCATTTAGCTCTTTGTGAAGGAGACAAAATGGACAACATTTCCAGTTCAGCTCCCTCTGATGAAAGCAAAGACTAACTATTTCAGCCATTTTATTCTTCTCTGTTTTAGTATTCAGAAGTTCCATTTCTTGCCTTTGACTTCATTTCTGATGTTGTATAATTACAGCACAGAGTACATATTGCTACTGTCCAAAATTTAGAGCCAATGTGTAACGTAAAAACATCAACACTTTCAGGGCAAGAGCTTCATTAAGAACTTTATTGCACATTAAAATTACATTATTTAACAATTCTAAAGTAGAAAGATGTGTGAAAGTGTGAAATAGTGTGTAGCACAACTAACAGTGAAGTGTAAATACGTAAAAGTCACAAGACAGGTGTGCATTCTGGGAGGAGAGGGAGCTGAATCTGCAGCGCACATAAATTACAGTATTAATGGTAAACATGAGAAACCACAATAAAAAGCAAAACTTCATATATGGCTGACAGTGCAACAGTTTGTACACTCAAATCTTACAGGTTTCTGAGCAGTGTTATGGCTGCATATGTTCATGTTCTGTCAGTTTTCTCTGGATTGGTCGCGATCTTCCATCTGAATCTCTCCATGGAGCCACAGAAGATGATCTTCATGCCTTGATGCTGTTGCGATGAGATCTGAGACATCCTCAGGTCATTCCCACTGCAGTGGATGAGGAGGACATCTGGTGCTGCTCTTCCTCACAGGGACTAAATGAAGGTGGGGAGAAGATGCCTCGCCAGTCCTGAAGTGGTCCCACCGCCAGCCTCCAGCCCGATCCCCGGAGCAGGCCTCATCCTCTGTCTCTTCTTCAAATATTTCCTTTAGTTGGTAGCGCTGTAGCTCTTTCAGTTCTCCAGCAGACGGACAACAAGATTTGAGGCAGGAGATGTTCACGTTTCGATGGTCTTCCCCGCTGTCCTCAAGAACCGCCTCATAGTAAAGAGGTCCAACCTGCTGAAGGACATGGTAGGGACGTTGCTACTTTGGTGCAAGCTTGGCCATGAATGATTTCTCAGTCTCAGACAGGGTTTTCCTTTTTGTGGTCAGTGATTAGACATTATAATGTCAAATTTTGTCTTTATTAATTGAGAGAAGCTCATGTGAGATAAAAAAAAAGCAAAAAAAAGAAGGAAAATAGAAACATACATGACAGAAAAATATTGAAAGTGGTCAGACAGGAAGGTTTAATTAGGTAGACATTGATTACTTCACTTTAATGACGTGTGATGGGAAGGATACTGACCTCAGATTCTCAAGTCATGCCTCCTAGATAATGAACATGTGTCCCAGGCGTGTATGTGGGCAGGTGGGTGTACATATATATATCACTACATATGTGTGTGTTTGTTGTGTGTGTGCCTCACTGTGCTCTGACAGCGATTAAGACAGCCTGTGTTCTGAATTCAAAGCACATGTACAAACCACAGATCTCTCTTGCCCTGAGGTGATGGTCGTCCAACACAAGTTTTTTTTTTTCCTTTCCTGCTCTTCTATGTTTATTTTTTGCTTTCAGTTTGTGTTTGTTGGAGGATCCAGACACAAAAGAATAAATCAGTGTTTTTTTTTTCCCTCTTGGCTATTGTTTTAAACATTAGCACTGCCCACGCTGGGTTGTGCATCATGAGAACAGTCTAGGACACAATGCACATATGGATTCATTCAAAAACATCTTGATATGATGATAATGTTGCACATATTTTCATACTGTATGAATCTCATACATGACTATTTTGATTTAATTTCAGTCTCATTATGTCGTGCTGCTTTTATTCTGCACACCCACAAAATACTGTGATTCATTCATACTTAACATTCATTATATTCTTTTTTCCTTTCTGTATCCTATTATTATTGACCCTGTGACTCTGATATCCCACGAGGATCATTAAAAATGTATCTCATCCACACACACAATTACATGCTGGTGCATTCACTACTGCTGATGGTCGCTGCTGAGTAACTATGCTGAAGCAGTTTGGAGATTAAGTGCCTTGTACAGAGATACCAGATGCTTTTTCACATTGCAACGTTATTAAATGTGCAACAGTAATACTAAACAAAAGGACAGGATCATTAAAAAAATCATGAGTATCCAAATGTAACGAAGTAGAAGAAGTTATTTGGAGGGTTCAGAAGAAAAATAATAAGTACAACTTCATTTGTATAGTTTGGGTAACTGGCAGTCTGAGGTTTAGTTAAACATTAAGTTCTATGTGACAAATCACTACCACAATAAATGAACTGTTTTTGAGAATATCCAGCTCTTTGATAAACAGTCAAAGGTAACAAGACCAAGAGTCTACAGCAAAACTAGAAGATGTCTGAGGATGTACTTTGGCATAGTCCTGCCTAGGGCTAATGACAGCATGCCAACATGCTGACAATGACAATGATACTTGGGTACTTTGCAGATATAGTGCTGGTTTTCCAGATACAGGCACAGATTAGGCCTTGTCCTAGATCAAACACACTTTGGTATGATGATTCTCTATGCAAAATTTTGTTTAATCCAACACAAGCCGTTTGACCGTGTGATTGTGGATTGTGTTGGTTCACTGTCTAGAACAAAGTCTGGTAACCAGTTTCTGTTCTCCGAGTGTCCCTGGTCCCAGAGCTGGATGCTTCAGATCTGTGGTTGTTCTCCCACCAACTGGTCTAATCTCCATCTGTGGGATGCTGCTGCTGACCTTCCTCCAGCCCACTGCTTCCAGCTGCCCATTTCCATCAATCTACTCTGCATTGCCCTCACTATACTTGATTTGCTCATCTACATACTGTTTGAATCTTACTTACCAGCTCCAGCTATATATGTAGTATATTTAATGCCAGAGTCGTACACCATAACAGTAAACTTATGATTCTATTTCAATGTTAGCTTGTACTTTGTATGTACCATCCATCTTATCATGCATGTATCCAGTTGTGTGTGTTTTATGTTCTTTGTTCCCCACCTCCTCTTCTCCCATCCCTCCCTCTCTACCTCTCTACCTCTCTATCTCTACCCCTCTACCTCTTCTGTCCCTCTCAACCCACCCGGCCAGCAGCAGATGGGTTCCCCACATAAAGAGCCGGGTTCTACTCAAGGTTTCTTCCCTGTTAAAAGAGTGTTTTCTTGCCACTGTCTCCTTAGGGCTGCTCTGGGGGTTCAGGCATATGGGTTCTGTAAAGTATCCTGAGACAGTTTGACCTGTAATTGGCGCTATATAAATAAAATTGAATTGAATTGAAATTGACTTTCAGGGAAGTTCACGCAGTTACTGTGCCTGATTCATTCGCGTTGCCTCGCATGGAGGATTGCATTGAGAGCATTGTTCTGGTGGCATTCATCACAAAGTTAGATCTGTTGAAAGGTTATTTGCAGGTTCCACTAACCCCCAAAAGCTTCTGAGATCTCAGCTTTTGTTACAACTGACCACTTCATGCAATATACAGTGATGGCATTTGGGATGAGGAATGCACCTGCCTCCTTCCAGCGGTTAATGCAGATTGTGTTGGGGGATGTACCAAACTGTAAAATGTACCTTGATGATGTGGTGGTGTACTCGAGTGACTGGACCAGCCATGTCTCCAGTCTGAAGGTGGTGTTTCAGTGACTTGCTGACGCCTCACTAACTCTCAGCCTTGCTAAGTGTGAGTTGGGTAAGGCTATGGTAACCTACTTGGGGAAGCAGATCGGACATGGACAGGTCCGTCCAGTGGATGCAAAAGTTGCTGCAGTGTTGTCCTACCCAGTCCCTACTATCAGACATGAACTGAGACGGTTTCTGGGCATGACGTGGTGTTACCGTTCTTTTTGTAAAAACTTCTCAGCGGTTGTTGCCCCCCTTACCAGGTTGTATAGTCCTGTAGTGCCAGTCCATTGGAATGATGAGTGTCAACATGCCTTGCAGCCTCCAAAGTCTCTCCTCTGCAGTGCCCCTGTGCTCGCTGCTCCTAACTTCTACCTGCCTTTCAAACTAGGAGTAGATGCTAATGCCACTGGAGCCGGTGCTGTTCTACTCCAAGGTGGTGATGGAGATGTGTGCCATCCAGTGAGCTCCTTCTCGGCCAAATTCAAGCGCCACCAGCTGAACTACTCCACTCTCAAAAAGGAGACATTAGCCATGTTGCTCACTCTGCAACACTTCAACGTGTTAGTCGGCTCCAGTTCAACACCGGTGGCAGTTTACACTGACCACAATCCTCCCACTTTCCTGACGCAGATGTTTAACCACAACCAGCAGTTGATGCATTGGGCTCTGTTGGCACAGAATTACAACATTGAAATTATACACAGGAAGTGAGCTGACAATGTAGTGGCTGATGCTCTGTCCCGTGGATGAGTGGTGGCACTAATTTAATGTTTTTACCGTGATAAATGCTGCTAGACTTGTGTGGACTGAGTGTAACCAAACGGATGTGTTTGTTCTTATGGGAGGGAGTGTTATGTTCTAAGGTGTGTGTGTGTGTGTAGGTAAGGTAGATTGTGTTTTCTCTTTTCTCTATTTTTTAGATTACACCCAGTGGGAGTGACCGGGTGCACCTGTGGCTCCTTGACAATCAGCTGGGAAAGTTTAGAGGTAAGCCACGCTGATCAGCGTTGCCTTCGGGCCAGACAAGCTGCTGGAGTGCTGCGTTGGTGACTGGTGTCTTACCTAAACTCGGCAGTGTTGTGCTTCAAGGACTGTGATACAGTCGGATCAGCTTCACAAGTAAGAAACTGGCTTCGTGTTGGATTTTTGGTTTCTTTTCTTTGTAAATAAAATGAATTTTCTGCCAAATGATCAGTTTTCCTGCCTATCTTTGTTTGGGCAACTAAGCCATGTTTACTATTGTTACCACCATTTGTTTATTGTATTTTTATTGTTTTAGTTTTGTTGTTTGTTTCTTACACTCACATAGTGCTTGTTGTACAGTTTGTTGTGTTGTCCTGGTTATGCCCTGTTGAGCATTAAAAAGTTGATCACAAAAAATTAAAACCGTATAAATGAAGTTTAAATAATTTCATGCTAAATTCTGGGTTTTGTTTGATCCAATGAATATGACTCCCATTGTGTTTCCAAAGTCAGTTTGAACTTGTTCCAGCTCTGATTCAGCTATCTGATTGGCTTGTTCTCCAAAGCAGTGTGGGCCATGTGACATGAAAAACTTACAGAAAAAAATCTCAGGGAAAAAGTTAAAATAATTTAAAGTCCTGGTCATGATATAAACCCATGTTGCTGTCACATCATTACAGAGACTCCTTATCCGAGTCTACTAGGTCTTTAATTGTGCCATATATCTATCTTTGTGTGCACGAATCACACAAGTTTGCGTGAGTATGTGTGTGTGTGTGTGTTTCTCTTGAGCTTTTGTAAGAACACCTGTGAAAATGAAGAACAGGAGAAGGATTGAGAAGACCATTTTAACAACAGCCATTCCCAGCAGGTGTTAGCTGGTGCATCAGCCACACCATTACCTGTTTTCTTGTCTTAACAGACAGATCTGGAAACAGAGCATCGGGGGCAGGGGGTGGAGGCGTCACAGCAGATTGGGGCAAACACAGCACCCCTCTGAGAAGAACATGGTAGATCCGACCTCACCATGACACATTGGACCTACCAGGGTTAAACGAGGCCCTGACAGCAGTGACACAGGGCTGCAGACTCTCAGAGTAATTGGCTGTGAGTGATTAATTTGGGTTCACAGTGGTAAGTGGATAGAGAGACCTTTTTAAAAGAGCTGAGGAGGTGGAAGGGGATTATCTTCACCCTCACCCATCAGGACACAATCACACAGGCACAGGATGTATAACAGCGGATGAATTACACACAAACACAAACATGGAAACACTACTTTGTCAGAATCGTCTGTGCAATTACAAAGAAATGTGGCCATTTTATTGTGATCTCCACTTCTTATATAATGAATATCATGCTGATTATTAGCACTGACTGATTTTTTTGTATTGAATCCATTGTACGCAGGAAGTCTTTAACACAAACTTTTGGTCTGACTCAGAAAATAATGGTGTGAAATAACATTTATTTCAGATTTGGTAGGCGTCAAAACAGCATTTCTTTCCCTGTAATTTAATTTTTTTTTAATAGAATTGATTAAAAGAACTAACTTAGCAAAACTAAAAGTAACCAAAGCAGCAAACTTTTGGTGACATATTATCCAGTCAGGCTCCTAATAACACTGGCAAATCCACAAGTATGGATGCAGGACTGTATAGACTGCTGTCAGGTCTAGATAAAATATTGCATTTTTACAGAGAATGGCCATATTAACCACTTCATCCCATTTATACATATCAGGAGTCATAAAAAGTCTAAAGATTAGGATCATTTTGATAAGTCACAGTGGTCTGGAGTGTCCTGAATATACTATGAAACTCTTCTCATGTTTAGTCTGAACAGACCACAAAGCAGCCATCGGCTGTGCTGTACTGTGTCGGATGTGTAAAAGCCTTAGAATGTGTCAGACAGTGGTCAAACAGACAGTAGCTTCTCGCTTCTTTCTATTTAACTTCTTCCCACCCCCTACTTTCTTTCTCCATCTCTCTGCATCATGGGGTTAATGGTGGCAATGTATGCCATCAAAGAAGGCTTTGCCCTCAGTTATACAGGGTTTGAAGTGAACAAACAGAATCCAGGGAAAAACTGAAATTATTAATGTAGACTCTAATATGTTTAGTCAGCTCAGATGGTGACTTCAATAAAATATGAAGAGTACAGTGCCCTATCAATATATATTTATCCTTCCGCTTTCTCCTCTCCAGTTAAATCCATTAGCCGTCTTGCTAGATGACATAAAGAGATTGTCAGGCCCACTGCTGCGAGGTCTAGATAATGCCCTCCCCTTCCCCTCTCCCTTTCTGTTTTTCCATTAGGTGTGCTTGCAGACGCTGCAGCGGCAGCATCAGCCGAGGCAGGAGCAGGTGGAGCTTGGCCAATCAGGAATCATCCTTACTGCAGTATATTCAGACGCTTCTCAACATTCTGCACCAGACCGTCTATCTATCAGCAGTCAGTCTTCTGCATTATTCACGTCTGCCTTTGTGTATTCTGGAACTGTTGGTAATTGTGTCTTTGCTTTCCCTAGTTTTGGATTCCACCTGTTCCTGCTCCTGTCACCCGGATTCACCTGCATCGGATACACAACCTGGTTTCCACCCACCTGGGTCACTCAGCACTCCACCTCTGGCGTTTTTCCATCAGCCTGTCGCTGCAGCCTCCTACCTGAAAACCTCTCTGCCTTCCTCTCGCTACGCTCCCTAACGAAGAGTACTCCTCCCTCTGTCCCGGTCAACTCCAGTCACTCAGCTGGTTCCCCGTCTGAGCATCCCAGCTTAGTTTATTCAGGTTTTCTATTCTTTGAGAAGTCTTAGTATCTCGTTCTTGCATTTTCTCGTATTCAATCCCTGGGTTGTATACGCCGTAATTAGTTTTCTTTGTACGTGACTAGTTCAGTCTTCTATAGTTAGAAGACTGAACTCTCCACTCTCTCTCCATACAGGTCTATATCACCATTACATTCACTAACTCTGTGGTTCCCCAGAGATCCTCTGCTTGTTCTCTCTGCAGGTGCCTCTGCATCTGGAGCTACATGTCTCTGATCTGTAGTCGTTGGCCTCACTAATCTCCAAAACTGTCAAAATTAAACAGACTGTTCTCCATCTGCTATCCTGCTACCCTGCTGTTTGCTAAAACAGCTAAAAACAACACAGTAAATGGTAAAAATATGGTGAGCATGTTTGTGATACATCTCAAATATATACAATCTGGTAGAAAAATACATTTCCCTCAAAATGTATCTGAGACTGCAGTTTGGTTGTACTCATCAGGTGTAGAAATCTGTGTTAATCAAACTGTCTTAGTGACATGGCATTTTAACTTCTCATGAGTGATTATGATTGACTACAGCTAGTGACTTTTCTGAGACAATTTAAGTATTGTATGTTCATTTTTGTTCACAGCTGTGTAACATCATACACCTCAGTTAGCATGGATACAATACCTCATATTAATTATTAAGGAAATCATGTCATCCTGAAGTGTGTTTCACCAGTTCAGCCACAGGTCACCTGGAGCTAGTCTTCAGCTGATAAAAGTCCAAAATGCTCTTTCCTTGTAACTCTGTCTTGGTGTCCAACAATTAAAGCAAAATATCTGTCTCTTTTATCTGCTAAATTCTCTACTCTGCTCACCAGCTCTGTAGCTGCATGTGTTTGCAGTTCAGTTCTGAGCAGGTAGTGTGCAGTTTATCAGAACTGTTACACTGAAACAGATGCCCGTTGCTTCTGGAGGCAAGGTTGATCACAGAGATAAGACATTGTAAAGTTGTGGGCTGTAAAACCAAAACAATGAGCTGAGAAATGGCAAGATGTCTGCTCAGTGATGTGCAGATTAAATCCTGAACATCTTGATGGTTAATATGTGATACACCATTGGCCACAAAATGACATGTTTTTATTAGGCAGATGACCAGAAATTCTCTCATGAAAACCGCTATTCGTGTAGTGGTTGGTTGCAGTAATATATGAGGGGACACCAACAAAGCATCAGTAAGAAATAGTGACGGTGGTTGGGATTCCTTCCACTTTTTGTGGTAATTGATCATAGATACAAGTGATGACAGTAACTGGTGAATAAAAATAGCATCTGTTTTTTTTTTTTGTTCCTGCAGAAATTAACCTGAATTTATTAAAGAGCAATGTTAGGTTCCTTGGTGTTTATTTGTGTGTAGAGTAGAGCAGGTTGTGCTGTGAGGCCAGATGCACCTGTGGCTACTTTATAATCAGCAGGGATTGTTAAAAGCTGAGCCAGATTGTTGTTGCCAGTGGGTCAGATTGGCTAGTGAGCTGTGTGGTATTGGTGTCGTGTTCTTCCTTAAGCCAAACATATGTGTTGACTTAAGATTGACTTTGTGTTTAAGAAGCTCACCTTATGTTGAATTGTGGTTTTGTTTATTTCTGTAAATAAATTACTTTTTGTTAGACGATCAGTTTTCCTGCCTCTTTACCCAGTTTGTCTTTACATCTCTTACTCCCCTCATCCACTGGGAATGTAACAAGCAACTTCCAAGATTATCAGCAGGTTTGGTTTGCAAAGAATGGATCACAAAGCATGCCAGCTGTAGGAGTTTCCCCTATGAAGTGACAGCGCCTAACATGGGCTGTAATTCTTCTTTTGCTCACATACATTGAAAAAAAACTGACTCTTTAGACCAACTTCAATGAATTGTTCCAATGGGTAAAATGCAGCAGAATTAAGTATGTCCACATTTAGTTAACAAGTAACATTAATTCCACTGGTTTAAGTTAGGTGTACCTAAATCATTTGATTATTCCCCCCAAAATATTTTGGGTTGCTGCACCTTCATTTTGAGGAAAGTCAACTTGAAGTTTCCAGTTTTTCTCACTGTCCTGCCCTTTACCTCAGGCACCAGGTAGAGCTGGGCCCTCCTCCTGTCCCTCTTTCCTCTCTCTCAGGTGAGCGTGAACGTGGTGTGTGGTGCTGCCAGGTGCTTCCAATGATTAGCAGTGGAATCGGCACGGCAGCCAGTGGAGGTGATCTCCACCAACCACTGTCACTTTCCATAAAGGATGGGAGCTGCCACCACTCTTTGTCGGACTGTTGAACTGCACGGTCATCCTACTTTAACTCCTGGTCTAACTTCCCATTCCCATCCTGATTTGTACTTATTCCGATCTCCCGTGTTACAGTTCTGGACTCCCACCTGCTTGTCTCCACCCGTCTGGATCTTCTGCCTCGTTCTCTCATCAGTCTGCATGGTCTTGGGTTCCACAGAATGCACTCCATCATACAGCCACCACCGAGACGCCATCCACCACCTCTATCTACCGTCCACCTGCCTGCCTTCCCTCCTCAAGCTGGTCGTCAGCTAAGTTCCCTCCTCTCCCCCTGTTGGAGCCAGTCACTTTAGTTATTTTGAGGTTTTCAGAACTGACGTTTAGATTTCTTTGTGTCAAAGTTCCTGCGTCAGTTGAACCATTGAGCTTTGATGTCCGCTAACCTTCCTAGCCAGGTTTGACCTTGTTTGGGTTAGTTCTTGTCTAAATTTCTCTTTCCTGTTGTCATTTGATACATTGTCTTGTAGTCTTTTCTCGTGTGCCTGTAAATAAGTGTTTTCTGTCTTTATGCTCACTTGTCGTGTCTTTGTTGTCCTGCATCTGAGTCTAGAGTCAAAACCTGACAAACTGAAGTATTACCTTTACCCACAAGTAAAACATAAAACATGATTGAGTTGTTCTTTCTTTTTTACTCTGGAATCTTATGGGAAGAACACCAGTTGAGTTGCAGTTGAAAAACTGGAGAATGACATCAGACACACAATCCTAAAGGAATAGTTAACCAAATGTTCATACTAAAATACTGTCAAAGAAAAGTAAATAGAATTCCTTCACAATGTTACTTTACTTCAAGAACAGCTCAAATCCACTTTTTACAGTGAAGGACATCACTTGCCATTGGTGAAATCAGTAGTTTGCACATGTAATGAAAAACAGATCTACCTAGATCTACATCTAGATATGCAAGTTTGTCATACAGTTACAATGAGGGAAATACGTATTTCCTGCATGTTTCATATCAGAAACTTTGGCGTAGCTGTGACTCAGGTGGCAGAGCATGTTGTCCATGGATTCAATCCCCAGCCCCTCTGCATGCTGAAATGGATTAGTGCAAGAAACTGAACCCTAAGTTTCATGGTGACTGATTACATAATAAGACGTTTGCATGATCTTGTCTTTTGCTGCCTTCCAGTTTCTCAAAAATAAACAAAATAACAACAAAGACAGGATACTTCTATGGTATGGCATTCAAACAAAATGATCTAAAAAAAAAAATACAATATTCTCTATCTCTGTGCAACCAAACTTCATATCAGTTCTGAAATATCTTCAACAGAGGTGACTGTAATGACATCACACATTAGTAATGTGCTTTTCTGAGCTAAAAGATACACGTGTATACGTGTTGTTCAGACTTCTGATCGTTAACATATGGTGGAAGCTGCAGTCAGTTGCTTTTTCATCCAGCGTGTGGTGGAAGTTAAGGAAGTGATGTGTCAATGTAGGCAGACATCTTTCCAATAAGCAGCCAACCCTGAAATGTTACCACCCCGGCTTAACGCTCCCTGACAAACTGAGGAGGTGGCTATAGAAGGGATAAGAAAAAACTGAGCCTGCCTTAATGGTAAACTGTACTTTTTTTGCCTTTTTGCCTTCAGCTCTGCTCTTTCAATCCTGCCTTCGTTGTGTATTTGTCTGACTCCCTTTCTGTCTCCGTTTGTGGGTGCCTCGCCTCCCCAGACTATTTCGATCCCTTTAGCTCCATGAGGAATTGGAGAATTTGTTTAAAGGTCGCAATAGATCAAAGTCTTGTAGCATCAGACAACCTGCCAGGAAGAAGGGAGTACTTACTATTGGCAGAGTTCATGGGGGGAGAGGAGAGAAGAAGGAAAGAGGAGAGAGGGATGCTGTGCCTCACAGTAACAGGAGACAATCGGGAAAAAGTGGGAAAACTGGATGGTCACATGGCATATTAGCTCCTGTTTCAGCAGGCCTTTTCTTTGACAACTTCTCTCAATATTTACAATGGATGGACATTTTATTTTCTCTCCATTATTCAGTGCGGATTTGAATTTTTGTTTGTCATTTACTGTATTTTCGGAGGGACTTGAAGCTACAGACCTAACCTGCCCTGAAAGAGGTTATATTTCACATCAAGGTCCATAAAAACACAACTGACCAATCAATTCTCTTTGAAAATGGCATCACTATTTGTAGAGGATCCTGTGGATATAGCTTAGGCTTTCTTCCATGTGTGCTTATGATGTGCAATCTCAATGTATTCAGCCTGTCTGATTGATAAACATCAACATCAGCCACACATGGAAAAAGCCTTCAGAATCATCCATCCAATACCTTTACACAGTCTTAATCCTCAATAGGGAGGGGCTGGAGTCTATCCCAGCTGACTGAGGGTGAAGGCAGGGGACACCTGGACAGGTAACAGTCTATCACAGCGCTATACATAGAGACAAACAAACACACTCACATTCACACCTACCGACAATTTAGAGTTGCCAATTAACTTCAGACAAGTTTTGGACGATGGGAGGAAGCCTAAGAACTCGGTGAAAACCCACACATGGACAGGGAGAACATGCAAACTCCATGCAGAAAGACCAAAGAGCACGAAGCGCTGCTGTTACAGCCCTCTTCAAAATAAGACAAAATTAAAATCTCTGTGACTCAACTTAAACAGAGCAGATCAGGATCAAGCTGGATAGAAATCAGACCAGTAAGCATGGTGTGGCCATGACCAGTGAGACACTGCTCATTTTAACATTACCTCTTTTGTGAGAATTTATGAGAATTCAGTAACTCTGGATTGATTTGTTGACTAGCCTTCTGTGACTGCAGACGGTTTTGTGAAGTCAGATAACAAAAAGATATCCTGGATATTTTGAACTTACTTTGTAGTAAAGAGCTCTGATATACCACAGCTTATAATACATTTAGGCTACTTTAAAATCAGACATGATTTGTAAATTCAACCTTTAATACTGGAGAGCAAATTATACAATTATAAATGCAAATTGTTCAATAATAAAGCTACTAAGAATAGACTTTCAATATTTCCAACACTCTTGGTAAAGATGATATTATCATAATCAATACTCTTGGCTTTGGTGAAAATTGTGTATTTAGTTTTTTTTCTAACTTTAATCAAATTTGCTTTTTAAAAAAATAACTTTTACAGGATCACCTTCACATTGTTGTGAATTTTTTATTTTTTTGTCATCATTAGAACCCACTCACAAAACATGCTTCCCAACAAAAGCAAATTAATTTGTATAGCTCCTGTCGACAGAGTGGCACTGCTACTTTAAATACAACATTAAAATGCTTTACAAAATATTAACAAAACACCACTAAACATAAAAAGCAAGAAGACACACACACACCTATAAAAATTGGGTTTCAAAAGTGTTATAGAAAATATAACTGAAATCTAAAAAGAAAAAAATACAAGAAGACAGATTAAATAGGGAAATAAAAGTTACATTGCAGCACAGGATATGAATCAATTTTCTAAAAAAAAAACAACAAAAAACACAAATGTAATTGAGGGCAGCAGCAATAAACAAACAAACAAAAAATCCTGATCGAAATGAAGATTTGTGGAATGACAAACTGTGGATTAGGAGAGACTCTGGTACTTGCATCCTTCCACAGAACACACACAGGAATACCAGCGAGGTCTGAACATTTCTAGTTCGGACGAAACACTTGTGCACACAACCCTGTTGCATCCATGATTACGTGACAGATATCACCTCTGAACATGGACAAGTTTTAGCAAAAAATGTAGGGCTCAAAACAAGGCTGCTGATCACCACTATTACCTTTTCATTTCCCTTTACTTTTTTTTTTCTGTTTTCCATTTCCATGTTTGACAGAGTTTAGTCGGATACATCGCATATTTTCAGACCATCAGCATCAGACTTTAGAAATCACTCTCACTCTACTGCTATCTTAAGCAATGGGACACCTGGAGCTATGGACCATGAATGTCATGGAGGAATTACCAGGAAATTGCAGTGCTTGCAGTCTCATAGTCTTGTTAAATGTCATCAATTACAGCCCAGGGATAGGCCCAAATTAGGGTTGCATTGCAGAGATCTGTCATACCTTCAATTGCCCCCAAAGGCAGCAGACCCAGCACCAATTCTACCTTCTACCTGCTTTGTTGCCTACCCCACTTGGAAAGTGGAGTCACTGGTCCATCAAGCTCAAGACCAACAGCAAGATCCAGGTAGCATTCCTCCTAACCACTTAAATGTCCCTGATTCAGTCTAGTCCCAGGACTGTAATAGCTTTTTCTCATCTTGGACAAAATTAGACATGTTAGGTCCAGAGTCATCCCCTCGTCCACTCCCATTTTAGTCTGTACAAGCTGGCTTTCCATTCTTAAGTGTTATCCACAAATTATACTGCAAAACCTCATTGATCTTGTGGGCTCTAGAGGGCAGCAAGCTGGAGTAAAAAGGAACAGTTTGGAGAGAGGCTTATAGACCAGCTTTTCCATCTGTTATCATGGGAAATGTTCGCTCCATGGGAAACAAGGTAGAAGAGGTTGAGACACTCGTCAGGAGCCAGAGGGTCTACTGGGAGAGTAGCCTCATGTTTTACGCAGAAACATGGCTGAAAGACTGTACTACTAAGAATAACACCAGAATCAGCGGCTTCTGGACTCTGTGAGTGGACCAGGACGGCACAATGGAATAATGATGATAATAAACCGCCTTTTAATCAGCTGCAGCATCTCAGAGACTCAAAATTTTATTTTCTGTCCCATAAATTTATTTTGTAGTGTCTGCCCTTTGTCTCTAAACTGTGCTTGTTATGTTCCCCTTCAAGTACCATTGTTGAGTTGTTTTTCTATGAGGAGGTCCACGTTTTCTTCTGTTTAGTGCAGCTGGGTGAAGCTATACTCTTGTTAAGATGTGGTCTCTTGACATTCTGGTAAAGGAGAAAAATAAATGTTCAGTTTTCATTCCACCAATCTTTTTATTCCCATTCCATTGTCTTCCACTTATCTGGGTCTGGGTTGCGGAGGCAGCAGATGAAGCAGGTAATTCCAGACATCCCTCCCCCCAGCGACGCTTTCCAGCTCTTCCTGGGGGATCCTGAGGTGTTCCCAGGCCAGACGAGATATATAATCTCTCCAGCGAGTTCTGGGTCTGCCCAGGAGTCTCCTCCCAGGCAGACGTGCTCAGAAAACCTCCAGAAGAAGTCTCCCCGGAGGCATCCGATTCACCAATCTCCACCGATCTACAATCCTTTATTAGCACCATTCATTCATAGCGTACCTTTAAGCTTAAGCTTTCACTCCACCATGCACTACAGCTTCCAGGTTCAGTCTTCCAGACACTAGTATTTAGACACTCTAAAAAATATTAATCACTGTCTGATCAACTATGATTTTGTTTTGAATAATAAGTTTAAGGTAATGACTTTTTAGCAGTAAATAATTCACAATATGCAACAACATCTGCATAAATTAATTACTAACTTCATCTTGTCGATGGCATCATCCCAGACACTCTCTTGCTGCAGTGCTGACTGTCGACCTGATGGCACCTGGTTCTGTTGAATCAGCACTTCAGCTACTGTACCTCACTACCCGACCCTCAATCTGTACCTATAGTGAAACTATTTTGGAACAATACTTCTAAAAGACAGTGCAAGGGAGTGTTTCTATTAGAGGCAAAGCTCTAGCCTACATTAGCCTAATTATACTTATGCAGCTAGCCAGGGGCACATCATTATATGTTAACCAGCCTTACTTCAGTAACCCTCAAAAACCTGGCTAGCAAATATTTAATTTTTTGTCTTGTTATCAGTCTTACAAGTTTTTGATTTTAAATAATACCTCAGCATGAACATGACATATCATCTTAAGATGTCAGTTAGCAAGCTTCTAACTCCCTTCTACACTATAAATCATTTTCATTGATGCCTGAACTCTCCCCTTGAATGTACCACATGCGACAACAGCTACACTAATCACTGTATAGGAGTTAGACCATATTTAACCATCAATGGCATCTCACCAGTTGTTTGTTGTTAGGGTCTGAGGAGGGTTTATCCAGACCATATTAACAATGGATTCTTGCCAGTGGTTTAACTCCATGCCACCGGTTTGCAGGTGGTAGTAAACCACCAAGATATACAGCAATATGTCAGCAATGGGAGAGGAGAAAAAGACTGTTGGCTGGTGAACAGTAACACTTCAACAATGAACCCTTTCCACCCCAGATGTCTTTTTACTGGGACTTATCTGTTATTAAAACCCAACCCACAGCCATGTGCAGAATTTTGATGAGCTTCCATCAGCTAATGACAGCTGTGAAGTTGTTTAGTTTTGTTCTTTCTCAGTCAAATTTAGTCATGCATTCCTGATAAATGAGAAAAATCTAAATGTACTGTATGTAAATTAAAATGAACAGAGGCAGTGGGGTATGGTATCAGATTTGATCTCATTGTGGGAGTGGGAAGCTTATCAGTCTGGTTAAGTGGATCTTTACTATTACTTGTCTCTTTTACAACTGATTATAAGATCCTTTAATTGGTCTATAAAACTCTTAATGGTCTTGTTTCTATGCATTTATCAGAGGGTTTGCTTTTATCTTATGAACTCTAGAACCCTCTAGAATCTTCAGGTCATCAAGTAGTGGCTTTTTTTTTAAAAAAGTCAGAACAAAATTCTACAGTGAGGCAGCATTTTGTTTCTATGGCATCTCTTCCAGAAGACCTGAAGGCAGTGGAGAGTGCTGATATTTTTAAAAGCAAACTCAAGACCTACTTTTTTAGTCAGGCTTTTGATGGATTTTATTTAATTATAACTTTTTCCTGAACTCATTTTATTATTGATTTCTCTGTTTATTTACGCAAAATTTTGACTTCTATTTTATCCTTTACCTATCTTAAATTCCATTTGTGCTACATAAATAAAATTTGATTTTTGACAAATTCAATAAAAAGAATACACAACATATGAAATGAGAGTACTTTTTAGCCTATGTGGACCAGTTTATTTTATTCTGTCCTCAGCTGGCCTTCTCCAACCAAAGTGTGTGTGTGCGTGTGTGTGTGTGTGTGTGTGTGTGTGTGTGTGTGTGTGTGTGTGTGTGGTGTGTGGTGTGTGCGTGCGTGTGTGTGTGTGTGTGTGTACGCTTTTAATGACACAGAGGGAGTGTTTGTTGTGTAGCTGAAGTTGATAAACAAAGACATGTTGCTCCAATCAATGTCTCTGACTAATTGCTGATTGGATGTGTAAATCACCACAAAGGTCATGTCTCACCTGTTTAGTTCTTGACCTTTAACTGCCCCATAGTCAGTCATACTTACATAAGAACAAACGGATTTATTGTAATTACATTGGCCATAATAATTGAACATCATTTGACAACATTAGAAACAAAAACTGTGTTACACTACAGTATGCTCGAGGGAAAAACAAATACCTGTCTAAAAACATCAAAGTAAATTCTAAAGTCATACAATCCAAAAATAAAAATCTGTTCAAATGAGGGGTTTTGCAAATATGTCACAATAAAGTGAAATAAATGAGTATTTTTGTTTGTCAGGATGTTTAATATCAGTGCAACAGATGACAGCACTGAGAGACAGGAGTTGCTGAAAACCACTGTGGTGTGATACAAAAATATACATATTTTCAAAACAAATTTCTTCTGACTTTCTGACACCATCTGAAAGGATTTTCATTTTGGTGTGGCATGTCAGAGCTAAAAGTAGCTGTGTTCAAGCCTTTCATATTTTGCCCACAACATTCACTTAGCCCCACTACGCCAGTTGCCTTGCTGTACATTTCTGAAATATCCACAGTACTGTACTATCTCTTATGTCCACAGAAAGGAAGGCATCTTTTTATTTAGTCCTTCCATCCTGCCTTGTGTTCATACTGCCTGCACAGATGATGCCTGTAGATTCTTACAGGATGTTTGCCATAATTTCAAAAATACTTCAAAATATGAAGAAAATGGTCATGTCGATTCTGCACAATGTCTAAGCTGTTCCTAGGACTGCAGTCCTCTGGACAGAGATTTCACATTTTGTTTGGAGACACTTTCCCAGTTCTGTTCCAGTTGTTGTAAACCATGATACTTCTTAATCTTCGCATGCTCCTTTATGATGTTACTGTAAGCTGGAACTGCCATAGTTATCATGATTGCATTTTTGTGCTTCATGTGAACCACCACTATGTGTAACTGGTTAGCCAGCAGTCGCTTCTCATTCTGAAACTGAAGTCCCACAAGATCTTAGTACTTGATCTTAACCAGCTCCTCTATGTTTTTAAAACACATGATTATTCAGTTGGGGTTTGACTGAAGCGCTTTCAAAGGGCAACATCTTGTTGTGCTTTCATCTGCAACAGTACAATGGCACCTAATATCAGAATTAGACCACCAGCTCTTTATCTGGATGAACTAACTCCCAACAATCACAAAACAGTAACACACATCGAGATACATTACCTTTTTGCCAATTTTGTGTAAATTCTGCCTAAATGAATTCAATTCAATTAAATTTTATTTATGTAGTGCCAATTTCAGTCAAATTGTCTCAAGACGCTTTACAGAACCCATGTGCCTGAATCTGCCGAGTAAACCCTAAGGAGACACTGGCAGGAAAACACCCTTTAACAGGGAAGAAACCTGGAGCAGAACCCGGCTCTAATGTGGGGGGACCCATCTGCTGCTGGAAGGAGGGTTGAGAGGGACAGAAGAGGTAGAGAGGTAGAGGTAGAGGGTTAGAGGTAGAAGGGTAGAGGGTTAGAGGTAGAAGGGTAGAGATAGAGGTAGAAGTAGAGGGGTAGAGGGGTAGAGGTAGAAGTAGAGGGGTAGAGGGGTAGAGGTAGAGAGGAAGAGGTAGAGGTAGTGGTAGAGAGATAGAGGTGGAGGGTTAGAGGCAGAGGGTTAGAGATAGAGGTAGAGGTAGCGGGGTGGAGAGGGGGAAGGATGGGAGAAGAGGGGGGTGGGGAACAAGGAACATATAACACAGTTGGATACATGTATGATAAGATAGATGATGCATACAAATTACAAGCTAACATGGAAACCGATTCTTAGTTTACTGTTATGGTGTACAACTCTGGCATTAAATATACTACATATATAGCTGGTAGTAAAATCCAAACAGTACGTAGATGAACATATCAAGTATCGTGAGGGCAATGCAGAGTAGATTGGTGGAAATGGGCAGCTGGAAGCAGTGGGCTGGAGGAAGGTCAGCAGCAGCATCCCACAGGTGGAGATTGGACCAGTTGGTGGAAGAACAACCACACATCTGAAGCATCCAGCTCTGGGATCAGGGACACTCAGAGAAAGGACACAGGGAGAAACAGAGTGAGTGTAATGCAATAATGGTATATATATTAAATATAATGGTAGATAGAGAAGGGCTCAGTGCATCCAGAGAGGTCCTCCAGCAGCCTAGACCTATAGCAGCAGAACTAGGGACAGAACTAAGGGACGTCCAAGAGGAAGACTCCAGCTGACCCCCTCAGGGTCCCCCAGTCAGTCCTAACTATAAGATTTGTCAAAAAGGAAGGTTTTAAGCCTAGTCTTAAAAATAGAGAGGGTGTCCACCTCCAGAACCCAAACTGGGAGCTGGTTCCACAGGAGAGGAGCTGATAACTGAAGGCTCTGTGAAATGTGAACTAAGTTTGAAACTGAGCTAGACATGGACCTGAGATCTTGACCACTACTGAGGCACAGTAGTTCTGCTTAGGAAAGAAAGGCTTTCCAGCGACTCAACGTTTTACTAATAATTTTGAAAGTTAGAGACAACACCTGCAAATAAGAGATAAATGATGTAGGATTAATTCACACCTGAGTGAGTCACCACAGTAAAGTGATAATGTACCCAAATGAGCAATTTCACTGAAACTATTTCAATTTCAGTGCTCCCTGTGGATGTCTCCCTCTCACATGGCCTGCTTCACACTATTACTATACTTCACTACACACTCAAATTGGGAGCTCATTTTTAAGTGTGATTTCCTTTTGTCTGAGGAGCCACTTGGTAGTCTGGTGAGCATTGAGCCACGAGCAGCAGCCGAGGAGAGAAAGAATCTATAGCTGTTTGAAATCAGACAGGGTTTACTCAGCTTTTCACCACCAATGTTCATATTTCCACACATTTTTGAAATACAGTGTGCATTTATAGGGAAATATCCTTTTTTTAAAATAAAAAAAATACAATGCTGACTTCTTGACTTATATTTGTTGTTCAAAGTCAAGTCAACTTTATTTATATAGCACATTTAAAAAAACAACCAAGGTTGACTAAAGTGCTGTACAGTTCAAAATAGAAAACATAACAAAATCTGTGAGAAAATATACAGAGCAATATAAACAATGACATATATCAACATGTCAACTACAGTTAAAAGCCAGATGGTACATATACGTCTTCAGGAGGCACTTGAATGTATCCAGAGATCGAGCGGCTCTAATTAAACAGGTAAACGATCCCACAGACTGGGTGCAGCTACAGAAAAACCACGGTCACCTCTGTTTCTGAGTCTGGATCTGAGAACTTTAAGGACCATCGATTGGCCAACCTCAGTGATAAAACTGGACATGTAAAAGCTCAGACAAATAAAAAAGGTGCCAACCCATTTAACACCTTAAAAACAGGCGATAAACTCTTGCTCAGGAAACCAGTGGAGCAAGGCTAAAACTGGGTGATTATATTTCTGCAGCTGAAGATGCCAGAATGTTTTTCTCCAAATGCCAAATTATATAATAAAAAACAGACACAAGAACAACAAGAAGGAAGATCAGTGACCGACTGAAAATCAGTGACAGACTGTGTGTTACTTGTACAATGTAGCTCTGTACCTGTATGGAGAGCATCCAAGAAAATATTATTGCTTGTCCTAAGGCACTAAACTGTATGATTAAACTCTACTAAAATGCATTAAAAAAGCCTAATGAATATCTAGTGGCAGCATATTCTAGATTCAGCTGAGATGTGTTCGTTTGAACAAATACCTTATTGCTCAGCTTAGAACTAATGCAATTACTGTAAGCTGATACAGTTCTGATTCCTTTGACATTCAAGCAGCTAATATGTCTAATTTATTAAATGAAAAGTGATCTTGTCAAATGTTTCTCCACATGTATCTTAACTGGTATAAGCTACATGTGGTAGAATAATAAAACAGTTTACTGGTAATGTGGTGTAAGAACACACCACACAAAGCCATAAGCATAAAGCAGTATCGTACACCACTTGTCATAAGTTATTAAACTGTATCCAGATCTTATTATTTTCTCATTCTACACAGAATAGGAAGCTTGACATGCAGTAAAATGAAAGGCTGATCAAACAGCTCCCCATTGGCCATCACTCACTTGTCTTTCATCAAAATGTTTAACTGGTGAGAACGGTGAGGAAACGTTACCTAACTTCCGAAGTGGCTGCACATTTTATTAAGATTTTACAGAGCACTCCTGCTGAAATTTTACCTGCACCCTGTGATTTTATCATTGATAACTTTAACAGTTGACTGAAGTCAACTCTGGACTCAGTAGCTCCACCTTTAACTAAAACAATCAAAAGAAAACCTATACCCACGTGGAGAAAAAAACGATAAAATCAATCAATTAAAAAGAGAATGCAGGCGTGCCAAGTGGAGATGGATGAAATTCAAATTAACAGTTCATTATGAAATTTTACATCAATAACTCAAAACCTACAATAACACAATCAAACAGGCAAGAACTTCCCACTTCGCACAACTTATCACAGACCATAAAAACAACCCCCGGTTCCTCTTCTCCACCTTTAATGCTTTAGCAGGCACTAATTTTAATAAAGCTTTTAAGACACCATCTGACACTCTTTGTGAGAACTTTGCAGACCACTTCAGAACCAAAATCAAGGACCTCAGATCCAGCCTTTTATCCCAACAAGTCTTAACTGTTACCACACCTGATCTGCTGTCCTTACCTGAGGAAACACTGGAGAGGTTTGCTCTGGTTGATGCAAGGACGCTTGGTCGAGTTTTCTCCCAAGTGAACCTAACAATCTGCCTTTTAGTTCCAATTCCCACGCCTCTCTTAAAATCATTCTATGGATTCTTTGAGGAACAGTTTTTAAACATTATGAACTGCTGTCTTCAGACGGGTGCCTTCCCCACTGCCTTTAAAACGGTGGTAGTGAAGCTTCTTCTGAAGAAGAACAATTTAGACCCCAATATTCTCAATAACTGCCATCCTGTATCCAACTTACCATTTTTAGGTAAAATTTTACAAAAACTGGCTTTTAACCAAGTCGATGACTTTTTAAACAGAATTAACATTTTAGAAAAACATCAGTCTGGTTTTAGGATTAACCACAGTACAGAGAAAGCACTTTTAAAGATTTTAAATGACATCAGGTGGAATTTGGATAATTAAAAAAACTAACAGTGTTGGTTCTACTGGATCTAAGTGCTGCTTTTCATACAGTAGATCATCATATTTTGTTAAACAGACTCAAACACCTGGTCGGCCTTTCTGGTACTGTTTTTAACTGGTTCAACTCTTACCTCGCAGACCGTTGTTTTTATGTAAGTATGGATACGTGTTCCTCAGGAACCCATGAAATTAGGTGTGGGGTTCCCCAAGGGTCAATTTTAGGTCCCATTCTTTTTAATCTTTACATGCTTCCTCTTGGGGACGTCATCAGGAGACACGGCATCAGTTTCCATAGCTACGCTGACGATACACACCTGTACATTGCCGTGTCTCCTGATGACACAGGGCCAATAGAGTCCCTTTTAAACTGTATTTTAGACATTAAGTCATGGATGGCAGTGAACTTCCTACAGCTCAACCAGGACAAAACTGAAGTTTTAGTTTTAGGTCCTGAAGGCCAGAGAGAGAAACTTTTATCAAAAGTACAAGATTTTAATCCAGCACAATCTGTAAAAAACCTGGGCGTGATTTTTGACTCTGAGCTGAATTTTATCCCACATATTAAAAACATAACAAAAATAGGTTTTTATCATCTGAAGAACATTGCCAGAGTCCTCAGGCCAGCAGGAGGTGCTAATGCGTGCTTTTATCTCTTCTCTTTTAGATTATGTAATGCCCTGCTCTCTGGTTTTACCAAAAAGAGTATTTTAAATCTCCAGTTACTACAAAACTCAGCTGTACACATGCTGACGAGTACCAGAGGGCGGGAACACATTACACCAGTTTTAAAGTCGCTGCATTGGCTCCCTGTCTGCTTCAGGATCGATTTTAAGGTTCTTTCACTAGTTTTTAAAAGTCTTAACGGCCTTGCGCCTTCTTATTTATCTGATCTTCTTTTAACATATTGTTATGAGTTTGTGTGGTGTCTTGCCCAGTTTTGGTGGCCATATGTTTGTGAGGGGACTTTTTAATTCATGAGTGACCACAGTGAAGGAAATAATGCTTCAAACACATTGATCAGTTCACTTGAGTTTTGTGTCTTGTATTTTTGGCCATTTCAAACTTGTTTTGTGGCTTTGTGACTGCAAATTTGTGCTGTTTTGCTGTTTTTCCATGTGTGTCTATGTGATCAGTGTTGGGACACTGGTTGATTAGGCTGAGTGGCTACAGCTGCTGCATCCAACGCACCTGCTGGACTGATTGGTGACACTCCTTTAAAAGACAGACTCTGGAGCTGTTCAGATGGGCTCCGACTTCAGAGAACTGCACATCATAGTTCTCTGTTCGTTTGACAGCGTGTGTCAAATAGCTCTCTAGTGAGAAATAAAGCCCCTTTGAATTGTGTTTACACCCTAAGCACATTTATTTCACCCTCCCCTCCTTTTGTTGGTTTTCTTTATTATAATTCTTCTAGCTATTTTGGCTGGCTTAGTGGGTGATAGAGGCAATCTATCTCTATCACCTTTCTGAACCCATTTTGTGACCTTTTGTTTGGTTTATTTGTGTTGGGGTTCTTTGTTTTGTTACGGTTTTCCTTTTGATACTTTAATAAAGTTTGTGGTTCTGGGTATTTTCCTGGGGTCCCGCTTGGGAAACGTAACAATATCGACCTTCGTGGATCCTGAGGTCCTCTGGCAGCGGCCTTTTTCCATACCACAAGCCAGAACCAAAACCCACCGTGAGGCGGCATTTAGCCACTATGGCCACCGCCCGTGGAACAGCCTGCCGGAGAACCTCAGGACTGCAGAGATTGTCAATGTTTTTAAAAGAAGGTTAAAGACTCACCTTTTTAATCAGGCTTTTAACTAACCTTTTAAATTCTTCTTACGTTCTAATCATTACTTATTTATTATTTTCTGTATTTTTATTCTTTTAACTGTTCACTTTACTTATCTTATCTTACAGGCCTTTCATCTTACACTTTAAAGTTTTAGTTTATTTTTAAGTCCAGTGTTTTCCTCAGGGTGATCCTCCACACTGGGTCCTGTATCTGGTCTGCTGCTGGGGATGCTGTCCATGGGTCCCTTCAGTCGGCTGGTTGGTGGGGCTTCCCACCTCGGTGTGGGGTCCCGCTGTCTGTCAGGGTCCGGGTCGGGGTGCCGGCGCCCCCGGTGGTCATGGCCTGCGGCTCCTCCCAGTGTGAACGACCCAAATGGAGGTGTTCCATGATCCTCAGTGCCATGCCATGTCTCCCTACAGTCCGTGGTGAGAGAGTGTGTGTGTGTGTGTGTGTGTGCGTGTGCGTGTGTGTGCAGTTGCATGTGTGTGTGTATGCATGTGTATGTGCAGTTGCATGTATATAAGTACATATCAAGGGCGGGAGGAAAAGGTTTTCTTGTTTTTAATTTAATGTTTTTAATGTTGTAAAGCACTTTCTGTTGCAGTTGTATTGCATGAAAAGTGCTATATAAATAATGTTTGATTGACTGATTGATTGATAAAACCATAGGCTTTGAAGGACAGCATATCACTTTAAGGATTCGACCAGTGAATGAAATCAAGGCTCTATTATTTCTTCCCACCACTGATTTTCGAGGCTTGATGAATGACAACAGATGAGATGAGTACAGAGGAGGCCGCATGCTATTCAGGCTCTGTCTTCATTGGTTTTGATGTGACATCAAGTCATCTCATTTATAAGCTTGGGCCTGTGCAGCTGAAGCACTCAGTAATAAAAAAGTGGAGATCTGAAAAGCCCTTTAATAAAGTCATGGGAAAGTCTGAAGCCACCAAATTAGATCTGTAAGGCTGGATGGAGACAGAGAGGAAGGACAGAGGGAGAGAATATGGCTTCACACACTTTAACAGAGACAAGACGAAGTCTCAACACTAGACAGCAATTAGGAATCATTACAGCTGCTGCGGATGTTTCCTTGTTTTCCACTCTTAGTCTAATGGGTTAAGTGGTGGTCTGTCACCCCACACAGCTGGGCACAAACAGAAAACAGGAGCAAGTTACTTTCATAGTATCCTTCAAACAGTTACTGAATGATAATAATCAGTTGTTTAGATGACTCACATGATTCATGTTTGATAACTGATGAAATCTTTTGACTGACTTTCCAAAGAAATAAGCTTGTTTAATTTTCTAAACTGTTTCGAGAGCTCATCAGGGACTGCAGTAAATATACTGTTAATTATTTGGGGGAGTTTTTTTTCTCAGTTGATGTTATTCTGTCGCAGAGATCAAGGTCCAGTGAGCTTTACCTGCCTATATCAACATCCACTGCATGTATGGTCTTTATTGTGGATTCAGTCAGAATTCTTACCCTACCTTGATGCCAAACTTGCTTTAACATATTTTGACTTATTCAGAAATGATACAGCAGCAGTACCAACAATGACTGGCTAATTAATAATCTGCTTTTGCTACATATTACTGAGTCAGGGCAGTTGTAAACTGTTGGCTGCTTAAAAGCATAATAATTACCATATATTCCACTCAGACCTGCTCAAAATGCACATTACCATGACTATAATTAGTGTTTCCTGGACTGTATAATTTGGCTATACTTGAAGCTCCTTAACTCATAGAAGGCAGTTCTGACTCGTGTTGCACCGTCATAAAAGGACCCATTTCCACCTCTTCTCCATCTTCATTCTTCATAAATCTGCACTGCTGTAAATGCTGTCTGTACCTCTGAAAGTTACATCATACGACAGAAGAGGAAAAAGTGGTCATCTTGAAAGGAATAATATACTGGAACAATAATACTGTCTTTTTATTTCATCTATCAAACTGGAGTGTGCTACAAAAGGTTGACATACGGTCAGGGTAAGATTCACAGCAACAAGTGGCAGAGGGTTTAAAATGATTATTGCCAAATGGTGCCAGTGACAGTAAGTTTTTATCCTCTCACTGAAACCAGCCTATTCAAATGCTGAAATTTAGTGTCCTCTTAAGGCTACTGAATGACAGATGAGTTATAAGTAGCTTGAGCTTTTCATATAGTATGCTTTAAAGTATTTAGCAACTGATAGTGCAAGCTGTTGTGCAGCAGTAAAGTGGTGAAGGTGACGATGAGGCACATATTGTCTCCACACAGCCAAAAATGTGCATAACTCTGAGTCTGGATACACTCAGATTACTGCTTTCACTATTGCACTATTTTGGTGACTCACAGTATACCATGGAAAAAGAGCTGTAGAGCAATTCAGCAATGCGTTAAAGTCTTCAAGTCAAACATGAGTGTGCTTGTACAGTCTCCTCACTTACTCAGAGCAAACTGACAGTTCGCCATATTTCCATCAAATCTTGGTCACTAACAACGAGGATTTTCAACAAGCTGACCTGAACACAGCAAAGTGAACCACATACAGCACCTTAGATCTGCACAGCGTGATGTGAGAGACTGCTGTGTTTTTGTTTTTATGGAATCGTGGCTGAGCAACAACATCCAGCTAGCTGGGCTAACATGAAATGGAAGGTGACAAGACCCGTGGCCGGGGAGTTTGTGTTTACATACGCGACGTTTGGAGTCAGAATGCTGCTATTGTGCACAAACACTGTTCTCCGTTGGCAGAGTTTATTATCATCAAGTGACGACCGCTTTACCTCCCAAGGGAATATACATCGATTGCACTAGTAATACCTCAATAAGCTGTTCTGTATTGCACTACTGCCAATTCATAGGTTGATTTTTATGTATTTTATATATTTTACTTCATTTTCTCTTATATTGTATTTTGATCCTTTTTTTTAAAATGTGGCACGAATTCCTCTGTATGTCCTGGATGTATAAAGAAACTGACAATAAAAGTCTTCTATTCTATTCTATTCTATTCTATTCTATTCTATTCTATTCTATTCTATTCTATTCTACACAACCTCACACAGACATGATGTGTAATTTTCATGACAGCATCAGTGCCAAACATAATAATGAATGACTCACTTTTAGCAGTTCTGTCATCCAGTTTTAAAACTAGTTGAGTATACTGAAGACATTTCCTTGACTCCTGTAAGTCCCTTTACAGCCGCCTGAAAGTCTCTTACAGGACAGATATTTTGTACTGTCAGGCCACAATTACACACAGCGCTTGGTCTTCTGTTTAGTTGTATTAGTTCCTCTCAGCCAGTGTGTTGGATGCTGAGAGGTCACACAGTCCAAACAGAAGCAACAAAATAACCCATCACGGATCAATCAAAACTTGTCTCTCTCTCAACTAATAATGCTTTTGGGATTGTCTGTCCTTGCCAGTTTTCCCTGAGTGCCTCCAAGGGTAACTGGGGCTATGGCGCTGTGCCACATCCAAACAAACTAATCAGCTGGTTGCAGTTCCAGTGCAATTGTAAAAATTATGAACTATTTGTTGATTCATGTTTATCAGCAACACCTGGTACAGTCCAATATAACAGCAGTGAAGCAGTCATATCGAATTAAATCAGACATTCATTATATAACGATAACAGTAATTCCAGAAATATTATCAAACAAGAATTCAATCCCTTGAATCATTCCATACCCCACCAAATTAATCCACTAAGATATAATAGAAAAACAGCATTACTTATAATCGTAACAAGAAAAGCACTTAGAGAACACAGTACTCCGCCAAGGCTGCTCAGTCTTTGTATCATTTCCGGCAGATGAAATCTTTGATAAAAAATGACCTTGTGCTGAGCACAGGTGTGTGTTGTGCATGTGTACGTTATGTATGGATACCAAATCATGTGTAAATTACTCATATAAAGGTCTGTTGATCAGTTCATCACAATTTGCAAGCCTTTGTTTTGCTAATATTAAAATAACCATTCCCTCCATGCTTTTATTTTGAAGGCGTATTTTTAATGTCACAAGCTTTTATTTTGGCACCATTTCAGCAGTACAGGAAGTGTTTATCGAAGAAGCAATTTCTTGACATGAGCAAGACTGCTAAAAAGTCAGAAAATTCATGTGAATATGGAAGGAAAACGGTTCCAGCTGTTGCTGTCTAGCAAAGGATGTGTCTAAACTCAGAAGCAGCTGGAATGGAGATAAGCTCTGGTGGTGTTTCCTGAAGAACGGAGTGAAGGACAGAAAGGGGAATTTGTGTTCAAAATAGGGCTGATGGATGAACGGAAATTTTGTGAAACATCAGTACGTTTCACTGTTGTGTGACTGGGGTTTGCTGCATCGCATGACGTAAATATGTAGAGCAGCAGGAAATGATGGGACTCAGAAACAGCCCACATTTGAATCAGTTGTTCCTTGTATCATTTCCAATGGATAAGTCCCAATAAGTCTGCAGCAGTGGATTTGTAGTAGGATTGCAATCACGTGATCGTCAGCAGGCAGCAATCGAAGCATTCCCTTGTTGTCATGGTTACAGTGACGCCATGTCGCATCACTGCTAAAATTAATGAGGTGGTCCCTGCGTCATTTCTGACCTTCCCTGAAAATTTCATCCAAATCTGTTGGTGTGTTTTTGAGTAATGCTGTGCACAGACAGATGGAAGGAAGGATTCACATAACTCCACCGTGTTCCTTGGCAGAGTAATTATAATCTATTAGTCACCAAGTTGTTCTATTCAGTTTAGTTTATATCGCACCATTCCACAACGGAAGTAAGCAAAAGGTAATTCACATAGTGAGGCCCTACAATAATTTATTGTAGGGAGAAACCAGACAAATCCGAACACTGCCCTTAAAGCAGCTCTTTGGTGATAATGGGAAGGAAAAAAAAACTGCCTTTTAACAGGAAGAAATCTCAAGCAGAACCAAACTCACAAGAAGGACCATCTGCCCCAATGGTTGAGGTGAGTGTAAAGGGAAGAGTGAAGTGGATAGCAGTGGAAAAAAAACTAACAATGCACAAGAGAACAATAAAAATGGAGGAGGTTGGTGAGGCCAAAGCTGTCTACTGCTACTGCAGGCCTCAGATAGGTCTCTCTGCTTTTCCCCTCCCTCTTCTGTTCCCAGGTGTGCTTGGCAGAGGCTGCAGCGGCAGGTGACATCAATCACTAATCAGCAGCAGCAGAAACGGGAGCAGGTGGAATTATCCAATCAGAAGTCACCCTGTCTATCACTCATCAGTCTGTGATGGACCGTGAAAGATCCACAGTCAGTCTCTGCACTGTTTCATTCCAGCGACTCTCGGTAACCTGTTTTTTGTGTCCTCTCCTAGTCCGGATTCCGTCCTGTCCGTGCCACCTGCTCCTGACCCACCTGGTTCTCCACGTTTACTCCATCGGTTCACCTCGGAACCCTCCTGGCTTCTCCCCTCCATCTGCTGGACCACCGGTTCCACCTCCACACCTGTCTCTGCAACCTCCAGAACAACAGCCACACTCACCCTGGACCTTCCACTGCTTCCCTCTCCTCGTCCACGGAACACCTGATCCTTCCCCACGCCATCCACAAACCTCCTAGCCACCCCAGCTATGTCACAGCACGAGCATTCCAGACTAGCCAGCATTTCTGTAGTTCTTGTTCTTTGTGATTTTGGTATTATAGTTGTTCTTGTAGTTCTTTGCATTTATTTCTGGAACTCACAGTGTAGAACCACTACGTTGGTATTTATTCATTGTAGTATCTCGTATCTAGAGTCTCCTGACTTTGTGCTTGAACCAGCTTGTTTGAATTTCAGTACCTCTGAAGTAATTTTGACATCGAGGTTCCAGCCTTTAGGTTTTTATATTTCAGTTTACTTTGCTACCTAGGTGATGCCTATCGTGGGTTAGCTGTGTTTTTCCTGCCTTCTGTCCCCCGCCAGCCTCCTAGGGGACCTCCAGAGTTACATTCTAGTCGCTTGAATTCAGCATCACTTCCGGTTAAGTTCCGGTCACATTGTTTTTGTATTATATCGTTCTGTAAATAAACCTTTAGTGCACTCATTCGTCCTCTTTCTCATTCCTGCGTCTGAGCCTCCTTGAAACCGTAACAAAAACCATAGTTCAGAAACATGCAGTGCTGAGCCAGAGAGGGCTGACAAAACACAAACTACGGGAGAGAAGACAGAGCTAGTGACATGCACTGGTTACATATGGATGCATGGAGAGGGGAGGTGCTCAGTGCATTGTGGGAAATCTCCCAACAGCCTAGGCCTATAGCAGACTTAACTCAGGGATGAGCCAGCCCTACCTAAAAGCTTTAAGTAGAGAACCCAAACTAGGAGATGGTTCCACAGGAGAAGAGCCTGATAACTGAAAGCATCACCATTGATTCCCACTGACTCCTTTCAGGAATTTCCTAAATTAGTGTGTGACTGTAGTTTGAGTTCTAATTACTCACAGAGAGGAAAAGAAAGCATTTGCTTGAGACTCTTGTCAGCATTAGATGAATGTGCTTCTGTGTGTAAGTGAGTATTTCTGGTAGCAGGACAGTATATTGTTTGTGTAAAATAAAAGCTAAAACAAAACACTTCCTTCATGATATTGAAGGAACATGTCTCCAAGTGCAACAAGACTTTTTAATCATTCAACAGTGCCAGCTGTATGGTGATACAGTGCAATAAGTAATTGTTCTGTTTCGTCCAGTCTTTGTTTCCCTGCACATCTCTGAGGTGTAGCACTGCCCTCCCTGGCTCAGAATAGGGAATTCTAATAAAGAATATCTGCTTAGCTTTCAGGGAGGGCTGGTGATGGTCACACACATGCACTAAATATTTAAATATTTAGCTGCAAGACTAAAATATGCATCAATCTCACATAATGTTGACACCCCTTTTGTGGAGTTAAACAATGAAAATAAATGCAGACAAAAAAAATGAATTTTATTGACACATTATTCAGGATAGCATGTAAGAATAGCATGATTCAATTAGTTCACTTGTGTTTATGTAAATAATTATTCCAACAACTAGATGTGCTTGCACGATGTTACAAAGATGGCCTGTCATTTTTAAAAATTAAGCATTTGTCAGTTTTACTTGTGTTTTCATGTTACAAAGCCTTTGCTAATTATCAGTTATTAAGCATTAATAAGGGTTCTTCAACTGAATTTCCTCCCTATAACACACACACACACACACAGACATTTACCTTCCCACTTGCCCTCATTCTCACACTTACATCCAGGCACTCAGCCGCTGATAAGAAAGATGACCTGCAATCAACAACCTTGGTTCCCATCCAGGCCGCAAGTTGTATTGCTTCTCTCTGTCTCACACACACACACACACACACACACACACACACACACACACACACACACACACACACACACACACACACACACACACACACACACACACACACACACACACACACACACCACAGCCTGTGGCCTCCTAATCCTGCTCAAACAATCAGAGCATCACCGTGTGCTTCAGGGCTGACATTGATTCATTGACGTTTCCCCATTCAGGGGATCTATCTGGGCTATGTTTGAAGAATGGTCCAGTTGTTATTGGTCTGCTGGTCAGGGCCCAGGGCAAGGTAAATATCAGTGAACAGTAGTGTAATACACCAAATGGAGATTGGCCAGATAAACAAGTGGGAGGATGGTTTTAAGCCCCTCTAGTGTCACAGACACATTAACTTTCCTGTCTGTCTAGCAGGTGTTGAACATTCAGGGTACCACACACAGATTACAGTGTTCCAGGAATAATCTGTCCATCTACGACCCAAAGAAGCAATTTTGCAGGCATAGCCATTGCTCCTACTGGTTATACCAACAATAAATACAATAACTTAAAAATGTACTTTATTTAACTATTTGGAGTCATTTTTGTGCATCAGATACTATGTGTGAGCAGGACCTCAGGATCTAGAGGGTTTAACAATACCTGACCCAAGGGAATTAGTAGTAGGAATTTGACTGTAATTTGAGTAGTTTTTTTTTTCACTTTCTTGAAAGTTATTTTGCGCTACAGATTTTTCTGTCCTATGCCTTTTTTTTGCATGAAATTTAGTTTTTGGTGACCCTGTGGCCTCAAGCTGAATACAAGTATGAATCGCTGCAAAGTAGCAAAGAGATGGGATGTGAGGCAAACTATACCCCCCATGGAACACTACCTGTACCTGTTAGCAGCAGCACAGTAGGATGGTAAAGATAGCTAAAAAAAAATCAATGCAAGAGGGAAATGATGGCACTGTGCTTGAGGTGAGGTCCAGATGTGCATGTGGCAAATACAAAAAATATAATCTAGCAAATCAAATCACAAGATCTCTGTAGATACTTTCAATAAAGGCATAAACGTCTTTTTGTCTTGCACCATTAAAAAATGCTAACACTAGCAAATATTGCATGTACCATGTAGCTGTCATTTTAACAGATTGAGTCAAGTCAACTTTATTTATATAGCACATGTAAGAAAGGTTGACCAAAGTGCTTTACAGTTCACTTTAGAAAACAAGCCATAATCCGTGGGGAAGTACACAGAGCGAGATAAAAACAGCAATGTTCATGAAAACATGTCTGAATAGAGCTATAATACTCCTGTGTAACCTAATCACATTGTTTAGAATTAGTGGAGAACCACAGCAGCTCGGCACTGAGCTCACAGCATCATATACAAACAGCCATCAACAGGCAGTCATCAGCCAGAGGGAGGCTTGGTTTGTCTTTCAGTGCGATGCTGCGTCATGCCAGGCTTCACGGAGTCTCTGCTGCCACACCATGTTGATTACCAACAGCCTGCGGGGGTCAGAGCCCAGCACTGCCTTATTCTGGGAGGAGGATTTATTTTCCTGGATGGGAGAGCATGAGAGGGGAAGCCTTTGGGAGTGTAAAAGGTTTCCCCTCTCATGCATAACCAAAGCCCTGTGAAAGCATGTTTGCTGGAGGAAAACAGGCATACAGTACATGTGGCCCAAATGCCTGAATGCCAGACAACATAATTAGCTGTAATAAGAGGGAAAAGTATCCTTGACTAAAAGGATGTTTAGAAAGTGTGTCATAAAGCTGGAAATGAGCTGACCATGACTGCCGTCACTGATGTGCTCACAGCACACCAGCAGCTCTGTGTTTGTGAATCAGTGAACCATAACCTGTGCTAACTGAAGGTCTGCGGTTTTATAAGCCATATCTTTGCTCCTGCCAAAAGCAGCTCACTCCGTTCTACAGCACTCTGGCCAGTCTAGATTGTTTATTTAACACAACTATTACACCAAGCTCAGAACACGTGGGTTATTTCAAGAATTTTGTATTTCTTCCTTTTCTCTCTGACCTTTTAAACATATTGATTGTTGCTTATTTGGTGAGATATTCAGATAGTTTTGCCTGGTATGAAGACTTTTTTAATGTTCTGAAAGCCAAGTGACTTTGGCTGGTTTTACATCGCCTCTGTTTTATGTTGATTGTGAAACATAATTTCCTGCTGCCAGTCTCCTGTTCTGTCAGCTGTTCTGCTGGGTCCACATCGGTGGCTGGGGAGGCCAATGAGATAAACTGAACTCTCTGAAATAACTTCTGCTTTGTGACATAGTGCATTAACATGCAAGAAGTAGCCACTGGAAGAAACGTGGTCAACAACCATCCTCAGACACGCTGTGGTGTTCAAACTGTAATTTGTTCGTATTAAAGACCCTGAAGTGTACCAAGAAAACATCCCACACTGTTACCCCGTTACCACCAACCCGGACTGTTGTCACAAGCAGGTTGGAGATTCATTGTTGACTGACAGTCATTTCTGACCTCAGCATCTGCAGAAGATATCCAGATCGTTTTCATCTGCACTAGTGCCACACACTGGATGTTTTCTGTTTTTAGCACTGTGTAAACTCATGCACCACAACTGAATGCTGTGCATCACTGCCATATGTTTGGCTGATTGTATAATTGCATAACTAGGTATTCATATATGTGCTCCAAAGCAGTATGAAGCTATACTAAGGTAATAAATCAGTCTTCTGCTATAATGGTTGAATGAAATACCGTATGAGATAAATCCATTAAGACGTCTTCAGGTCCCAGAGCCTGTATCGTTACTTCCTTTAGCAAGTCACGGTGGATAATATCAGTCTTTTAAGTAAATGTTTAGTCTCAAACCAACAAGCAGTTTTCTGGATGAGATGAATATGGACATGTAGAATAGTAAATGTACCCACGTACATTATTTATCTCTCATACTGGCACCCGTCTCTTCACTCACTTTGACAATTTAATTATAGAATCATCAAGACTGGTAAATCATACACAAATTAAACTAAATAGAACTGTCAGAGGATGGACTCATCCCCCTTCAGTAATAAATTACACTATTGTATGTGGACTTGTCTGGATGAAAACTGCAGTGTTTAGCATCATATCAGAAACTAATGTGTACTGCTGTAGTTACTAAATAAATTAGTGCACTTTTTGTTTGTCCATGAAATATCTATTTTGTTAATTACACTGCTTTATGTTGTCACCCCAGAAAAAACAAGTATAACAGTTTAGTTTTTTCATTTAAGGTGAAATGATTGATAGGTAAAGGGTGATTCTATTTTAATTACTTTAATGGCATACAGCCAGAGTCACAAGAACCATCTTCCAGCATTAAAAGGACACAGTCATTGAACAGATGGTCTGACAAACACAGATCCCTGATCTAAAACTCATGGAGTCAGTCTGGGATTACATGAAGAAACAGAAGATGCTGAAATGGCATTTCTCTAACAGATCTGGGACAACCTGCAGAATGCAATAGCAGTACGCCTTTTTGAAATATCACTTTAACGTCAAATTAACCAAATTGCCATAGTCCAACAAGAAACAATCACGATGAGACCAGAAAACAGTAAAATATGACTCAAGAGGTAAACAGCTATACAGTGATAGGTAATAAAAATGACAAGCCAGAGTAACCAGAGAAGGGGAAGATGTGTAGATCTACTAAACAATAGTTTTTGTTAGCTACAGGGAGCAGAATACCAGTGACATAACAAAAACTCATGGAGCTAGCGATAATCACTGGACAAAGTGCTAAGAGTCACAGGAAGGCAGAATCAAACAGAGTCAAAACAAGCACACCAAGTACAGGCTGACCAAGGGCTGGGCCTGATGCTAACCAAAACCAAATAACACCAGGCACAGAGAGCAACAACAGCAATACAATGAAAACAACAAGAACTGACAGAGTTAGCGATGAGGATATGAGCTGGCAAAAGGTTAGGTAAGACTTAGCTGGTAGATCAGGGCTGGATGATGGTAGTCAGGAATCTGGAGGTGGTGATCAGTGTGTCTGCACAGGGGAAAATTCAGTGGTGATGTAAGAACTGAGGCAGACAGGAGATTTGAATGATTTGTTCTGAGTAAGTGAATCCAGCAGCATAGCAGATGGACTATTCTCTTCTCTCTGGTTTCCCCCTCAAGTCCCTCCGTAAACTTCAACTAGTCCAGAATGCAGCAGCCCAGATCATCACCAGGACACCTTCTCTCCATCACATCCACCCACTTCTCCAACAGCTTCACTGGCTCCAATCACTCACCGTATCATCTACAAAACCATTCTCCTAACCTTCAAGGTCCTCCATAACCTCACCCCTCCATATAAACACACCCAGCTGGACTCTCAGATCATCTTCCACCCTCAGCCTCACCACCCCTCCTGCCCGTATGACCACCATGGACTCCAGAGCCTTCAGCTGCTCTGACCCACGCCTCTGGAACTCCCTCCCACCTGACATCCTGAACATCAACACACTGGACATTTTCAAATCGAACCTCAAAACCCACCTGTTCAAACAAGCATACTCTATTTGACTTCCGTCCTCTTTCTTCTTCTGTTGTTTTAAGCAGCTGGAGCTGGAGCTGGAGCTGGAGCTCCAGCTCCAGCTCCAGCTCCAGCTCAGGTCGGAACCCAGTTGCAGTGAATGCTGGCTGTAGACGAGTGTGTCGCTGATACAGAGGCCATCAGACAGGAGTGGCTTGAAGGAAGCAGGCTGGAGACAGGTCGAGCATCGGCAGGAATAAGGGGAATGAGTCTATGGTCTGGCAGCGAGTGGAAGAGTGAACTGGGCTTTTATTGACAGAGGTGATAAGGAGCAGGGGAGCCGATCCCATAGCTGTATCCAGTTGATGCAGGTTGTAGGCAGGGCAGAAATAACAGGAGTTGGAGAGAGAGAGAATGAGCGAGGAAGCAAAAGAGTGGGAGACAAAAGGGGGTTCAGGCAGGGACTGAAGCTGGGATCCTGACAGTGACTTTAGTTCCTGCTGCAGCATCTGTATTTTTAACACCCTAGTGTTCGACTCAGAAGTAATACCACTGCTGACAGGTGGCATTTAGAGGATATTGCACAGTGGTGGACTCCCAGCTGTACCTGCAAAGTACCTCACAATACATTTCTGAGTGTAACAACTAGAACTGGTGCAGTTGTAAAAGCAAAAGCTGCTCACGGCTAATTTGATTTAGATTGCTCTGTAAAATCAACATTATATTGATTAAATTATCTGAACTGCTAATTATTATTTTTGAAAGCACCTTTACTTTGCTTTTAGTAAGTAAGAAACAGATTACAAAACCCTCAGGCCTTATTGTGTTTAAAAAATGCATTCAGTTGAGCAGGAAGATAATATGAAGCTACCTAGAATAGTATCATTAAACAGGACATACTGTATCTGTCTGTTTTAGTTCAGTAAATAAACTTGCTGAAAATGATTTGCTGCTTCTATAATGAAGTCAGAACTGTAACTGATTAAATGTTTTTCAGTGTCAGACTTTATAAAAAAGTCTGTTTTATACTTACACAGTTAATGACACATGGAATCATTCTTTTTGTTTTGTGCTGTAGCAGTTTCCACCTTCTGGGTCGACACTGTGACATGGTGTAGCTGAGAGAACAGTCATCTGTCTGTCAGGAATCCATCTTTGTATTCTTCCTCACACCATAAAGTGGTGTATTCATTCAGCCATATGCCCAAGATGCCTATAAATGTGACTAGTCATTTCCTCACCCTCCTCCCTCCTCATCCAGGAACTGTTGCTTCTTTCACTGCTGGCTGAATGCTGGCTGTGAGTAACGTGCTCCAATATGTGGAAGATGAAGAAAACCTCTGCTGTTTGTCTATCAGTTTGAGATTTGCTGTATTAAATTTATGTTTTGATTCAAATGAAAAAAATCAGTCAAACAACACATTTTTTAAAATGTATGAACCACTTTAACTGAAGATAAAACTGACCAAAAATGTTTGCTGACAGGCCCACTAATGGATTTGCTGTGCAGATACACACTTTCTGTGAAATAAGCGACAAACGGTTCGACCTGCAGAGACTATGACCAAGTCTGTCATGCAATGGACCGTGGAAAGACCTTTGCTCTTGGGCTGAAATAAGATAATTAAGAAAAACAATCGCCCATGGAAAGTTCTCTGCACAGCAGTGATTAACATGCGGTAAAGCTTGATTTATTTAATACGAATTCATTTTTTTCTGTTATCTCCAAAGACTATGTTGCTTACAATGTTTGATATTTATCAATGCTCTTTTTAAAAGTCATATTTCCAATGTTCCAGTTGTGACCTCTGCTGTTTAAAAACCCCTCCTTGTACTACAGTAATTACAGGCATGTCTGAACTAACAGTGTTTCCTCAGTTTGCACAGGGACTCGCCTCTTTTGCTGTAGTGTGATGTTCATAGCAGATGCTGCTTCTTAAAGGGTGTCAAAAACAGAAATAAAACTTTAACAATATTCATTTATGTTATCTTACATCATTTTCCCAAAAAATAATGAAAGAAGATACATCACATGACGATCTCTTCCAAGGAGAATGAAATTATCAGTATTACGCTTCCAGATACTCTATTTCATTATTAAGGACCACACCATCAAATTGAAGCTTGATTGTTGATTGGATGCAAAGGATCATGATGTTGGTGATGACTGAGATGAGCTGATGTAGTGTGGGGGAAAGGCTTAGTTGGAGATCAACAGCAGCTCCTGGACCAACGGACCCCATGGGAAAAGGGGAAGATGGGAAGAGGAGGCAGAAGTAGGGAGGGTGGATGGGTGGGGCACAGGAAGTGAGAATGAACAAGTGGGAAGAGCAGAGTGGTCTATATAGACGTACGACAGGAAGCAGGCTGCTCCTGAACCTCAGCTACATTTATTTTTTAATCTCCATTACAAGTAAAAGTCCTGTATGTATAACGTTAAGTCCCATGTCCCATGTGACAGTTATACTATTATATATCATTACATCAATATTACTCATGCACTGTTGTAAAAGCACAGCATCTTCCAGTTGGATGAGTTGGTGCTCATTTTGAACTATTAATACTAAGGATTATTTTTCACTATGATTAAACCATGGTCTTCATAATCACACTTGGTTTGATAAACTTGTACTTACAAAAAAAAAGAAATTTTACAAAGCATTGATAATTGTGTAAATTTGTTGGATGGATTATCCCTTTGTTATTGCGATGGAATTCCATTTGGATGACATAATTACTTGCTAAGGACTTAAAAAGGTTAGCCTTGGGAGTTGGACATGAATGACAGCCAAAACTAAGAAAATGAGCCCGTCATAATTACATTGTCTTTTCAGAGGCACACAATGGGATTTAACTCAACCAAAAGCATTCATTTAATCTCCAGAGCTTCCCTGCTCTCATGGAATATCTGTGCATGTAAAACTCTTGTATGTGGAGGCCAACTACACAGCATCATTGACATTGGCTGACTGTATTTTTACATCAAATAGACTATTTATATTAGAAAATCTTTTTCGAATCTCTCCTGATCAAGCTGGAGTGCAGATAGAGCCAGAGCAACACAAAGAGACACATTTAAAGAAAGAAAAACGAGACGAAGAGGTGGTGATTGTGGCAGGCGGAGAAACAGCCAGAATAAGGGAGAGAGACTGGCTAAAGGAGCAGCCAGATTTATGGCAGGGTGGAGGTGAGATAGATGGCTGTTTGACCAGTGGGCTGCTGGAATGGCTGAGCAGCCCTTTATGGTCCAGGAGAGAAAATGAGGCAGCTCTCCCACACCTATCCATCAGAGGCATTTAGTGGCTCATGGGGCCCGTAAATGGTTGTTTGTGTGTGTGTGTGTGTGTTTGTGTGTGTCCGATCATGGGGACATTAAACTATTACAGTCCCCTTGTCCTAATGGGGGCCAGTAAACTCTAACATGGAGGATGTAAGGATGTAAGGCTGTGAGGTGAAAGGTGAAGCTTCACTACACAAGTGGAACAGGCAGAGCAGAGCAGCAGCAGCTGCCACGCTCAAGCAGATAGTTATGTTGTTGTTAGGATCTGTGGTCGGACAGACTATAATCCACAGCTGACAAAAAAACCCCTAAAAACATTGCAGGGAGGCATTTTCACTCGCTGTAGATCCAACATCCAAAGTAAACAAAGAGCATGTTACATTGATTTACTATTTACCCATAGGAACCCACTGAGGTGCCACCCTCTGATTCAGCTAAATGACACATTTAATGAATGCTTGGAAGCAATTTAAGATGGCAGGGTTGGCACGTCTGCAATGACTATGAAAAGGAAGGGGATCCTGAGTTAAATAACCAAAGGAACTGCACACACCAATAATCTAGCAGGTAACTTTGCCATTTGTCCAAAACAGGCAGCTTTAGCTAGTTGAGGGTTAGATTAACATGCTCCAGAACATCCAGAGGACGGATGGAAACTCAAACACTTTGGCTGGACTGATGGGACGCATGGTGTCGGTGCTGGAGAGACTGTCACAGAAATAAACTGCATTGTCCGATACTTCTACCTTTTCTAGAAAAAAAATCTTAATTTCTGTAAAGTCTTTTACTTCTTAGCTATTTAAGTTCACTTGTATTTTACTCTTGCACTTTGGGTGAATGAAAATATATTTGTGATGAAAGATGCATGTTTTGTCTATAATCTACAGAGACTGTATTCAGTGTTCAGTGCTCACTTCTGTTGCACACATTCTGGCAGATAATCAGTTGTGCTTTTCAAGCAGATTCTTAGTCTTAAACATATATCAGCAGCATATGTTGTTTTTTTACTGTCACACCAAGCTAGATGGATAAACTACATATATATATATATATATATATATATATATATATATATATATATATATATATATATATATATATATATATATATATATAAAGTGCAGTACTCCACCAAGGCTGCTCAGTCATATCATTTCTGATGGCTGAAAGAATGTGGCCATATAGATTTACCAACAAACAAAGTGACCTTGTGCTGAGCACAGGTGTGTGTTATGCATGTGTATGTTATGTAAGGATACTGAATCGTGTAATCTAAATGTGTAATGGGAATTGATGGGACTCGGAAACACCCCCACAACTTAATCAATTGTTCCTTGTATCATTTCCGATGGATAAGTCCCCATAAGTCCGCAATGGTCGATTTGTAGTAGGATCGCAGTCATGTGACTTTCAGCAGGCAGCTGATGTAGTGTTCGACAGTGACACCGTGCCGCTATCTCACAATGATACAGAAATCTTTAACAACTCCATGGATCCAGACTATAAGCTGCATCACTGCCAAAATCTAATAAATTGGCCCTTGAGTCTTTTCTGACCTTCCCTGAAAATTTCACCCAAATCCGTTTGTTCATTTTTGAATAATGTTGCTAACAGACAAACAGATAGACAGTCGAATGTACACCAATGCCAAATAACTCTGCCGTTCCTTGGCGGAGTAATAATGATAGCAAGGTTGTGTTTGCCCTGTCATGCTGTGCCACAAAGAATGAGTGACGACAATCATGACAACAGTCAAAACAAACTAAATTCACTACTGAAAATCTGTGTATCTCTTATTGAGCTGAATATATTGAATAGAATGTCTGGTTTCTACAAGTATATAGCACAGGTTTCATCATATTATAGTATTATGCCATTGCATTTTATTTTTCAGCTTCAGGTTATTCTTCACCATGCATGTGTCTGCATCTCTGTCCCATGATAATAACTGTGATGCAACTGCAAAGCCTTTAGTGGTTAACAATACCTCACACTGAGTGCAATCCCCACTCGTCTAAATCACCAATACAGCTGCACATAAGGTTCCTTGTGACATGGATAGAAAAGCCACAAAGATAGATATGGGAACTGCAGGGAACTGAAGAGAGCTTTGGGTTGACCAGTGGATTGTTAAGCTGATTCACTGGCTGAATTGATGTTCAGTCTATTATTTTGCTGTGTCAGAGACACTAATAGTGCTGTTTATCCATGCAGGATGTCCGTCAGTCAATAGATGGAATGAGATATTAGCAAACCCCCTCCTTTGGTCACGAGGGACAGCCTTACACTCAACACCAGCGGATTTTACTGGAGCTCCATAGGAGGCTTTTTAGAGACGATAAAAGATATGGTAGATCGAGGAATGGCGAAGAGAGAAATGTAGGATAAAGACAAAAATGTCTCCAATATGTTTATGAAATGAGCCCCTTATGGATATTTTTCCTCTGACGGAGTTTAAATTCCTCAGAACTGCAAACTCATAAACTCTCAGTAATTTATATTTTAGTTTACAAAAACAAAATAGGTATCGTTGCCATAATAACATAATATTATGTGCAGTCTAAATGCTAAAACATCTTAGTTTCATGTGCTACTATGGTAACATTTACAAAAAGTCTAGGACAACATTAGACAGCGGTACATTGACATTAGTCAATATAAAGTGTTTGACTTAATGAAAATGATAAACTACAGTTAAGGAATCATCAGAGTTACAACAATCTATGCTGAATTTTGACAAATGTTTGTACCAAATTTCACAGAAAATGCATCCTATGGTTGTAAATCTTTTTCTTCATCCTCATGATACCATAGAGGGAAATTCAGGGCTACTGAAGTAAATATTATTCTACTGGGAACAAAAATAGTTTAATCCATGAAGAGAAATGCTGGTGGCACTACAGGAAACAGGACAGGATCACCATGAAACACTGTTTGGGGACCATGGACTTTGGCACCAGAAGTCATGAAAATTGATCTAATAAGCTTATTTCAGACAGAGGATACCTGACATTGCTGCTTCATCAGTCTGTTGAAGGGATGGCATTCTGTCATTCAGACATTCCCATCACAGTGACAGAGTTGGCTACAAACTCATGATTTATGGCTAGCGTTGTATTTTCATAGACATTAGACAGCACACTGAGGAATGTAAGGTCTGTGTTATTTACAACTTTGGGTGGCAGCTGTTTATTTAGTGTGGAAATTGCTTTACCCTAACCAATAACACCTGTTTCTGTTGTTGCACCCAGTTGCCCTTCCTGGGCCTTAAATGGTCCCGAAGCCAAAGGTAAAGTCATTTAATTGCTTAGTAACTTTTTTTTAGATTGGTTGTAGGTAAGTTGGCATCTGACAGCATCATTTCTTGATCAGGCATGTCTCACTGTGTCTGGAGAACATGTGTTTGCAGTTGGCTCAAGGTTTAAGCGTGGCAGTATTGTGTACAACACTTGTGGTTTGTGGAAGGTCTGTTGTGTACACAGTCTGTGGTTTATGTGTTTTGAGGCACTTATTTGTTAAGTTTTCGTTGCCCACAGCAGCAGATAAACTACAGCTCACCTATTTGATCTAAATAAGTACACAGTGTGATCTGCCATTAGTTCCTGGTCGATCCTGTCATCATGCCAGGAATTATTTATAGATGTAAGTAATTAATGAAGGTACTTGTATTGTTAGATGAGTGTAAATGTGCACAAGCCTGTGGTTTGGAGACAGTCATATGGCAGCTATTTATTAAATTCAGAGGATACACTCGTATAAACAGAAGCAACAAACTAAACTTCAGCAGTTAAGTTTATTTTTCATTGACATTTCAGTTTGTAATACCTGTGACAATGTAAGGTCAAGAGAATGAGAAACGTGTTTTGTTCATTTGGTAAACAAACTGTATCTTTTGCTCTCTGTGATGTTTTTGGATCTATAGTGCTGCTGAAAGGTTTAAAAGGTTTTCCCCAAATTACTTTATGCAACTTAAACTATGTTACTTGTTTATTATTTATTTACTTAGAATCTGAAATGTGAGATATAATGTAAGAAACATGCCCTCGCTACAATTTTACAGAGCTCAAAGTAATATCTATACAACAATATAAATAGAGAAAATCAACAAACTTTCCCTTGGGAATGAGTGTGTGTGTCGTGAACTGCTGTTGCAGTTGAAGCAGGAATATAGCAACTAGTAGAGACAAAATGTACAGACAAAATATTTATAAAACACGAGCTTCATTAATTAATTTAATCCTCACATTTAGTTTTACAGAATAGAGCAAGAGAGAAATTACTGTACACCTACTTGTTTACATGCTTGATAAAATGTAAAGAAATGAAGAAAAATATGTTCGTAAGGTTCACCTTGAACTTTGTATTGTTAGCATGTTTTGTATGACAAAAAGTTTTATACTCATGCAAATACTAATACGCATTATCATTGAAGCGGGAAGCATCCGTCTGGACATCTCTTGATATCTTGTTTTCTGACCCCTAAGGACACAAAGCCTTTGAGGTATCTGCTTCTTAACTGATGAAATGCAGCTGTAGTGTACACTCAGGTTAGGATGAATTAATTAAGATCTGTGACAGTACTCCAGATTGTATCAATAGAAATACCTGATCTATGTTTTCTGAACCTCAGACCTTAGTTTATATAGCAATGCCATTTGTTTTCTCAGGTTGGTTATGAGCGTTGATCCTTAATCAGCCATATCAGCTCCCTCACAAGCCTAAAACCAAGACAACAATGGATATCAGAACTGGTTTGTTGAGATAAGAGATTAATTGTCTAATTCAATGTTCATTTTCCTCTGTTTTCCCCTCTCTCTCACTTTCCAATTGCCCTGTGCACGAGCACGAAAGAGCTCAGGTGTGCACAGGACACGCTGGACTAGTGTTGTGTGAATTGGTCAGAACCACTTTGTTTGTTTCACATTTACAGAACCAGGGTGTGTGTGTGAACACTGGACAGCAACGATGGACAGCTAGTGGACTGGGAGGAGATAATGAATTTTACAGAAACATTGACTCCACCCTTGTCAGGATAACCTAGCTGTGCTGGTGGCTCTTTTAGGCAGAAACTGCACTTTGAGTCTCTGTAAATGCTAACATCTGCACACTAACTGATTTTACACAGATTTTTGTCAAACATTATGTTTACAGCTGAAGCTAATGAGAATGTCAATAGAAAATGGTGCCTGAAGAAGAGCCAGAGGTTCACCAAATTTCAAATTAGCCTCTCAACAACATACGTCATCTTAAGGCACTGCACACGGTAAGATCAAGACCTTACAAAAGTATTTAATGAAAGAGATCCAACAAATCCAAAGTTCCTTTTAAGCATCTCTTTGACAACAAACAATTTCTGAGTAAATGCAAATGTCTGATCCAAATTCCTCAGATACTCACTGACTTTTCCTCAAATTATCTGTACAACATTTTATGCCAATATGTCAAGCCGATGTGAAACTTTTGACAACTTAAAGACTGGATTTATCATGTTAGGATGCTGAACACATAATGAAAGCAACTTAATGGAAGTGCACCAAATAGTTAGCAATTTCCCCTCAAAACTACAATCTAATGGTGTCAGAAATTAGGCTGAATAAAAGTGGACTGGACTGCCCCATACTGGCATTCCTTTAATCAAACCACATTATTCACAATTCCAATTAAATCATTTTCATGTCCAGTTTCTACAGTCCGGTATTTATGCACCCTATGCTGTGGTAAACTATTCATTTTCTCCTGTGTTAACTAAATAATTTATTGCCTTTTCAATCCTTAGAATTTATACTTCAGAATATTCCTTTAATCAGATTTCCAGATATTTGTATACATGTAACATACAAATTTGTCAGATTTCATCCATCAATTTCAAAAAATCATTTAAAAAAAATTTAAATTCACATATAATACCATGTAGATTCCATTTTATCAACACATCAAACAGTTCAGATGTATAAAATCAAACAAACAGTAAAATGTATGTTTTTTAATTTCCTCTTTAGCGTTTTCTTGTGGCAACTAAAGACTATTAAATTATTACATAACTTAAGGTCAGGAAAAGGGATGGATCAGGTATTTTTAAGGTCAAATCCCCATAAGGTTAAGATCAGACAAAGCATTTGAACATTGTTAGATTGTACAAATGCCTTAACCTGACTGATGGTATGAGATGAGAATCATAGTCTCAAGTGTTGAGGTTAAAGGCAGCAAACGCTGTTGCAGATTAGTTGCATATGAATAGAATCTGCAGGAGACGGTATTGCCAATTTGTCTGGTTCCTGTGCTGTTTGATTGCCATGCAAAGGAATAGATGAGATGAGGTAGCCCCAGCACCACCCCACCAACTGTCTGGAGCTCAGTCGTCCTGCCCTTCTAAAGCTAATAACACAATAAACCTAATCTATACTTAATGCAATCACATCTATTCAAATCTAATCCTATCCCATACTCCTAATTGGATCTGGTGGATCATGTTACACCCTCTGGCTGCCTTGTTGTCATGGTGATGGGTGGGTGATACTTCCAGAGCCGGTTGGACTGTAGGAGAAGACGCATTGGGTTCATTGGTTTTAAAGACAAAGTGTCCAACAAGCGCTGTTTAATCTCCTGCAGATGTGTTTGCTTCTAAATGAAGAACACAGCAGGCTTTGATGATAATAGGAGTTGGGAAGAGTGTGCATTCACCATAACTGCTGAAGCAAATATTCAGCAGAAGTCCACCTTTACTGAGGCCTCTGGGGTAAACACTCACAGGAACAGATTTGATTTTATTACAATTTGGTAGGAGTACGAATAATTTTAAGCTATAAATTTACAATGTAGTTAGTGCAATGACTGGAATTTCACTAATGTGTTCTTTTTCCCCCTTTTGTGAATATTCAGTGCATCCTGTCAAAGCTTCATCGATAAGAGTAGATTCACTGAATAACTATGAAGCTTACACTTCTGAATTTTAACCACAATTACAAACCAAGAACAGGTAATTTTAGGATACAGAGAAATTCCAAATTGCCAGATAAGATTTCCGAAAAAGGAAAAAATTCAAAGGTTCACTGTCTATGAGGGATACAGCGCTTTTTCTCAACTGTCTGTCTCTTGTCCATCTCAGAATATTTTTCAAAGAATCTGTAAGTTCTACTCTGACTGAAACAGTTTTAGCAAATTAAGTTGTCAGCACAACTGTCCGTTTCTTACTGCTGCTATGCAACATTAAAAGAGTTACATACTTCACTGTGAATGCCGATTGCTTTTTTTGAGTTTTTGTGTCAGAACCTATTAGACTCTATATGGACTTTGTGGTTGAGCATTCCACTTCTATTTATGACGCAATTTGTATATCGCATGTTATACACAGAACTTGATGTATGCAATGCATTTATTGTTGTAAAACAAAACTACAAATGGACGTCAAAGGACTACAAGCGGAAGTGACGTCAGTTAACGATGGCGTTCGGTGGCAGATGTGGCATGGTGAGGGTAGACGGTGGTGCAGAGGCAGAATCCAGTTGGTTTGGGGAATCCAGGGGTGGAATGGATGTGGTTCCTGAACTCCGGTATGGCAACAGGCGACAGAGGCTTGAAGCTGGTAGATCCAGATGGGAATTCATGCAGGCGGGAGTCCAGACTGGAAGTGAGAGCAGAACAGGAGTTAGCACGGGTCAAAGCAAATGGATGGCAAGAGGGAACAGAACTTAGACTAACTCTTAGTTCAATGGTCCAATGTCGAGTAGTGAATAGAGTTGGCTTATATTGCAGTGACGAGGTAGTTGATTGATGACTCCCACCTGCCTGAGCACAGCTCCACTGATTGGGATTATCTACACCTGCCACCTCTGGAAACATACGCCCACCTAGGAGAAAAGGGAAAGGATGGAGGAAAGGGAGAGTGCTAGGAATACCTACACTGTAAATACTAACATTGTACTTAATTAAAAGTACTAAGTGGACATAACTATGTTTTTATCAACTTGCTGTCAACAATCATTTTAAGTAAGTTACCAGTAATGTGGTGTGGGAAATGCTGACAAACTTAAGGTACATTAGTTAGATTCACTCAGAAAAAGCAAGTACTCAGGTTAAGGATCTAAACAATCCTGCTGCATGTGCAGATTAGTCCTTGTTTCTGATCTAATTGGCGCGTCAAGTCGATTCAAAACATGTCCAGACAGGTTGAAGTGGTGGACAACTTTACAGCCATAGCACTTTGGCTTTTGCTCGGCATCGCATCGATTTTCATCCTTGCAATACTGATTTGGTGACTACATATTTTATCCTAATGCTTGTCATTTTGCTGCCTTTCTGCTATTTAAAAGATTTTATTTTATGTTTTTTGAAGACACAGAGAAACAACTCTGACATGTTCAGGTTTGTGGCAAAGCACGGTTAGCATGTTTATTCAGGAATACAAACATTATGCTTTATAAATGCTGGTTTTAACACCTCTAATATCAGTTTAAAGGCAAAAACACTATTGGGGCTCTGAAAAAAGTAAAAAAGCAACAGCGAATAATATAAAATTGAGATAAAGCAGCAATCTGTGCACATCAACGGATATGAGTGCGAATGCAAACATAGAAACATCCACACATTTCTGCACCTCACCCTCCCTCATAATGTGTATTTAGTTTCACCATATTCTGTTTAAATAATGAAAGGATTCATGGAATGTGATTCACAGTTTTGTTAACAATTTGTAATGCAGCATAAAAAATGTTGACAAAATAACAGTTGAGTCTCTTTGCCTCTTTTCAATCTCTTCTTCTAAATGAATGAGACTAGTATTGATAAGAGTTTATCAGTTTCAATAAGCCTCATCAGTATCAATAAAGTCCTAGCAAAATCCAACAATGACATCTTAAATGCAGTAAATTAGCAATATGTGTGTAATTTCTACATACCTATTCTATTTAATTTCCTTATGTAATGTATAGGCAACTAATTAATTCATAAGTTACACACAAAAATTACACATCATTTAAGGTATGGTGATGTGTTGCCGAGTTTTCAGTTACTGTTAAGTGGTACCTAAGTTAAAACGTTTATGCATTTAAATTGGTGCCTTGGTTTGTTCTGTTGTTTTTGTCTGATTCCATTCAGGATAAAACGTTGACAGGCCACAATTCATAATCCCAGCAGTAAAAGGTATTTTTGAACAAATGTTTAGCTTAAGGTTATGTGCTTACATCGCTACAATTGGATTAAAACAAAAAAAACACCTAAGAAAAATTCAGATGAAGAAATTTGTTGAGTTATACCTTGTGACTGACTGTTAAAAAATTAATTGTACTGAAATGTACAGATGTCTAATTCATTTTTGAAATATTTCAAAACACAATTACTGTGCCATGTATACATTCTGAGTCAGGTATTTAAAACTTTGTCATTAGGAAAGTGTGGTTTATATAATGTTTTCACATTTTGTGTTTGTTTATTGGGTCTTGATACTAAAATTAGAATCTTTTCTTCCTTTTCATATTTACCAATTTACCAGAAAGAAAACTTCAAATGCAGTGGACTTGTAAGTATTGCTCTTTTTGTTCAGAAAAGAGGGGCTACTTACTAAAGCATTACTGCATAAAACATGGAGTCTCACCAATCCCATGCCTACATAAGGAATGCCTATGGACATTTAAATCGTTTAATGCACTGAAGGTGCACTTGTCGACATGGCACACTCAAAAGGATCTAGACATTTGAAGTTAAAGCAAAAGTTTACTTGTCCATATCAAAGCTGTAACTTTCAGAGCCATGTTTATTCCACTTTTAATGCACATAGAAGCAAACAACATCAGGTGCACTGTGAGATGACATTCAAACCTGAAACTGTTGAGAATGTACTCGAACAGCTTCCTGCCAGTCTGGATGTTGAACCTGAGAATAGTGTCCCTGAGGCTGAAGATGTTGAGTCTGAGCTTACAGAGGTCAGTAAAGATGTGGAAGACCTGGAGAATCAGTTAAAGCACAATGTAGCTGCTCTTTTTCTGAAAATGTCATCAATCCTTAACATCTCTGAATCTGCCCTGCAAGAGGTTATAGAGCAAATCAGCCAAATTTATTTGCTGTCACAGCCATTGTTGGTGTCCGCAGTTCAAAGAATACTAAACCAGCATGATGACACTGTAGTGTGTGAAGTAGCTAGAGTAGTCACTGAGAACAATGCATTCCTGAAATTCACCTCTGCTGGGGGATCTTTGTCAACTGCTAGCAAGCGAACATCATATATTTTAAGGGCATTCTCTGTGGTAATGCCTATTGAGGATATCATAAAAAAAGAAAAGCAGACAATAGTATATGTCCCCATGATTAAAATGCTGCAGACATTTCTAAATAATGGAAAAATCTTGGACAAGGCCATGCCACTGGAGTCAGGTTTGTCCCAGGGATACAGATAATTCAGGGATGGTTCCCGCTTTAAAAAGAATCCTTTCTTGACAGCGGAAGAGTTCAGGGTTGCTCTTTGCTTGTACATAGATGATTTTGAGGTGGCAAATCCCTTGGGAACCTCTAGGAAGAAACACAAACTATGTGCTATCTACTGGGTTCTTGGTAATCTGCACTCCAAATATGGCTCCTCTCTGCATTCCATTCAGCTTGCTCTGCTTTGCAAGGTCAACAACCTCAAACACTATGGTTCTGGGGAAATTCTTTGACCACTCATTCAAGACCTTGTTTCTCTTGAGCAACATGTTGTGTATATTGAACAGTTAGGAGCCAGCATAAAAGAGACAGTACTGTTTGTTGCTGCAGACAATTTAGCAGCCCATTATTTACAGAGTTTGCTAGCTTATGTAAGGTGTTAAGCTAAATGTCCCTCTAGATGATACTGTTGTCTGCCTTGAAGGGGATCAAGGAGTTACAACATTTTTGTCATGTCTGGAACACCGTAGTTTGGTGTCTGATTCCGTCCATGTATGACGTCACTTCTGTCCAGTGTATTTTTGCGTGCCCCAACAAGGCGTCTATGCTGGCACACATTTGTTATTATTAAATCATTGTATTTCAACAGATGCAAAAAGCACAAAAGCAATATTATAGGCAATAATATCGTCCACCCTGCTTAAATAGTCAGCATCAGCAATTCAAAAGAAACATAATTGTCGATTCCTGGCTGCCACTTAAACTCTATGATTACAAATTTGTTTCATTTTCAGTTGCAAGAGTCCAGAGTGATGTTGTTCAAAACACAATTACCTACTTGTATATAAGTTTTAATTTTATTCATACAAGATACAAATTTTTTTCTACAGTCTTACAGCGCATTGTAAATGTATATTTGAAACACAGTTTTCTAGAAAATAGTTTAACAATTGAGTTTTTATATGAAGATCAAAACCAGAAGGCAGCAACACAAATTGTTATTCTAAAACGTGTATTTCTTTGCAGGAAACAGAGAAAGGTGAAGCACAAGGATCCATCACAGTCGGTGTGCTCACAGTTATCCATGAAGGCCCTGTGCAAGGTCCAAGCACTGTGCATGTTCACACCCAAAGTCCTGCCATAGTCCTTGAAGGGAACATTATCATGGACAATATTGACAACTTTCCTCAGGCAGTTTGCCTGGTCTTTGGCCTTGCCTATGCCTTGCATTTAGATTACCCTAAAAGGATGGCAAATACACTGAACTTCATGCAAGCAGTCATGCTAGGGTTAGGGAACAAGATCCTCTCTCTGAAACTGCTAACACTAAAGAACACTCTGCTGTGTTAGACCAGTAAGGACTGATCGGTCACCTATTCAAACAATACTCAATAAGAGGATTACTCAGTGTTTTCTGTGTTGAGTCCTTTATGTGTTGATTGTATAGAACCATTATATAGAACCGTTTCTAGTTTAAAAGGGTACATGACTCATGACTTTTTGTTTTGGATGATGAACGCTGAATTTAAGGTCAGCAATTATAGGAAGTGTTTGACTGGTGTAATAGCCAATAAAGGCTTTTTTGTTGATTATTGAGAAGGGTATGAATAATTTTGGATATGCGACTTTTTGTTTAAATGTAAATAAAAGCTGAGAAACTATTTTTTTCCACAATGATGGCTCTTGTACATTGTCTTATTATCTTTTGGTAGACAACTGTGTCATTTCCAATCAAAAAAAAACTTGGTGGTTGAACAAAAGTAACTTTAAGTCAAAATTTGCTAGGGGTATGAATAATTTCGGGCTTGACTGTATATATATGAATGATAGGGTTCAGGCTTGTATAACACCTATACTCAATCTTTTGATAAGCAGCTAAGCATTAGGGATGGATGTCTGAAAAATCGGTTTGTGTCTAGACCAATTCCTCAGTTGTCATGGTGACTCCTTTCTTCCACTTCAGCTTAAGACTTATGCCTTTACCTTGGCCCTGTATCCACTAGAAAATTTCCCAGACTCTGTCTTTTATAATCTGTCTACTGGTCTCTATTCTTTGGCTTCCCGCTCCTGTCCTTGCCTCCTTCTATATGTCCAAATGTGCAACATATATTTGCCACTTTCTCATCAAGTATGTTGTCATACCGTTGCATCCATTCATGCCTGTCAGTCCTACAGACGTGCTGAATTCTACGGCATGCATTTGAGACTTGCTGTCTTTCTGTTCTGGATGTCTTCTGATCTGTTTTTCTTTCTCGCTGATAAACTGTACATCTGTCTTTTGACCAAACTCTTCAGCTCAAACTGATGTAAATGAATTTATAGTTTAATGTAATTTCAATACACAGATTATGGCATGTTGGCATCTACAATACAGCTGTGTTCTAATCACTTGTGTGCCTAGTGGAGGAGTATTTCTCATAGGTATTTCCTGTGTTACTTTGCTGGACTCTCTGGGTTTATATTGTATTCATGACATGCTGTTACTTTTTTTTTCTTTTCTTTTCCTATGAAATTATAATGTTGAATGGCAGGTGCATTATTTCCTTTTTCTTTTGTTTGCATGTACAGGCTGAATTCTTCACAAGAAATCAGGACTAACTTCAAATGAGTGTTGTGTAGTTTGTATATCCTGAAATCTTAACTTTACCGTATATGATATCTTTACCCTGCCTTTGCAGTCAGTCAGATGGGATAGATTCCAGGCCCCATGACTCTACAGAGGATGAAGCAGTGTACACATAATGGATGCATGGATATCTTTCCATTTGTGATCATTAAAATATTGAAAATTATTTCTTTGCCTCCTGTGTTGCATTGCTCATTAGAATTACTCATCTTAATTAGTATGACTATTTCTGTTACTAGTATTAATATCTGTGTGATACACATGAAGGATGCTCCATGAGGTAATCTGTCTAACCTTCAGCTGGAAAAAAGAAATGGATTATTTCTTTGAAACTACAGAAAGTGTAAGATTCACACAAGTCCAACACCATATTATGATGAGAAACATGACTGACGGCTGTTGTGTTGCCCTTAAGGCAGAATTATCGTTGTACTTTTATTTTGAAAGAGCCTTTATTTTGAAGCTGTATGTTGACAGTTGTCACTTCCTGTCTGATATTTTGTCGTTTAGCTTTACACACGTATGTCCTTTTCTGGATGCACAGCTCTACTTTGTAGCCGTCAGAGTACAGCCACATGTATTTGTGTTGTTTTATTGTTTTCGTTGCAGTTTTCACTCTGTAATGTGTCAAGAGTCACAGTAAAGAAGTCAAGTTTGCTATAACTCGCGATTCAGTTTGCAAGCACGAGTTTAACTCGGATAGCTGCAGCTTTTATATTGCAGTGAAGACAGCACAGCTGTGTTGGGTTTTTACAGACCATTGCTAAGTAGGTGAAATCTGCTTCACACAGACCATCATGACCCACTAAGTTTGAACACAGTTATATGAATTAACAGTATGTACCAAGGCAGACGTGGATTTTGCAAGAAACTGAATTTTCCATGCATTCTGTATATTTCTGGGTTTCTTATGACAGGTTTTCATCTCTGAATTTCTCTGCAGGACTGTGCAAATATCCTGATCGCTGATAATTCCATTTCACGCTGGTCTGAAACAATTTTAGGTGATACTTAAATCTGCCAGGGGTCTCCACAGGTGGTACTGCTGCCTCACTCTCTTTCTCTCTTTCTGCATCTCTTCTTTTCCTATCAGTCTTTCTTCTCTTTATGCATTTCTTTTTCTTCCTGGCTCTCACTCTCTGCCTGTGAAACTACATCTCCAGCCTTGTAAATAATTAAAGTTTCAATATGATGTATTTAATTCTACTCAGAAAAGGATATGAAAATGTAATAACATTTGCATAATTGTGCATTAATTATACATTCAGTAGTTTTTAATGAGTTAAGCAGACTTTTGGAGGCAGCAGATCCCATCTACAATGTGAGGCGAGGTCAACTGCTAATAAATCAAGTAAAGGCAAAGCTGTAATCTGAGAATGGGATCAGTATCAATCTGGAGAAATGGTGAAAGGAAAATGCTGCCATGTGGTTAAAAGGAAACTATATTACATACTCTCAGCCAATGTCTGTGCAAGAAAGAAGTCCAAAATAGAAGCAATGATAAAACAAGATATAATGTATATGATTTTGATCATTAATCCCATTACTATACTCTGGGACCCCACAACAGACAGTTTTCCCAGCTGAACGTGACCAACATTAGACAGCTGACTGCTGCTGCTTTATGAAACGTCATCACGCATCAGATGATGCTCAGTCGAAACATGTCAGCAAGGTAAAACCATTCTTTCCTTACTGAGTAGTTGGTTTAAAAGTAACACTATTTTATAGTAAGAAACGGCAAAATGAACATAATCCAACTATCATTGCTGATATCAGGAGTGTGTGTGGTCCTTGCCTCATACTATGTGAATCAGCTGTGACACAAAACAGCACAAATAATTAGGCAGTAATCTGCAGGGAGGACAGCTTTCATTTCTTTGAAAGGTGACCAACATCACACCAAGTGTTAAAAAAATAGAACAGAGTGGAGTGTGTGGGAAAATATATGACAATCATATTTACCAAACTGACTGATATGGGATGCTTCAACAAACATCAGAGAGCGAGCACCTTTATATTTTAAAATGGGACATATAGGAGAAAAAAAAGTGATTTTGATGATTTAAGGCCTGGATTTAGTTTGTTTTTTCCACTGTATGGCACATAACAAAAGCATAAGTAGTTCAAGGAGCTTCAGAAAGTTGAAAATCCACAGATTAATTCTGTTTTCATAGTTTCTGGGTCTGATAAATGGTGGAATTTTGATGGTTCTTTTTTTTGAGGAATATTAATTTTTATTTATAAACTTTTTTCATGAACTAAAAGTTTATAATTAAGTTATTAAAAGACAGACATTTTTGTGGATTAACGTATTACTCTGCTGAGGCTCCGCCTCTTTAGCAGAGAAAAAACTTAAACCACAAAAATGTTTGCTTCATTTGTTTATCTGCATTTTTCATCTGTCTGCTACATTCACAGATTACTGCAAACTCAGAATGCAATTATAGCGATTATATTCAACATTTTCCGACTTTTTGTAAACTAAAGCACTTTCAGTGTCTTCTAAAGTGGTCTATTATGGGATGGCTACACCATTAGCAGGACTGTCGTAGCTAACGTTAGCTCTGGTGCTAACAGCAACATGTTTTACATTGAAGTGATCAGAAAACTCTTTGTTGCACAATTTGCACACAACCACCTTTTATCCAAGCTGCCATCAGGAAGATTTTTAAAAGGAAACTTTCCTCCCAACAAGCTCAATGTGTTCTCTCTTCCTTCTCTGTGTGTGCTGACGTCACTCCTGTGTATCTTCTTCAGGGCTGCAGACCGTAGACCGTATGCTGCAGACAGACTTCAGGTTCATTATCGCCACCTACTGGGCTGGAGTGTTCATCAGTGTGCCACAAATTAGGGATCTGAGAAAGGTGCGATTAAATGCATTAATTTATTTAAGTCATTATTTTCCGTGTAACTAATTAATCGAAATTAACGCGTTAAAGTCCCAGCCATAATATATATATATATATATATATATATATATATATATATATATATATATATATATATATATATATATATATATATATATATATATATAAAAGTTTGAGAAGCACCGATCTACAGGAATATTATACATCTAATCTGTGAAAGTCAAAGGGTCAACACAAACTACCAATTGTATTTGGGTGAGGTTCTGTGTTGAGAATAGCATTGTGTAAGCTGCTAAGCCAAAGGGAAAAGAAGTTCGGACAAGTGCCGCTACTGTGTATTGTTCTAGTCTTATTAAAAAGATCTGTCAAATAGACCTTTGGCGTGTCTCTGTTGGGAAATGTTATTCAATGCATCCATTTTACTGCTGTATGCATCAAATAAATTGTGGTGTCATAAACAGAAACAGTTTGCTCCTGCTGTTCACCTTCCTACCCAGCCAGCACAGGAAGAGACCTGAAATGGGCCTTAGGGGTTCAGTAAGTGTCAGCCCAAAGCAGAGGCCATAATATGACATATGAAGCAATATGTCTTCAGGCACAGCTGCTTTTAAATTATTCAAGATGCACAAACAAGTACCCTACATTTACTCACATTTCAATTGGAAGGCTGAGTCGAAACTATTCATAGAGTTGGCAGCCATCACAGGTCTCACAGTTCCAAGCACACATTTCCCTCTACTGTCTTTCACACTACAGCACATCTGCTCACCTTGGCAAAAAGCACAGTTATGGAGTGATGACAAAGTGCATTACAAGTACCCACAATATAGGAAATTCACCCGTCAGGCAAGTGTGACCAGTTGAAATTAAATCAGTCACACACTGCTATAGAATACCACAAATCCCAAAACTGTTCAGCTGCTTTGTAACAGGATAAACTGTGCTGCAGCCATTGATCCACAGATTTACGTTTGTTCTTCACACTAGAAATAGTACTTTGATTAACCAATTCTAAAGGTGTATTTACTTAGTTTAGCTTGCTTAGCTTAGCCTTTTTCATTTATTTGCTCCTCATTCCTTTCTTAGTAACTGCTCATTTTTTACAGAACATACTGTAAAGCCTCACCCAATAGTTGATATGAAATGCAATATAAACTCTTACTCAAGCCCAGCTTCTGCTTTGCTGCGCAAATTTCACATTACAGGGGGTCCTCGGTTTACGACGTCATCGACTTACGGCGTTTCGTTGTTACATCGTAAGTGGTTACGTGGAACTAGTTAGTGAGCGCAGCGTTATGTTTGACCTTGTAAACCTACTTGGTGATGAGCTCCTTGACTATTTTCAGACCAATTTCACCAACTTCTGCTACTTTTAAACTTATCTTGGTCAATAGCTATACATACTGTATGTTGTTTGTTTGTTTTCTTTTGTTTGTTTGTTATTTGTTATCAGAACGGCGTAGCCTATCCAGACCTTCTATCATTTGATATGTAAATGTTTGCAGATCGTTTTATATTAACCTTTATATCAAGGGGAAAAAACTGTATCATGAAATAATGTTTTTAATCAGGGGAGTTGGAAAGGGCTTGGAATGTGACAGCATCAGAACCCTGACAGTGGGATACTGTAGGACTTAGAAATGTTTTATAAATATGTGTCTAACGTTAGTAACTGTCATTATTTTATTCACTGAAATGTTCACCTACTGTAGCCGACTAACAGCCCTCTTAGACAAAGTGCAGCAAATGCCAGCTCTGTGTTGAAGACAATACAGACATTGGAAGAATTTTGAAACCTGCATTAGAACTAGTGGGACTTACAGCACAGGGTGAGTTTAGCGGTTTATTTTGACATGCTGTAGGTCTGTGATGATGATAGATGGTAACTTTTCATCCGAGAAGGAGGACGGTAAAAATGGATGAATAAGTAAGTAGCCTAAAGATATTACTTTAAAGAAGTTTGATTTGTCTTACTAAATGATATTACTTTACCTAAAGTTTTAAAGCAGCTGTTTTTGACTATGTTTGTGTTGTACGGTATCATACTGTTAAGTTAGGCAGGTCCCCATTTTGTGTCTTTATTCACCTGTTTTGTCCGAAAGAACAGGAGAATCGTTTATATAACAAGCACAGGTCCTTCACATCAAAAATATGGACATCAAAAATAAAGCAACAGCGACCCAATTCAAAGGAGTCTGCTCTGACAGAATCACACTGAAGCTTCTACTAAAGTTTTACTGTGCTATGGCTCAACTAAGAGTCAAGAAGCAGCATTTTACGGTTATAGAGAGTTGGGTGAATTGAAGATAACAGCTCAGAAATATCCAGAAAGCTGGTTTAATTAGAAGGTCCCGTCAGGATGATACAGCTTCCTGTGATGACGCTTGTTCTGCCATTTTTCCCCTCTAATGATACTGGCCCCACTGGCAGCTCGTTTATACCAACCACCTTTATTAGACTGAAACAGGCCTGTTCTGCTGTCTATGTGTCTGAAAGTGTCTGTCAAAGTGTCAACTGGTTTCAGATCCCAATAAGACGAAGAAGATATGACAGGACAGACAGAAATAAATGTCATTGTATCCAGGTATTAAATTTGGTAAATCAATCAACTCGCTTTAATCTACATCTTGTTTCCTGTGTCTCTGTCTACATTTGTCTAGATTTCATGTCCCTTTTCAATTACTTCCTGTTTTATTTTGAAATTGCCTTCCCTTGAGTGTCACTTTTGTTTTTACTTCTGTTCTTTGTACCTCTTTTTCTTCCTCTTTGATTACTCTAATTAGTTTCACTGGTGTCTCCCCAGTCAGTTCTCAGTTTTTAAATAAGTCTGTGTCTCCCTCTGTCTTTTTCAGTTCATCCTGGTCCTTACCTTTGAACTGCTTAAGCTCCTTCTTGTGTTCACCTGCCTCTGGTTTGTGCACTTAGTTTTGTAAGCCGTTGGTGTTTACTTCTTGCTTCATGTCATGCCATGCTTCTGTTACCCCTTCTGGATTTTTGGTTACGTTTTGTCTGCTTCCAGCGCGTCTTTTTCAGTTATTTATTTGGAATGGTTTGTTTTTTCTAACAGCTTTTTGATTCAAGCTGGCTTTGTTTCCTAAATACATTCACGAAGTCAGACCTACCTGGAATTGACCACGTGACAGTCACCATTCAGTCCATGCTGATTAGATTTCTGTACAACTTGATTTTGACTTGCTATGACTTTCCAATGAGATCCAACAACACTGCTGTGAGTTGAAGGCGGTTGCAGTTTTTGGAGCCGTGTACAGCAGTTGCTTCAGAGCGACTCTGTGGTCTCAGAGAATGATGGAAAACGCCTCAATAATATGACGTTTGATAGAAACCTTTCAATTCAATTGAATTGTAGACATCTTGATTTTATCTGTTTCTGGTGTTCAGAAAGTAAACTGACCTAAAAATGGAATTACAATTATGATAAACTATTGTGTCATCAGACAACTATCTATGTTTTTTTTTAAAAGTTTTTTTTCTTTTGGCTTTATTGACAGGACAGCAGAACGAGAGACAGGAAAGTAGGTATCTTTAACAGTCTCAAAGTGTGGACAGTTATCTTTACACTTGCAGATTTGGGTGATGCTTTGGGCTGGTAAGTCTGATAAAATGACCAACCAGCTTCATTAACACAGTATTTTTATGAGGTGACAAACAGAGCACTACCAACTAGCAACTTGCAAAACTTTAAACTGTACATTGAAAACTGTTTCTGAGCTAAACTTTGTCCAGCTACAGTGCACTTACAGTGCAGTACAATGGTTTAATTTGGGAATTCTACACCTTCAGCATCACTCTTACATAAGGGCTTTATTGGAATTGTAGTGTTGTTTTAATTTTAAATGTCATGATAGATTTTTGTTTAAGATAAAAACTTTTGCTCACACTTAAATTATGTTTTGAAATATCATGCAATGATTGCTTTTGTTAATTTAAGCAAACAACTTTCAGTTCTATGGTATTGAGTAGGGATGTTATTTAAATAATTTACTGGCTAACTTCCTTTCAGATCTGGAATGAAATATGTCGATTGGATTCCTGTGAGGACAGCAAAATAGGAGTACTGAAGGGACAAAAAGCAGATTGGTCAGATACTTTCAGAATACTAAATATGCAAGTAACATATAAGGACAATATGGTTCAAAGTCCACCAAACTGCAAAGTGGTATAAGCACAGAAGAGCCTGTCAAAGTCCATTTGAAAACAAGGGGAAAGTGCTTAAAACAGCTGCCATGAGAGAACAGCTTCCGAAGTTCAGCAGTTGGTCTTTCTCTGCTGGTCGGCTCACTGGCATTGTGAAGCTTGCTCTGACTGCTACCTACTGCTCTGCTACTGGTTGGAACAATGTCATATTGTGGACCCTGGAGAGACAGCAGCAGAGGTGGACACTCTGTCAAAGTCAAGAATGGCTGCTGGACCAAACACTGTCATTGGCTGTCAGACTTATTGAACTGAATCAGGCTTCCCAGAATAGACATCATCAGTGTGGCCTAAGAACTCATCAGTGTCTGTGTCTAAGTAATAACAAGCATTTCCACTCATATTACCTTCACCAGTCCAGAACTCTATCATACTTTAATCATTGGACCTGAAATGTCTTTGAGATTGTGTCAATTATGGTAGTTTTTTGTCAGTAAATGTTATTCGACTTGGTTTTCACAGTATCAACCAGGTGCAACGTGTTATTAAACTCACAGTGCTAAAACTGTCAAGTTAAGTATTTTAGTGATTGTTATTAGTTTGGTCAGGCAGGGTAAAACGGACCTTCTGAAAAAATAACAACTCTCTCTTTAAATGGACACAAATTTGCAGGAGAGGGACCTAGATCTGAAGATGTTCACCATAGTTGACTAGCTTGGGCTAAGTTAATGAACACAAACTGCATTCTATTACAATCAGAATCTAAAAACTTTCAACAATCCCCACAGGAACATTTCTTTGCAACAGTTGCTCAAATATGTGGAAGTTGTAAAACGAACTAGGAATGCAAGAAATTCAATAGAAGAATACAATAAAGCACCGGGCTGCAGCGGCTGCAGGTGATGTTATACGTTTGCTGGGTTAGTTGTGGTTGGAATATAAATGATGACCAAGATGGCATGTAAAAATACCCTGAGTCTAGAGAGGATGAAGCCTCACTGCTAACATTTTAATATATGTCAGTAAAAATGTTCCTTTACAGTAATGTGACCAGGGTGGCGCCATCCATCTGTCCATTAGCTGTACTACTTTATAATGTAGAGGTGTGTGGGGGATAACCGTGGGGAATGGAATGCAGGGGGTGACATGTGACAGTAGTACCAAAAGGTGTGCTATTTTCCTCATCAGCAGTGATTCTTATTTATCTTGTTATACTTAATACCTACAACCGGCAACATTTTTTAATCTATATGTTATAGTTTACGGTTAGGAATTAAAACACCAAGTCAAATTACTTGTATGTGAAAACATACTTGGCAATAAATCCTTTCTGATTCAGACTGTGGTTATTTTAAAGCAAATATTACATTAGGATAAATATGCGTTGCAATCAAAAGGTTCCATTTCAAAGTCTGAGGGACAGCAGCTCTTTCATGACATTAAAAAAAAATCAAAGCATTCAATATTTCACTGTTCAACATCACAAGTTATGAACTAATCAGTAGCTTTCCATCAGTACAAGTCAACAGAAGAATGTTATTTACATTTTTGACTTTAAGTGGAGCACATATTTCATGATCAGCATGGGAGGCTAGTCCTTGAGTTACTTTGGATTTTATTTCATTTATCTATTTTTTAAATCTGATAATTTGAGATTGTCTGATATAAACTACCAAAGTTGCAGCAGTATATTTTTGTGGATTTCTGGCATGAAATTAGCCCAAAATGTCCATGTTACCTGAATGGGGGGAAAAAAATTGCAGGATTTTTTCTTTAATTTCAGTACTTACATCTGAGAGGCGTTCATGTTTTCATGTAATCAGCACATACGAAAACTTGGATTCAATCTGAGGTCAAACATAATTTTAAAGCACAGTAAGTTCTAATCACTACAGAGGAGGTGAATGAAGTTAGTCCTTCTCACAGCACTGAAAATGACATGAGAAAAGTTTGTTTTTTCCAGAAACAGTTTTCCTGTTACTTTAATTCACAGACCTCAGTGTCAACAATTTTCAGACAGAGCTTACAGAAATAACTTGATCTAGGGGTTAAGACCTCCTTTAAAAATTACGTAGCAGATCAATGCACAGCTGTTTCAGGAGTTACATTCTCCAAGTCTTTCACTGTATTTAACAACTTTTCTTGTGTTCAATATGAACATTAATTATGTGATTACATGCGCAGTTAGTTAACATAGATTGTGTTTGTTCAATGTTTGAACTTTTCAAGGATAGCAGGTAACTTGGTTGACAAAATGTACTATAATCCTGGTGGTAGTGAATTGTGTTTCAGCATTTAGTACAAATGAATGGTACATTTGCAGTTATTTTGCATCATTTCAGCCAGTGTCACAATCTCAGGCCAACTTCAAATCCTCATCTGTTAATTTTTCTTCAGCAAGCATTTGCAATAAAATGTTGAGTCTCTTTAATGTAAGCCTGTCTGGATATGTGGACATCTGCTGAATGTCTGAAATGTAAAACAGGGCTCAGAGTGAAGTGTGTCTGCAGCCAGCGTGATGTCGCTTAGGGTTTAACCATGTGTTTTGTGTTGTCTGACAACTGTGCAGGATGAGAGGCATCCATGTACGAATGGCGTTAAGCCAGAAGTATCCAATGTGATTCCATTTTATTAACAGCTCTCTCATCTGGGCCTGATTACTGACCAGGCACTAATGAAGAGCAGGGGATACTGTCACCGCCAGGTGTGTACACAATATGTGTATGTGTCTATGCTGCAGATTAGCCATATGTGTGATTAGTGTGTTTGCGTCACTGTGAACAGGCTTCTGTGTGCTGCAGTTTTGGTTGTGTGCATGAATCTTTAATTGGATTCTGTATGGGTGACGACTTTTGATCTACTTTCTTGAAATGTGACAGAATTTCATTTACTGAAGCTTCCCTCGCCATCTCTACTTGCAGCACATTTACAACACATAGAGCCCATATTACAGTGGAAATAAATCCACTTCAGCATTGCTGAGCAGGCTGAACATACACAATCTGTTAAAAGTTTTAGAACACAATTATTTATTTATTTAAAAAAAAACAAAAAAAAAACAAATTAAAATTCAAGTACTTCAAGTAAAATCAATAGCTTGAAATGGTATAAAGGTAAGTGGTGAACTGCCACGGGATAATAAAAAAAAGGTAAGAAAAATAATGTACATTTCAGAATTATATAAAAAGGCCTTTTTCAGGGAACAAGAAATAGGTTAACAACTTAAAGCTGTTCTGCAGCAATGGAGGTTGATCAAACCTTGAAAGTTGGTGCTACCAAATCCTACAGGTGTCCCAACTTTCCTTGATTACTTCCAACCCCCTCTGTCTGCATAAAGTAGTGCTGGAACACACCATGGAACCCTCCAAAGCATTATTTGAACAGTATTGTACTGCAGAAAGTCGTGTGTTGGTATAAAAATGACAAGGAAAAGGCAATTAACAATAGAAGAGAGACGGACCATCATAACACTTAAAAATGCAGGTCTTTCCTACATAGAAATTGCAAAGAAAGCCAAGGTGTCAGTAAGTACAGTTTTTTCATCATCCAAAGGCACTCAGAAACTGGGGAAACTGACAGGAAGAGGTCTGGAAGACCCAAAGCCACAACAGACACAGGACAACAGCTTCAAGCACAGCTAGATAGTGATCATAGTAAACAGGTCTCAGTTTCAGCTGTGGAGAGAAGACTTGAAGCTGCAGGTTTGACAGGTGGAGTCGCAGCAAGAAAGCCATTGTTAAGACATCAGAATAAGAAAAAGAGGCTTCCTGGGCCATGGAACACCACCAATGGACTACTGAAGACTGGAAGAAGTTATTACGGACTGATGAATCAAAATTTGATTGGTTCATTGGTTCATCATGCAGGATTTTTGTACAACATCAAGTAGGAGAAAGGATGGTTCCTCAGTGTGGAACATCAACTGTCAGACATGGAGGAGGAAGTGTGATGGTCTGGGGATGTTCTGCTGGATCCAGAGTCAGTGACTGGTACAGACTGAGAGGAACCCTGAACCTAAACAGCTACCACAGCATTCTGCAGCTCCATGCAGTACTCTCAGGTATGCAACTTGAAAACATGGAGTGTCCAGCACAGTTTCCAGACTTCAACCCATGGAGCTGGTTTGGATGAACTGGACAGAAGAGTGGAAGCAAAGCAACCTACAAGAACCACACATTTATGGGAACTTCTGCTACAGAGCTGGGAAGAACTTTCTGAAGAATATTTGATTTCTATTGTGGAAAGGAGGCCACCAGTGAGTTCAGCTGCTATATCTGACAAAGGTGGTACTTTGATGAGACAAAAGTTTAGAATACATTTTGGTTTCTAAATTGATTTTTTTTTTTACTTCATTAGTTTATTTGTTCTATGCTTTCATTTCAGAGTACAATGAGACACTAACATGCATAATTTCCAATAAAAAACTGGAAAAATTGAGGTGTTCTCAAACTTTTGACAGGTAGTGTGCAATAAACATCTGAACTGTGTACTAAAGACTACAGTAAAAAAAATAATCTTACAGTAATGTTAATGCTCAACTGTGGTCACAGCAACAAATAGACTAATTAAACCAATTAAATGATGAGTGCTTATAGACAAGGAGACCAAAGTGTATGAAGGGTAATGTAGAGAAGATGGATACAATGCAACCTGCACAATGAGTTAATTCTATGGGAAATTACAAAACTATTCATCTGATCAAAAAAGGCTTCTATCATTAGTGACTTATTTAAAAAAAAAACTACTATATTTTCCTGTCAAACATAAAAACAGTAAAATTAAATGAAAGTAGCAACACCACACTGTAAAACAAGCAGCATCTAAGGACTGTAGTCAAAGTGAAGCTACTTTTATCTGCTTCTCACTAAATTACAGTGTATCATTTACTGTTTTTCTAAACAGTACATCACACGTATTGAGCTCATCATACAGCTGCATGAAAAATCTCAATATACAAAGAATGCAATTATATCTGTCAGATTAATTACAAAGTAGTCAGTCATAACAGACTTGTGCTGTGAAGTCAAACACTATTCCATAACTATATTTTAAATTCAGGACAGTCCAAATGTAGCAAATACTTCTGTCTCAGTGTCTGAAGGTCAGTTCAAGATAATGCACAACACGTAGAATATTGATGGAATGGTGCACCCATATAAGGCATGTAACTATCCTTTATATAGCTATTTGTAAGCACCATACACCTTAGAATTATCCAAATCATAACCACTACTTAGTCTACATAACCCAAACTTTAAAACATGTCTCCACACTAAACTTTGATGATTTTTGTTATGAAGATGCAGCCAAAGCAAAGCACATCCCTTCAGTGTAACTGTGTAAACTGATGTGTAATATAAGTACACACACCAGTAACCATGGTAACACTGAGTTGGACCTCCCTTTTCTCTCAAACAGCTTCAGTTGTAGGTGTGATGGGAACAATTCTCTGGGATTGCACATTGACATAATTTTATGAGAAATCATCCCGTCACCGTCACATTCCTAGCAGCAGCCTGGACGACGTCAGGCCGGTTGGATCCACGGGTTCAAGCTGTTGATGCAAAATTCTGACCCACCATCTGCAGCCTCAGCACAAATGCAAACTCACAGACCAGTTTTCACGGGCCTGAGCCTACTGCAGCCTCTGGTTTCTGTTCTGGTCTGACAGGAGCTGGACTGAATGTACTGGAGCTTTTCTTCTCACCACAGCTGTAAGGAGTGACATCTGAGTTGACAAAGCCTTTCTGTCAGCTCCAGCCAGTCTGGCCCCTCACCTCTCGAGAACAAGGGGTTTCTGTCAGCAGAACTGCCGCTCACTGGGTGTTTTTCTTTTGTTTGTTTCAGGCCAGTCTCAGTAAATTCTAGAGACTGGTGTGGAGAACATCCAGACGATCAGGAGTTTCAGAAACAAAGCCCACCTGCTACCAACAGTCGCACCACAAAGTCGTTGAGATCATGTTTTTTTTTCCCCATCCTGACTTGATGTAAACATCAGCTGAAGCTGCTGACCTGCATCTGCAGCACTGCTGCCACATGATTGGCTGATCGGATAAGTACTTGAATAAAGAGACGTCCAGGTGATTCTCATAAAGTGCTAACGAGTACAGATTTGAAGAGTAACAAGGATTTCTGAACATTTAAGATATTTACCAAAAAAGCTTTTGTTGTTTGAATGTTGGAGTGTCACCTGGAGTGATGATGATGATGATGATGATGATGATGATGGTAGTGGTATGTTGAAGTGTGACTTTGTCTCCACAGCTGCACTGGTCTCCAGCAGAGGGAGCTCTGAGTACAGATTCACTGTGAAACCCAGGCGTGTGGACGGGTTCTACTTGTGTGTGCATATGTATGTATTTGTGTGTCTGAAAATAAAACTATGCCTGAGTGATTGTGTTTATATGTGCAAGTACATGTGTGCATGACTGTATGGAAATTTCAACATGCTGTGCTGTGCTGTGTGTGTGTGTGTGTGTGTGTGTGTGTGTGTGTGTGTGTGTGTGTGTGTGTGTGTGTGTGTGTGTGTGTGTGTGTGTGTGTGTGAGAAACGAGGATGGGAGGGAATGCTTGGAAGCAGTCCAACACAGTAATACCTTTATTTTCAAAGCAGCCCAGGCAGTGAGAGAGAGCGGTTGCTTTATACTTGCCCTCAGCTGGTTTCCATGACAATAATAACCATAACCAAATTTCTATTCCTTTTTAGTTTGCTCCATGTGTGTTCTGTGTCAGTACGTGTGTGTCTGAGTTGTCTTAATTAGCTTAAAATGTAAAGCTGGCCATTCCAGTCTAATTAAATCGTCAGACTGAAGTACGTGAGGCTGGAAATGAATTTGTAATAAGTCTAATGAATATTTTTAAAAGCTATATCACTCTGGTATTGTAGCTAAAAAGGTAAAGTCAGATTGAGATGGAATTATACAAGGAACTAATGACAAATTGCAAGAATAAAATTAAAACACTTCTATGAAGGGAATGCTGTGTATCGACATGAAAATAACATGTAGACATTTCACAGCTAGGTTTGGTTTTGTTCAGTGAGACCCACGTTAATCATGTAATATCTGTACAAGTAATGATTTTAACAAAGACAAATAAAACAGATGTGAAATATGTGACATATATGAACTAACACACTACAGGTCTATGTGGAGAAAAACTGAGGATAACAGTAAAGACAGATATCAAACATTCTCTCTCATTATGAATAAGTGCTATAAAAGGTTTGTCATGTCAGCAACAGAAACGACCTGGCAAATTTACAAACCATCTGATGTGGCATAAATGCATATTTAACAGTCCCCATGTGGTGATTTTGACATCCATTGCATGTTTTTCATATAAACTGTGATGTGTAAAATGTGTACAAAAGGAACTGAACAAATCTTTAGGCGCTGCAATGCATCATGGGATACTGAGGCCTCCACTTTAGGCAACCACTCGCATAAAAATAGGGTAAAATCCTGCTATAAATCATGATCTAGCTGGTCAAATATAGAAACCAAGCACTTCCATAAATTACCTTAAAATGTGACAAGCTTGTATTCAGCTGCTGTGAATCTGTTTTTGAATGTCTGATGGTATTGTATACTATATGACTCAAAACTTACACTTTATTTATGTGCAATCATAAATATAGTTCAATATATATGAGATAAAGTTTCAAATAATAAATTGTGGATTTAAATGTAGCTTCTGTTCCAAGGAAATTCTATTCTATTGATGAATGGTGACACAAAGGCCACCTGAACAGTATTTGGCAGAAAAACATTTACTAGCATCAGACAAATTCCAGCTTGCAAGTATTTAAAAAAAAAAAATAAAAAATTTAGTGAGTGAAATGCAACACTTATTTCCCACATGATAGCTGGAGAAAGGTGGTTAGTGTGGATTATTCCTGCTGCAGGCATCCAGAAGTGAAGACTCCTGTAACAGATAATAAATACCAAGGATAATGAGTATGTTAAAGAAATAGAAATATTAGTTTGATGATCTGGAACATTTAAGTGTGAGAAATATGCAAAAGTACTTTTGCACAGCGCTATAGTCTTAATAATATATTGACAGAAGAAGTTATAATAGCATGGATCATTAAACATAAACATTTCCTTTTAACTGCTTACACCCACATTATATACCACGTTCTTAAATGTTCATGTATATAAAAAGTATAACAGGTTTGGTGAGTTCAGTATCAACATTTTCACTAATAGCATTTCCTCATTATTTGGATGTCCTAAAAATCGTTAGTTTGACATATCTGACTTGACAAACTCCTTATTTAATTGTATTCAATTTAAAATTGATTGACTGTCTCACAAAATATCACACACTGTATCCCTAATTAACATAAAACATCATAACAACTTTACACTAAATGGCCAATACTATCCGGCAGGTTCATGTTGATTTCCTGCTATTATTTTTCGTTACCTTTGATTGTGCGTTGTTGCAGTTGTTTTGTTACAACACATTTATAGATTACTGAGGCCTGTGTGATGTATAGCTGAGCTAACACTGTGTGTTTATTACTAACCTTGTCTATTGTGTTTAAAGATTGCAACCTGACAACCAACCGCAATATGTGACCTGCCAGAAATCGATTCAACAACCTGGTCATTCATAAATCAGGCAATTAATCGAACATTGTCACCCCCTCAAACTGCACAGTAAACCTGGAAATTAATGAGTTAAAAGACAACTAATTCCAGAGTAAAAATCAATTAATTCATACAGTGTGCGTCTAACACCTTAAGTTGTTTACTGTGGAACTTAAATACACAGCAACTCACACACTTATTCAACCTCTGTCATGTTAGTATTCAGCTTTTATATACTAAATGGCCCCATATGTTACGGTTTGGTAACATTAATTAGTGGTTTTCATTCTACCCTGACTTTTCTTTGTCCTCAAGGCCGAACTACAGCGGAGCTCTGAGATTTTTGTTTGTGTTCTCTATATTATTTTCCATTACTATAACTGTCATTCTTATAATTCACTTACAAACATGTAACAGTAAGAAAATGTATATTAATTATTTGCTCTTATTGCAGTATGTCTTATTAACTGTGTGGTGTTTCTGTTTATACATATATTCAGTCTTTTACTATTAATAAACACACAAGATGTAACAAGTAAAACTACCAGAATAAAAAAATAAAATGAAATATCAAAGCCACACTTGACGCTTTAGTTTCCATCTGTGAATACTGGTGGAATGCATAAGCAAGCCCAGCCTCACCTCACCACAAGCTCTTTACAAATGCAAAGTTCCATGTGAGATAAGCCTGCTGTGTCAGCCACTGATATTCTCCCGGCTGGAGTGGCGTCCTCCTCTTTCCCTCCGGTGGACTGAGTCACATGTTGAAAACGACGGTAAGATCTCCTCGTCTGAACTGTGCTAAATGTGAATTCAGCCTCTGCAAAGTCTCACACTGCTTATATCGGATATCAAACAGCAAGCTCCCTCACATCCTGGATGATTGAAGCAACATATGCATCGCCCCGCGTTCCTGATAAGCCACAAGAAAAAGGAAGCATCCAGATGCAGCAGTACATCAGAATGCACACTCATGTACGCACACACACACACACACACACACACACACACACACACACACACACACACCAGAGCAAAGGAGGGAGATGTTAAAAGCAGCGTAGACACACACTTGCACACACAGAGGCAGACAGGTCTTGCAGCACATCACAGGGTCAGCGGCACACATCGGCATGGATTATCACACTGTCACACTCCGCCTCACGCCAACGGATAACAAGCTGTAGACAGACGTCCACTGGGGAAGAAGGGGGCAGGAAGGGGGAGGCAGCTGAAGAGAAGAAAGTAGCAGAGGAAGAAGAAACAAACAACAGACACACACTGCTTTTCGTGCCGCTTTAGTGTGTGTTGTGAACAATGCAGGCAGTACTTTTGTGTCTTTTTCTTTCCTATGAATTTGTGTCCAAACATTAGCATGCGGTGTGACGCCTCGTACCTTTAGGGCATCTTTCATCATGCTTGTGTATTAGTTCATTGTGACAGTGAATGGAGGTGAATCTGCAGCGTATTATGGTCTGTAGTGCTGATTCTGTACAGGCTCTGCTGGATGAATATTACATAAAACATACCTTCAGTTTTTAACAGCTAACACCGAGGGATGCATGTAATATTCAACACAGTCTGTCAAAGGGGATTAAATACACATTGCCAAGCTGTTTGGAGCATCTCTATCGATACTCCTGCACACACACACACACACACACACACACACGTGGGAGTGTCTCTATACACACTAACCACACAATCCCCCCACCACCAGCCGTTTTTATCATCTAAATAATAGTGTTGCCAGATGCAGAGCTGTCTCTAATATGGACCAGAGCAGCCACAGCAGCACCTGACATGAATACATCTGTAATACAGTTTACAGCCAGGACTACAGTGGTGCACAGGGCAGCGAAGGAGAAGATATTCCACTGGCTGTCTGTGTGGCGCTCTTAAAACAACAATGCAACAACAAAGAACAGAGGCTTTATGTGAGCCTGGCACTTAGTAGGACAAGCCTCTAACTCCACTTCTCTGTCTTATAATGCTGTAACATCATAAATATGTAAGACGTCTCCTATTTGTTGTTCTGCATCAGTTTGCTATAATAAGTTCTTATCTCTCCCTTAAGCAAATTAAAAAAGAAATAAATGTTTCCACATTTGTTACAAATTGCAGCTTTGTTTTGTAAAGCTGCAACTATTTCTCATGGCAATGATTATTGCTTATTTGAATTCAGTTGCTGCCACGGTAACAAATTATTTTTATCAGTATCATGTATTTGTAAGATTGTTTCCACGCTATTACGACATTTTTTCACAGTCATGACAATCACTGGTACCAAATATACATGCAATGATACATTTAAATATCCAGCCACATCTCCATCTTCATGTTACATGGTTACATAGTAAATCATGTTATTTGACTGATTTACTGTACAGAATGCAAATTATGTTTAGTTATATTCTACTATATATGTTGACTTAGTTGTGAATAACAAAACACAATGATATGCTGGTAAACTTCTTATTATTATATCTAGACACTAAGGAAAACCTTTTTTTATTGCACTTTATAATTGTGTCAACAATACACTTCCATACTTGACAACTTTGTTCTCATGAAAATGTACATTTTCGCTGCATCAGATAATCTTTTTGTTTAGATACGATGCTGGTGCAATGATAGCTGTGACAAGAGCGTCTGGTTGTCATTTATTACACCCTTGAAGAAGCACAGTGTGGACAAACACACCTGTAACGTTGCCAATACTTAACAACTAAAAATAAAAATATATTGATGGTTGACACTGAATGACTCCCAACTCTCACCCCAACCGGTTGAGCCTGATTCTGTCAGAGTTTCTTTTTTCCTCCTCGCTGAAAGTTGTTGTTTTCTTGCTTCCTCACATTGTTGCTGATTGTTTGCTCATAGGGAATCCAAAGGCATGTTTGGATCGTTGGGTTCTCTGTTTAAAATTCATCTGATGTTAAATGCTATGAGATGGCTTGTGAATTGGCGCCATATAAATAAAATTAAATTGAGAAAGAGAGGACCATTGTTTACAATGAACTATTTGATCATCATTTCATAGCTTAACTTTGTTTTCTCTTCTCCTCTCCTCCTCATGCTTATATCACTGTCCACAAAAAGTATCAAAGAAAAAGTCAGAGGAAAGCATGCTGTTGCCATCCACACAGCTCAGGTAGCACAGGCAGCCAGGTGTGGTGGCTCAGGTGCATAGCTGCCCCATGCACCTTCCTCAACTGCACCGTGTGACTTCTAGAAGTACCACCTGCATTGTAATTCTGCCAGAAACACATTCTCAGAAAGTTTCAGCGCTGATAAAAACCTACGAACTATTAGTACTGTGGAGTTAATACTGCCCACTTTCTTTAAGGAAGCAGAGAACAGCTCCAGTGGCATTGGCTGAGAAACCAGGGAAATTACTCTAATAATTAAACTTAAAAAACACGAAACACCCTGCTGATTCAGTAGCAGGTTTAATACCGTAAGCAAAATGAAAAATAACAGAGTTTGTCCTGACTCTCAAAATGGAAGCACAAATGCAACGCCTTTTACACTGAACAAAGAGTCATGAATTCCTGACGGTAAAAACAGTTTATATGTTTGATCCTGCAACCAGCTTTGAATATCTAATAGGGAATGTTGCATCCAACTTTGCAAAGACAAAAAGCCTTTTGGGGACGTAAACATGTCTTCTGATTTAGACTTTAGGCCACTGACTTCTGGCCTTTTATGCTGAGCAAAGTACACATCACTCCAGTAACATGAAGAAGCTGTCCTAACAACCAAAAAAGGAAAGTATACATAATATTATGGAAGCTGTACGGGCTGGATTGTGTTCAGACACATTGTAACCACCCCTTTCAGGCATACAAAGGTGATTGTAACACCAGAGGCTGACGTTCACATTAAGACTTAGAAATGTATTTATTTTTAAGCAGCAAAACCACTTGGACTAAGGCTAAGGGAAGATTGTGGTTGTGACTAAATGAAAGCAAATGCCTACATATTGTTATTAGCTAAATGTATCTTTAAAGCATTTTATGATACTAATATCACTGCAAGTTCTCCAAGATAATTTTTTGGATGAAAAAAAAAGGTAATTAGTGTCTTCAGAACTTGACAGATAAATTTAAAAAATAATAATGTTTGCTTCACTGAAAAAAAAACTTGTTTCAAAATGTTTTGGTTGTTGCGCTTTCATTGTATAGGAACATAACTGCTAAGACACAGGATTAAATAAGTCGAGTTTAAAACATCTAGTGTGAGTGGAATACATCTACGAGTACACTAACAATAAACAAAGGGCACAAAGATGTTGTGTTAAAGGTTTTATTTTGTTAACTTCAAAAAATCCATCCATCCATTATCTATACACCGCTTAATCCTCATTAGGGTTGCTGAGGGGCTGGAGTCCATCCCAGCTGACTCGGGTGAAGACAGGAGACACCTGGACAGGTAACAGTCTATCACAGGTTCACCTGGACAGGTTACAGTCTATCACAGGGCTACACATAGAGACAAACAATCACACTCACATTCACACCTACAGACTATTTAGAATCATCAATTAACCTCAGCATGTTTCTGGACTGTGGGAGGAAGCTGGAGAACCTGGAGAAAACCCACACATGTACAGGAGAACATGGAGACTCCATGCAGAAAGATCCCAGGCCTGGACACGAACCGGAGATCTTCTATCTGCAAGGCGACAGTACTAACCACCGAGCCACTGTGCAGCAATTTAAAAATGTAATATGCAAAATTATTAGCGCTTTCTTGCCATCACTCTGGTCTGCAGTTCCTCCACAGATTCAAGATGGGACCCTCCAAACTGTTGATATTGTTCAGCTATTTCATGACCACGTTGGCTGCATGCTCCAGATTATGGTCTTGCTGGAAGGCCCTCTGCTGTCCAGGGACATGTTGTTTTGAAGACTGCCTGAGGTTTTCCTCCAAAATCTAGATGTGCCCTTTTTGTATGATGCTATTTACTCTGACGAGGTTGCCTGAAAAACACCAAAGTAGCTTTTCATTCCCTCCCCTATGTGTGACTGTGGGATGGTGTTCTTGGGGTTGAATGCTTCTTTTTTTCACCAAATCAAAGCCACATCCTTGTTTTCAAACACCTCTGTTTGAATCCAACTGCATACTTATGACTAAAAACTTTCCTTTTTTGTCCAGGTGAGTCTTTGCAAATAAACTAGGCAGGCTTTTGGAGTCCTCCTTGGTCTGCATCCATGGAGACGAGCCTTGTTCAGTGTCTGTTGGAGCGCCTACTGAGGGTACCAGAAGTGCTTTGATTCATAGTCCTCACAATGATCCTTGAATTCTTGGCCTTTTGCACGACCACTCCTTCCAGTACAGGGCTCCTACCATACCTTTTAAATTGTTTTACAGTGTGGAACACCTTTTATTGTTTGACCACGCTTTAGCTGGCACTTGAAAACCTCTGGATATGGCTTCACATTCTTCCAGTGTCTTGTTAGCAGCCATAGCTCTCTCTCAGAGATGGACAAACAGCAAGCTCACTAAGCTCTTTGGTTTTAGTCATGACTCCTCAGTTTGTAGTGTATTAGAACATTGACTCTTGACCTAGAAGCTGCATTGGTATCTTTAGTATAAAGGTTAAGAAGAAAGAAGAAGTAAATGAATGAATTTGTTACTAACACTAACACAATGTCTTGTGTCCTTTCTTTGGTCTTTTGTCACTTGTTTACATTGTTTTCCTAACCTACTGGTCACAGAAAAATGTACTAACTACACAACATTTGTTAACTGCATATATTCAGTCTAACTTGTTCTCCACTTCTCCAAAGCTGCGCACAAATGACAGTCTGCGACGTCTTCATCAAAACAGTAGTGGCACATTTCAGTCGCCTCATTCATGCTCACACAGGATTAAGCTTGCTTTTGTTGCTTTCCTTTCACTTGTTTGTTTCATGTTAAAATGCTGAAGATATGAGAAAAAGACACTGGGACAATACTGCATCTCATTTATTGTCTGTGTCTCTCTCTCTTTCACTCTCTGTCATTCTTTGTTAGCAGAGCAGATGGTGTGAGTGAGCGGGACGGTCATTTGTGAATCAGTAGTCAGACACAAGGGAGTCACTGTGTGTATTTGGGAAAAAGTCTGCAACATGTACGCACACACACATGCACACATACACACACACACACACACACACACACACACACACACACACACACACACACACACACACACACACACACACACACACACACACACATGCATTTTCAAGCATGTTATCGCTGTTTTTGGACATTTTAGTTCATGTGCAGAGGCACACAAGTGCAGAAATAAATATGCACACATCTGCAGATACATGTGCACAAAAAAATATAGACACAAACAGTGCATTATTTCTTCACACTGAAGCACACAAATGGAGGTAGAATACGAAGCGAGGACAAGAGACGGAGAGTAAACCAATAGCCCTGCAGCTTATTTCTGCAGACAAGCTGTTGTTTAATATGACTGCAGCAGACGACAATCATTTAAACCTCCAGAGTCTGCTCGACTGGAGGAGATGCGAGGATCTCTCCTTCCCCCGCTCGCCTCCTATTTTACACTGCTTTCCTGTTGCTCTTTCTCTCTTTCTGTCCATTACTCATACCTTCCTTTCTCTCGCTCAGTGAACGGCAGCCGGAGGTGGTGGAATCATACTAATGCTTCATTAATGTCATAATCCTCAACCTGTTGTTGTCCAGTTCTGTTGGGAAAAGATGACTGTCAGTAAGACGCGAGGTAAAAGAAGTGACAGTGTGACGGTCCTAAAGCCTTCTGAGGTTTAGTTCTCCGCTCCAGATGCTGCTGATTTGTCGGCATTGTGTCATCTTTAGGTTGCTGTTTTGCAGCTACCACGTGGAGTGCTGCATGATTGTGCTGTTTGAATTTGAAGGAGCAATGACTGTGTTTGCTTTTTACTCCATTCAGACATAGAAAACTAATTCATCCATGTATCCTAAGTACTGGATCCTGTATTATATAAAGAGATTGCAAATTCTCGTTTGCATGTTTGCCTTTACTGTTTACCAAACATATATTTACTAAACAAACCATGTCTTCATAGCTTTAGATATTGCCAAAGTTAACTGTATTATTGGTAATTTCATCCTGTAAACCATAAATCCTGCTGTTGTGGGGTTTGTCCAAGCGGCTTTTGGATGCAGCACCTACTTCATCTCACACTAGTCCAATATGATGGGTGCCACTTTAAAGGCAGAGGAGGCTTGCAACTAATATTGTTGTTGTTTCTACACTTTTTATGAAGTTATTTTATAAATTACAACTGTTTGTGACCTTTTGTTGAAAGCATCCTCACTTTATTTTGCTTCACAGTCTGTTCTTCTTGCTTCTTGCTCACTTCAAATAAATAAAGTGATGGTTTCTTATTGTACAAAATTATTAATATATAATAATAGAATGTGTCTTGGTGAGAGCCATAGCAGCCTCAGCAGTCACACTGATGCCTGTTATGACTTCACTGATGTATACGAAACAAGCTACCATGGTCTGACCTGACTGATTTATCTGACAATACTAATAATATAATTCTTCTTTCTCTTTATTTCTGTTCTTCGTTCTCCTGATATACAAGCAGTCATCGCCCTTAAGGCCAATCCTTTTTCCCCCAATGGCCTCTGACTATTCAGTTGGACAATTATCAGACTGACACCGTAGAACCCAATCACCACTGACTCAACACATTTAACTGCACTATACGCTGATGAAAACTATCAATATATGTCTAATATATTGTTGGTTCTTTGTAAAACAGGTGTCGACTCTACAGGACCTCTGAAGGTGGCATTAAGATATTAGCAAACAGGTTCCTCACTCATTCCCTTCCACCATGTTAATGGTTTCTCCTTCCTGTGTAAATACTCTGAGCCATAAAGCTGTAGTCCTTGTCACCGATGTTCAGATCATATTTTATGAGATTTTCCTCGTCTACAAGCGAACATGTTTCAGTCGCTTTTTAATGTTCAATTGCTTCATCTTACTGTCAGCTTCAGATAGGCAATAAAGAGCAGCATTTCAAGAGCAGATAGAAAAAAAGCTGCGCAATATGGTGACAATACTTTTCAGTACAATTAGCTGTCACAATGACAAAAGCAAGAAAAATTGAAAATTCTAGTAATTATTCTTTAAACGCTTCCATCTCAACTGTCTTTACTTTTACAGAAAGAAATTAAAGAGCGCGCTGACTGCCACAGGGGAGATGGCACAATTGTTGAGTAAAGCATGTGAAAATGAGCTGAAACCCAGAGGAGCCTCAGTGGAGTTATCAGACCACCTCTGAGTGAGCTGAATAACACGCCACATTTCAGGCTGAAATTAAAACCGTGGTTGAGGAGGAGAGTCGCTGACAATCAGCCAACTGGATTCAAATGAGGAAATAGTAATTACAAATAATTAATCTTCAGTAATACCCTCTGGTTTACTATATCCAACCTTTCTGAGTATTATACTGCAAATCTTGGGCTTAGCAATTTGCCTCTTAGTGAAAGAGAAAATCCGATTTTAGGACTCAGTAATAATAATAATAATAATAATAATAATAATAATAATAATAATAATAATAATAATGTTTAGTTTTCCCACTCTGGGCATGGCTTTAATCAGCAAAAATCTTGTAATGACCAAAGATTAGACAGACATATAGTGATTTTCAGCCTGCAACATACAGCTTGTATTCACCAGAATGAAACAACAGAATTACACGTAGAGAAGAGAAAAAGCTTTCTGATAAATGCGAGCAGCGCTCAGCTCCAGGCAACTTAATTGTGAAGAGGCGAGTCAAAAAGGGAGATCAGGAGGGAACAAAATGAGCAGGGCGTTTTGTCCGTTAGTTTATGAAGTTCCTCTCCCTGAAGGTGTTAGCACACGATTGGAGGTCACTGACTCTGGTTTGTGTGTGTCTGAGTTTGTGTTTATAACTGTGCCGTGTCCATTGTGTGGATTGTTACTTTGCTCATGACAAGCATTTTGTTATATCAGTTCAATTGTAGACGTTGAAAAAACGTTTTACTATCAGATCCGGACAAAATGCAGAACAAAATTAATTATCTATACATTTATTAGGTTAACCCATACTTTAGTCCTATAGGATATTAATACAGGTACAGTCAGGCCCATAAACATTTGGACATTGGCAGCAGTTTTCAGCATTTGGGCTCTGTATACCACCACAATGGATTGAAATTAAATAAATAACATTATGCAGATGTTTTTATCACTCCGCCAAGGAATACGGTGGAGTTATGTGACAATCGGTGTCCGTCTGTGAATCTGTGAATCCGTCTGTTAGCAACATTACTTAAAAACGGACGAAGAGATTTGGATGAAATTTTCAAGGAAGGTCAGAAATGACACAAGGACCACCTCATTAGATTTTGGCAGTGATGCAGCTTATAGTCTGGACCCACGGATTTGTTGAGGATTTCTCATTGCCAGATAGCGGCACGGTGTCACTGTAACCATGACAACAAACGACCACTATGTCACCTGCCTGTTGATGATCACATGATTGTGATCCTGCTACATATCCACCAGGACTTATCCATCAGAAATGATACAAGGAATAATTGATTAAATTGTGGGAGTGTTTCTGAGTCCCATCAATTCCTGCCACCTGCTACATATTTAGGTCACAAGATTCAGTATCCGTATATAATGTACACATGCAGAACACACACCTGTGCTCAGCGCAAGGTGACTTTTTTCATTAAAAATTTCATCCATCATGTAACATAATACAATATAAAAAGTCCATGTTATTTATAGCAGATATGCAGCATTAAAACATCAACACATTCAGGTCAAGAGCTTCATTATTTCCTTTATTGCTCATTTAAAAACGACATCATTTAACAATTGTGAACCGTAAAGATGTGTAAACACGTGAAATAAATGTATGAAATAAATAATGTGTTGCTGACAGTGAAGTGTAAACACTGAACAGTCACAAGACAAGTTGTGTTCTGAAGAGAGGAGCTGAATCTGCAGCATTATTGTTATTACTGGAAGGATGAGGAGGACATCCGTGCTGCTCTTCCTCACAGTGATGAAGGAGAGAAAACTCTTCAGACAACCACAGCTGGATGTTCATGTTCTCTTGAGCTCTCAGTCCATCAGACTAGATGTTCCCAATGGTCCAGACCAAGGTTGGAAGGAGAAGACACTAAGAGCGAGGAAAAGACCTACAAGTTTCTTTCATTCCAACTCCAAGAACATTAAATATGAATGGAACACAATAGAGTGTTGTGTTTTTGTCCTATTTTTTAATCTTATGGAAATGTTTGTTTTCCTGGTTGAGGCCAAAGAACATTTTTCTGCCTTAGATGAACAATAAAGTTCATTCTATTTTATTGTAATGTATCATTAGCATTAACATGAGCGCCACACAGTTATCAGACCATACACTGTTGTAGAGAAAACACTGCTGTTCTGTTTTACATTAAAAAGCAGCAGAAACTACCAATCCGTCTCCTCTGTGGTCCAGTGTGATGAAGGGTAGACCTCAGTAACGTTACTGCTTCTGAAAGAATCATTTTAACGGATGTTTTCTCAGTGAAATGAACAGAAACTGTTAAAAACAGTCTGAACCAAAGAACAGAGATATTAACCCAGAACTGAACGGTTTTTCATTCATTGACCTGAGAGATCAACATTCATCAGTAACGGAGTTCTGTGGAGGAACATTAACACAGATTAATTTATATCTGCTGATCTTTAACGAACTGCACATTGAGACAGCAGTTATCGATCCGTTATGATTGATCATCTGTGACCTGCAGGACACTTAGCTACAGCTAAACCTTAACTAATTTATGATACTGACTAACCTGGTTTAGCATCGCTGTTAACAAACAATAAGTCAGGAAACGTAACCTGAGATTTACAAAACAACTTTAAAGCATGATGTTGGAACATGTTTACCATCAGAGGTTACAGTCTGATGTTAACTTACAGTAACTTCACTGCTTTATATGTGATATTCTCCAGTTGTGGAGAAGAGTACTAGTTACAAAGATGACTTTAACTCTTACCTGTAGAGTTTAGCTCCACTTTTGGACGCTAATATTGTTAGCAGCAGCGTCGGTAAACAACAGAAACTGGTAAATGTGGGCGGGACAGAGAGTCGTCGGCTCTCAGTCAGTCTGACCAATCACTGCTCTCTGGCTCCGCCCTCTGAGAATCATTATACATCACTGGCTCCAAAAATCCAAGATGGCAACCAGGAAGTAGGCTTCATTTTGTCAGTGCAGAAACCGACAGGTGATGTCATGGCAGCTACGTCCATCTTTATTATACAGTCTGTGGTGTCTAGTCATGTCTATGTTCTCTTGCATCTGCTCACAGCAACTGTGAAGGTGTACTGCATGTGTACGTGTATTTCTTTAACAAATTCATCCCTCTGATTGTTCTGCTGTAGCTGCTGCAAGGAAAAACGGCAGAACAAAGAAAAGGCAAGTTTACTGTTGCTGAAGCAGTGTGTGAGTGTTTCGATGGGGTTGAATGAATCCATGTGTGTGTTCTGGGGCTGCTGAATAGTAAATGTGCATGAGGGAACACTTGTGTGCAAATGTAGGTGCACGAGTGTGTGTTTGTGTGTGTGCGAGAGCATGTGAGTGTTTATCTCACAGTGGTAGCAGCAGCCAGGAGAGAGAGGGAGACAGTGAGGGAAGGAAACTCAAAGCGAGAGAGAGAGAGAGATGACTCCCAGAGGTGCCTCTGGGAGCCTAATAGTCTGAGAGATTCTGTCACAAAATATTGCCTCCACTGTTCTACAGGGGAGCTTTAGGGAGAATGTGTTGGTGGAGAATGATGAGGTGGGGCAAGGATGAGGAGACATAGGTCTGAGCCTCAGTCTCCCTTTGTGACTCCCAGTCTCCTCCTGGACCAATGAGGAGCCAAGGCTGTGGAGAGCTTAGCAAAGCCCTCTAACAGGGAACAATAGCCAGCAGCTAGCAGTCGGCCTGACCTTCCAGGTGGCCCTTCAGTGTGTGGGCTTTAAAGAGGCTACAATCAATATTTTTGTCATAAAATATGTATCAAATGACAATGTGAAAGCATAAAAGGATTCACTCAGAGTGACGAACCTACAGGTAAACAAGTGTTGCTTAAACAAATGCTTGATATGAGGAGAAACTGTACACAGAGGATCGCCATCATCAACACCTTTATTCATCATTTCCAGAGTCACTGCTAGATTTTGGAGAAGCTTAGTAAATAATATCAGCCAAACACAGTAGGAGGTCCTTATTTCTCCAGACATCCTGTGCTCTGTTCTCGGTACACATCAAGGATAATCATTGATACAGTGCTACAGTGGAACTGGTAACCAGCTGCTGTTTCCCTGTGTCTTTTTGTCTTTCATGTGATGGGAAATACAGTTGCATTAATCGTCCATCAGAAACTATTGTCTCCCAGAATTAAAACAACCTCATTCACATTAGTATTGACATTTGTAAGCACCTTTAAAATGTCAGATGTAGTCTTTTTCCATGTTTAGTTAGAACAATAATAATAATAATAATAATAAAACAATTTTAATATTATCTTTTATTTAGTATTTATGTTTCTAGTGACCTTTTATGGAGGTACTATCCCATACCTTTCTTCTTTTAAATACAAGCACAGGAGGACAGGAGAGGTTGAGGCTGGTTGAGCAGTATATGCGTTTATGAGGAACACTGGAAGCAAAGTAAACACGAGTACAATGAGGCAGTGATGATTTCATTGGTCAGCATCACAGCTGGCATTCTACTGGTTGGGGACTTTTGATAGGGTTGAGGGTGAGAGCACAAATCTGAAGTTTCGTGAGCACACAGAAGCAGTCTGAGTGTAGACAGTCAAACCGAAACACACAACATTTGTGCAGCAATAGTATATCTGAGTAGAAACAGTTTAAAGCAGGAGCAGAGCAGATTTGTACCAGAGTGGAGGCTATTTAAGAGAGAGAGCAGGATTCTAGGGAAAAAACCTGAACCTAAAAGATGAAATAAGACACTTAAAATAAAATAGCAAATGCTTGATGAACTTGTTTTCTTGTGGGAACTTTGCAGTTCATACATATACTAGGGTTTCACTTTATTAGCTACATATAGTAGTCCTAGTGCACATTGGCTTTCCATCGCCTCACAAAAGGTAAAAATGACACCAGCTAGGTTATTTATGCAGCGTAACTTATGGGTGGTTTCACTGCCAGCTTTGATCACAATTTTTTTTTCTTTTCGTTTTAATAGTGCTGTCACTTTCTATAAATTGATTTGATAAAGGCTTATCTGTGGCCAAGGAATACATCCCTGTTAATATGCTTGGTTCTCAAGTGTTAGAATTGCAAGTGTTAATTACACTTAGCCATGCCAACATTGTTACTAGGCAACATACAAGAAAATTGACAGTGTCCCCTTGTCGGCACACAGTAACCGCCCAAAAGGATAAAGCCACAATTCCTCTTATGCTGCTTCTCACTCATCTGTCTGAATCAAGCAAAGAGTTTGCTAAAACAGTTCAGTAGCTACTATATAGAATCAGTCAGTGCAACACTGTATCTATTACATGTCAGTGTTAAATTACCTGAAACATCAGACTTCAGCTGATGTGAGACCCCTGCTTCATACTTTCTACTGTCATGTCAGTCGTCTCAGAGCTTTCAGAAAAACATTGACTCTCCCTGTAATTATGAGTTGAATGTTGTTTACAGGTGGGAAACTGGTAATTATGGTAACTCTGAAATGACAATATGACATGAAATAACGTCCAGCAGTCACAGAAGAAATCAGGAGGTCACTGTTAGCAGCCAGAAACACTAAACAAGAACTTGTGTAAGTTTCTGCACTGCTACTACCAACACCTTGTTTTGTTTTGGGGTTTTTTTCAATCATTGGTAACTTTTTCACACCAAATGTGACATCCTGAAAGCAGCTCCCTAAAATGAGTTCCATCCATTCTGCAACTTTATTTCTCTGGTTGCTTTCATAGCATTTAGCTGTTTCCTGAGAGAAAGATCTAAAAGTTCACTGACCGGCAGCAAACAGCAGACAGACACTGCTGAAAACCATAGCAGAGAATTTAGCAGCTAAAGAGCCAGATAGTCTCCTCAGTAGCTGCGAGGTTTTTGGAAACACAAATACGGCTGGCCCAGCTGTCCAAAAAAACAAAAACAAAAACAGTTCATAGAGGTTTAAGTATACTTCGTTTTAACACATTGTCAATGTAAAAAGACTACATACTATACTATGTACGAGTTAACATGAAGTTGAAGTCTGAACATAAATTAGATGTTTATTTTCTACATTATTCACCAATTTTATATTGTTTTAGGAAACATAGTTTGTCTATTATTATTATTATATATTATAAAGAGAAGAACAGCAGGAATATTGAATTATCACCTGGCCCGCCACTAATGTGTTACACTGAATTTTAAGCCCACACTGACTGGATTGCTCCCAAAGCACTGTGATGTACCTCCTATAGAGGAGACCATCCACTCTGCTGAGAATGGAGCTGTATGTGGGTAATGAAAAGCCGTGGCCTGCCGCTGGCTTCCACCTGCATCCAGCGTGGCACCATCAACCATTCCTCTCTCTTTCTCAGTCTCTCCTTGCTTCCCTCCAGTCTTCAGATGGATCAATGAGTGCAAATGAGATGGACAACAGCAATTTCCCTCTATCTAGCCTGGATAAAACGTATCAATCACCCAGCAGGCAGTTCACTTCATAGCTCGCCACATTGCATCCCCAGCACAGCCCTCTGAAGCCCAACAGGCTGCAGTGATCAGAGCCACTTTCCACCCACTGATGGAGAAAGTTAAAGAATTTGCACTAGATCTATTTTCACTTCTCTAAAAGCTTCTTTTCCCCCTGAGGTTTTTTTTTTCTAAATCTGCCGTATCAGCAAAACATAAAATGGGTGCTCAAGAAATTGGAAAGATACAACCAAGATTTTTCTGATTATGACAGTTTCCAGAAATAATATATTTTCTCACAATACAATTTTCTCATACAAAAACAGCTCAGTACAGCAACACAAGTCTTCAAGGTATTTTCTAGTCCTAGAACACATTTTCAACTGTACAGTTATTGTACTAGACAAGACAAGAAGCAATGCTTTCCCTGAGACAGCATCCTCCAGCTTTTTAAGGCCACATCTGAACTTTCCTCTGCGTGCCTGCAGGGGGTGTTAACAGTTGCCAGGATACGTACATAACAAGTAGCAGCAATGAAGAAGAACTGGAGTACCCATGCACCGTGGCGAATGAATTCAACAGATTTTTTATAGAGTCAGTGAATAATATAACAAATGATATGTGTCTAGACACAGATCCCAAAACTTTATTTTCTACACAGGAATCCATCCTATCTTTTAATGAAGTGACACATTCAAAAATACAAACAATAATCACCTCATTGAAAAGTTCACGTGCGAAAGACATCTATGGTATGGATACAGTATTCTTAAAGACACATAAGGATGTTCTGATTCCAGTGATTTGTAAAATTATTAATCTGTCACTCAGTACAGGTGTATTTCCCAGTGCATGGAAAACGGCTATAATAACGCCTATTTTTAAAGCAGGTGATCGATTGAATGTAGCCAACTATAGGCCTATTAGCATCATCCCATCTATCTCAAAAGTAATAGAAAAATATGTCACAGAACAAATCTCTAAACATCTAGACTCCATTACATCATTGCATCCATTGCAATTTGGCTTTCGAAAAAATCATTCAACGGAAAGTGCAAATAATATGCTGCTGGAAAATATAAGATTCAGATTAGACAGTGGAAATGTGGTCGGAGCTGTCTTTCTTGATTTCAGGAAAGCCTTTGACACAGTAAGACATGATATTCTCATTACAAAACTATATAAATATAATCTCTCTCCAGTAGTTATTCAGTGGATTCAATCATACTTAGAAAATAGAGAGCAGTGTGTGCGGGTTGGTGGTTCTATGTCCAGCATGATTAATAACAACATGGGCGTACCCCAGGGCTCAACCCTGGGCCCGCTGTTATTCATGCTGTATATTAACGATCTACCAGAAGCTTGTCAATCTGCAACATGTCAGATGTACGCAGATGACACGGTCATCTACCTTCATGCTAAAACGAAAAGCCAAGCTGCAATGGAGTTATCGGGTACAATGACATCTGTAGAGAGATGGTTGACTGATTCGTGCCTCAGTCTAAATATGGATAAAACAGTTTGCATGTATTTCTCTAAACCATTTAACAAAGAACTTGATCCACCAGTACAGGTTGGACAACATACATTAAAAGTAGTGCAAGAATATAAGTACCTGGGGATCATTATAGACTCTAAACTTACATTTAAATCACAAGTGAAGAAAGTAACAAATAAATTAAAGTTTATTTTGGCCACCTTTAGGCAAATAAGAAATAATCTAACTGCAGAAGCGGCAAAGATATATTTTAGCTCGATGATTCTTTCACATATCCGCTACTGCTTGACAAGTTGGGGTCGAACAAATAAGACAATTCTACAGTCTGTAGAAAAAATCTATAAGCAATCTCTCAAGGTGTTGGACAAGAAGCCGAAATTTTATCACCATTGTCAGATCCTCTTGAAATTAAATCGTTTTAGCTGGGAGAATATGATGAAATTTTACGATATAATATTTGTGTACAAAATTTTAAATGGTCTGGCACCACCCCCATTGCGGGAATTTATACATCTTAAAAGAGGGAGACCAACACGATCTCAAAGTAGAGGAGACTGTGAGATTCCTTATAGAAACTCTACAACTGGTAAGATGAGCCTGTCAGTGAGGGCAGCTGAAACGTGGAATAGTGTTCCACAAAATATCAGAAAAATGACATCACTCAGATCATTCAGTACTGCAGTTAAACTCTGGCTTCTTGACAATCAGACCTGCAGCCATAGCGTAGACTTGTAGTTTTATTCATTTTACTAACACCTTTTGTTTTGTTTAAGTCCATGTATTGTCTGATTATCTTCTGTCGATTATCTCCTGTATGTCTGTATGTTTTGTTTTTTTTTTGTTTTTTTTTTCTACTCTGTCTGCGACTTTTTACCTTTTATTTCTTGTTGTGTGGCCTTGCTCTGTTCATGTAACATCAACCTGCCCTGGGACTACAGATGAAAACTAGCCATTGTGGCTAAATCTGGCATATTTACATGTGGACTAGTAATGGACTCATGTTGATTAATATGCACTGTCCCATCTTAAATAAATAAATAAATAAATAAATAAATATCTGCAAAAGAAAATATACTTATGTTATGCTAGAGACTCATTAGTTGATTTTACTTATGATGCCCCCAAATATTTAAATCTCAGGCTCCTCCTGATATTTTGTGTGTAAAAATGTAACTTTTCATTTTTTACACTGTATTCACTTTGACCAATTTTTTTCCAAAGTAGTTTCTTCTGCTTGAAAAATTCAAACTCATGCAGACCTCCAGCTATTTTCTTTTTATTCTTTATACTCTTGTCTTGTTCTTTTCACAGTCTGGACTTGGAATAATTATGCATTAAAGCTAAACATGAACTCATACCTAAACATTGTTTGTCTGAGTGTTTCATGCCTTTCTGATAGGCAACAGATAGAAACCCCTCTGGTACCATATCCTAACAGAGCATTTCCCCCTGAGACAGCAGGTTTATTTGTGTTCCAAGATTTTCCAAAAGTAGAATGGGAGGCAGAGCCTTTAACTATCAGGCTAATTTGCTGTGGAAGCAGCTCCCACCATGGTTATTGTCAAGGCTTCCTCCTCAGTCCCTGCCTCAACTCTCTCCTGATCACCTCCTCCTCCTCCTCACCTGGCCTCCACTCACTCCCTGCAGCAGCTGCCTGCAATAACCAATCACCGTCATCAGAACTGTGGGCAGCCGTGATGCAGCACACCTGTTCTCCATCTCCCTCCATAAAAGCCAGCTCCACACTCAACACCCTGCCAGACCGTTGCTTCAGCTCCAAGCAGTTAGGTTGGCCTCAGCATGTTCTGTTTGTGTTCCCCTGCAACTGAGAACTAATCTCTTCTCCTGTACCTGCAGTCTCAGCTGGTCACGCTGCCTGGGCTCCTCGGTCACTCCTGTCCACCACCAAACTCTGAACCAGCGTTCACCTCGGGAGGAGGAGGAGGTGTCTCGTCCTCGCTGCCCCAGCCTCTGGATCTCCAGGACTGTTAAAACCACTCTCTGCCGCTCACCCACCCCAGCAGAGAACAAACCTGGACCACTGGTCTCCGGTAGCCTGTCTGCCCCTCTTCCAGTCTGTAGTGAGTTCCTTAGTTAGAGTTTTTCCTGGCTTTAGTTTCACGTTGATTTAGTCCTTAGTTTCAGTCACTCACTCCCCCTTAGTTCTGTTGGCATATTTAATTTGTAACAAAATAAATTAATTTCTGCCTGATCCAGCCGTGAGTCTGTGTGTTCTCTGCCTGGGTTCACCACCTCCCTGTGACAGTTATATAGGTTAACGTACACTATACAATTAGAAATGCATTTGTTTATAGGGCATATAATGTGGAATTTGAATATTAATATTTCAGAGACCTCTTAGATTAATCAGCCTTACAGACAGCAGTGGTGGACGCTGATTTCACTGACCTCTAGTTTCCAAACAAAGAAATACACAGTAGAACTGTTGATAATTATACCCAAAACATTTATTACTACTGCTACGAACAAACTATGGGACAGCAATTATGTACCAAACAACAGACAGTGAATGAAAGAATACAGGTAACAAAAATGAACAGAAATGAATTTAGAATCCCATCATTAAAGCCACACACATTTCACAGCTGTGTTGTAAAACATCAGCAGTGAGATGGGAGGAAGTGTCTGGACTTGGGGTTTCTCTGTGCATCATAGCACCGCTACTGGCCCTGAGGTGGAAGAAATGTTTCTGCACTGACAGACTAGCTTGCTAACATTCATCGCTACTAAAGCTGCCAAAAAATATCCCTTATTTTTTTAAGAGGGAAAGCTTTGAAACTTACAGTAGCATATAAGGAAGGCATGATTCTTTCTGAATATTGCAACAAAAAAAATAGTTTCAAAAAAACAAAACGAAACTGAGAGAAATCTGGCTCATTACCAAATGTGAATGAAATAATCCTTGCACTGAGCACCAGTATTGGATTGTAACTTTTTGAGATATCTTGCTAATAAACAGACAGATGGGCAAACAGATGAGTGGAAACAGAACCTCCCTTCAGCTCCAGTGCAGGATTGAATGAATCTGTATTCTGTCAAACTGAATAATATTGTTTTAGGGGGAGAGCAAAGCTGCTGGAGTGGCTCTGGGTTTTAATAACGGGCCAGTATTGTTCCTTTTTGTATCAGCAAATCGTTATATTAGCGTAACCGTCAGTAAGAGAGACCGATCTTGCTGCACAGCCCTCCACACAGAACTGGAAACAACTTCCAGTGGCAGAGTGGGTAGAGAGCAGTCTGTATACATGTATATATGACAGATTACAGGCATTGGCTAAATAGGAAACAGAAGGCTCCGTCTGGGTTCACCCGAAGGTCTGCCGCATCCCGCTGCCACAGCCGTGCATTTATTTTAAAATGGCTGCCAGTAAATTTGTGCATTACAGGCCTACTTTGAGTGATACCATTCTCAGTTTAATGTGGAAGAGGCGGGAGGTGGTGAACCATCCATCATAAGCTCCTAAAAGTCACAGAGTGAGAAATGACTGAGTGCTCCCAGAACATTGTTCAAAACCCTGAAAAAGGCCAAACCCTCCATAACTGCTCTATAAAAACAGCGAGGCTGGTAACCCGTCTGTCTTTCTCTGCCTCTCTCTCTGTGGCAAGAATTAGATGGCTAGATAAACAGCGTGCAGAGGAGAGCTGACATTTTAGAAAACAGAGAAAATTGTAAAAAGAAGGGCAGTGAGCCCCCTGTAAAAGGCCACTCAGTTAAACTAAGCATTTGTTTATTGGGCTGTATGAACCCCTATTTGTATTCCTGTCAGAAGTTCCATGAAAGTGAATGGAGGTCAGCATGTGCAGCGTAGACTCTGTACTGTTTAAAATCCTGGCAGGGAATTAATATCAGCTCTGGTCTGCTTCCAGCAGAGAGAAGCTCTCCGGACTCCTTCTAAAGCTGCTCCAGCATCTCTGTCCAGGCAAACACCCCGTACTACATGTTAGATATGTTTGGAAAGCCACAGTGATGGGAAACGTCCATCATTCAGAAATGAAACTTTCTGTTGAATGAAGGAAGAAAGCACAATGCAGTGATGGAGCAGAAACAATGTTGCAATCTCTCCTCTGTTGATGTGCAATAGCAAATACATTTTAAGGAATTGTAACTAGACTATAGACTACCTGCTCCACCAACAAGCAAGAAATGTTCAGTTAAGTTTCAAAGTGGCATTGATACTACACTGAATCAGCAACATGCATTTTGTTCACAATATATGACTTTTCAAGCACAATATCTAATAAATCTAATATTACAGAATAAAGTCCAGTTATTGTAACTATATTAATAAATGTGCAGGTTTGTTTAGGCACCACAGCACTTAGTGAAGGCAAGTGATTTCATTAAAAGCATGATCATCATCATGATCAGTTTTATTTATGCACACCAACCTTCCTTGACTATTTAAGAAGCATGTGAACAAAAAGAGGCTTGTGATTGATTGGATAACTGATGCTGGGCCACTCAGTGTAATGAAAAATGAAAACTGCAACATGTTCAGTACAGCATATGTCCTCCATTAGAGTTAAGGCAAACAGTGGTCCAGTGGATGTTGATCCTCTCTTTGTGCAGTGCAACCACCGGTTGCTGCCTGTCATGTGGCCTGGAATTGTGCTGGCAATATGCTGACTGAGCTGATCTTACAGATGTTTTATTGGTGACAGGTCTGGAAAAAGGGCAGGTCACGGTGTCACAGCAAATGTGTCATGCATCACAATCACCCGTGATGTGTGCCATGTGTGGATGTGAAGAGCAGGCTGAAGAACATCGCTAATATTGCCACTGATGCCAGCAGAGGAGCGCTGTGGTTCCCAGAGATGCCAGGTCACACCATTACACTGACTGGAATCCCAGTCCTCAGTTAGCCACAAATGCATAACTCTGGTTGCTGCACAGTAGTCAAAATTTGTGAAATTGGGAAATGATGCCTGCTGCTGTAAACAAACAAGCAATTTCACAAGATATATTTCGTACTCGTAAAGCCATTAAATCTCACAAATGCACTCTGCTGGAAAATTATAACCTTCCGCTGCTGTGGCCATGCTTTGAGACAAAGTATTTAGTTTATTCAGAATAACACACTGCTTCAGGTGAATACTTCCACAAAACCAATAGAAATGCTTCACCTGTACATCGACACACCCACCACAAAACGGTGGATCTGCATTTGGTGCAACAGCCCGAAGACAGTAAGAACACATATGAACACGCATGTTGCTCGTCTCTGTTCACACTGATTGGGAAGCTGATAACAGATGGGAAACAATGGGCCATTTATCTTTGTTGTCTCATAGGCTAGATTTGTGCTGCAAGTATCCTGATGCCAGGTATGTGATGCAGGAAAGGCCAGTTCAGCACAATTCTGTTGATTTTGTGCCAATTTACATCAAACGTTTTCTACAAGCACTTCACATACTTATATAAAGGTCAAATTTTAAATGGAGAAATCCCACTCCACTCAACTGTAGTGTCTATATTTACATATATATATATATATATATATATTACAAAAGTCAAATTTGATTGAGTGCAGAACCGTCTCTCTACAAGATAATTTTCTCAATGGAGCAGGTAGGTAGGTCAGGTTCCTGTGCTCTACTCAGGGCTGTATAGAACTCTAGTCTGGCAATGGATAACTCATGTTTCAGTGCCACTCTAGAACAGGCTGTGGGGAACATAACTTTTATTGTCTCAATGTCATCCTCTGAGCAAAGACGTGCAACAGAGTTGTGAGTGTGATCTAAGGCATCATGGAAGACATAAATTAGTATCAAGTATGAACGATGCCCAGATTAGCAGCACATGGGAAGGGTTCTTTGGAGAAGGTTGCGGAGTCTGCAAGCAAAAATTTCTATTCTTGTAGTATGTAAAAGGTTCATCCCAGCTTTTTGGTTTGTTACACAGACACTGGACCAGAACCTTAGCACAGGTAATGTAAAGGATGAGGTAGTCTAGTGGATCAAACTGACTATCCAACGCACAATGGGTACTGTCAATGTATAAGCACAACCACAACAAGATGAACAATTCTGTCGGCACTATATTCAGATATTATACTATAAGACTGGACATTTACGGCAGAAAAATGCATTATCCAATAATGTGTTAGTGATACATTCAGTCTTAATATATTTTGATAATATTACACATTTGACTGACCAAATACTGTATATATTGATATGAAATAAGAGCATCATCAATAGAACATCTGTAAAATGTACCATATAAATGTAATTTCAAGAGGACCGTATTAAATTGTGCTTACTGCCACAAGTCTCATCAAAACTGTGCAGACATGAGTTTCTACCAGTTTATTCTTTAAGTAAAAATACTACATTGTTTCAATTAAAAACAAACAAAAAAATAAATAAATAAACCAGACACCAGCAAATGAAAAAAGCAACAGTCAGTGACGGTAAATTTCATTTTAACTAGACCAAACCACGGCTGCAATCTGCTGTGATGTTTTGAACAGCTGAACAGGTGAAGTCTCACCTCTCACTGACGGCGACAGAAAGCGAGAGAAAGGGAGTGAAGAGCAATCACAGAAGAGAAATGTCATATTTGCATATCTCAAAAATACATCACAGGATAGCCATAAAGGGGCCTGTGAACACAGTTTTGCATATTGAGAGAAATTTCCACTGCCTTTCAGAGAGCACTGTTTATGTGCAATTTTAAGAGGAGGATAAAGGTTATATTGGAAGAGACAAAAACGTATCACTCCCACTTGTGAATGCTGAAAGCTGGAATCCAAAAGAAAGGGATAGATTTTTTTAATTTTGTTTTAAATAAAACATACCAGCTCACCCAGACACACACACACACACACACACACACACACACACACACACACAGCACCTGATCAGGCCTATCTGCCAGATGTCAGACACGGTGAGAACCTCGGTCGATTTTAAGAGCTGCCAAGTCATTTTTACTGGATGAACCTGTAATATGAAGTTTGCTGGGCTTTAGATTTTCCATGTCGCCAACAGTGAAAGCCAGAGTTGGATTATTGCACATTAGCAGCCTGTGGAAAGTGCCACTCAGGCTTAACTTTGCCTATTAGTGGAAGTGTACTGATGAAGAAGTCAGTCTGTCCTCCCTGTTTGGTACCAGTCATGTCTTACGTCTTTCAACCCATCTGCTTCAGTTAGACTGCACCAACAGGTCTCAGACTGAAACCCGTTAATTTCTCCCATCACCAACAGCCACACTCCTCTGCAAACGATAGGACCATCTTGTTTTGATTTGATTAAAATATTTAATTAATTACCAAGAGCCAAAGCTGTTGTTTGTGATTAATGAGGCAGCAACACCTAATCAGCTGGCGGAGGAAGGAGCCTGATTGGCTGTCCTCTCTGCCTCACCTGGTTGTTTCGAACTAAACCACATTGGAATGTGAAGCGATGGTGGTAACTGGTTTGTGGGGACTGCACAGTGGCTCGGTGGTTGGGACTGTTGCCTCATAGATAGAAGGTCCCTGGTTCACGTCCCGGCCTGGACCTGGGATCTTTCTGTGCTCCAGGAGAGACATGCTGAGGTTAACTGATCATTCTGAACTGTCCATAGGTGCTTGTCTGTCTCTATGTAGCTGGTGACCTGTCCATGGTGTATAAGCTGCTTCTGCAAGGTGTTTTCTTTTGCCAAAAAAAAAAAAAAGCCAGTGCACTACTTAAGTCCCAGTTTTGATTCTTGTGACCACAAGATTGTAGTTACGAGGAATGATGAACTGCATTGTGTTTGCCAGAGCAGTGCATTGTAGCATACTGACCACAGAACTGTTTGTTCAGCTCATGTCTTCTTCAGCTCTCTTCCAGCCTTAATAAAGAGCCTCATATGGACCCTGCTTTGGCAGAGACGGAGGGGGGGGGGGTGAAACAGAGTGAGGAAATGAACAGATATAGACACTGGGATGAAAGATTGGAGGAAGTGGAAAAACAGCAGCAGCAGCAGCAGCCTGGCTGTGTTCCGGCTCAGCTTCCTCTGCTCTCCCTCTTACTCACCCATAAATCACAGACAGGACTGTCCTTGCATGATAGAGCCATATTATTATGGCTAAACACACAAGAATACGGGATGATTAAAGTGTCTGGGGCCTTCTAAGAGGAGATGGAGACATGATTTATTACCCTCCACACAGCAGTAGACTGAAATATCGAAAAGACCGAACACTCAGAGTCTTGCCTGTTTGTTTCCTGAGTGCTTCCATGAAACACAGTACAGTAGGTGGAATGTTGTTGCAGACTATTCATGAACATCACTGCAGTGTTAATACCATTCATGTCATCCTTCGGCTCCCCCTGTTTTATTTAGAAGTGGTAGAGAATTCAAAGGCTACATCCATGCTAATATTCATACCTTCTGCTACGTTAACACCAAGCCTCCACACGACTCCACCACTTTGGACCCTTACAATGAGGGGAAAGGCTGTTTGTGTTTCAAAACTGGGGTTTTAATGTGAATGTGGAGAAACAGAGATTTGGGAAACAATGAGCAGACACTCGTGTTGGCTTTCTGACTGATCTAAGCTGTAACTGTGTTTGATTCATCACACTCCTATCGTGTTCATTTTCTGGGAGAAAATATTTTTTAAAAGCAGACAAACTAGGCTGCAGGCATTAAGGACATTTATATGTATTCCTTTTGATTACTAGTGCTGTTCTTCTTGCTGCAACAGAGCAGCCAAACACCTGCTTAATTTTTACGTTGTACATCCGGTGTACATGAACGGTCATGTAATATGCACGGAGATTACCTCTAAAACAGCTCAAAAATGTTTGTCTGGACAGAAGTACCTTTCATTTTTAAACCTCCATTTCAGGGTCCCAAAGCAGAAAATATATGGTCTTTTTAAATATAAGCACCACCTGACTTAGGAATAAAAGAAGCAGGATTTTCTGCTTTGAATTTGTGTGTGTTTGTAACAGACATTGCATCAACCATAGACATTCTTTTACATGTAAACTTAAAAAAAGCGAACCAAACAGAACATTTGGCCGACTTAGGGCTCCTTAGGGTCATTACCACCCAGAGTTAAGTGAATGAAACAGAGAAAATGTAGCTTGTCACTCTCAGCCTCCACCACAGTGAATCACAGTCATGAAGTGGTACAAACACTAATTTGCTCCCAGCTCTTTATAAATCTATTTCCCCTCCTGTGTTCTCTGTGTATTTTTCTTCATACTGGAGTGTGAGTGGCCTGATGGTCTGCCCTTTTCATGCTATAAATTGTGAATACTTCTCGCACTGCTAATCCTAGCACAATGCCTTTTCGTACATAAATTATCAATAAGTGAAATGTCACAGGACAGTGAGAGAAATGGTATCTGGTTTACCTGTCTCTGTGGCCTATCGGGTAAACATTCCCTGAGTTGTAAATAATCCGTGCCTCTTGCTGCCTGTGAGGATTTATTAAACGTTGCATCTGCATCATACAGTGTCCAGCATCAGCCCCAACACAGGAAGACAATGGAGTAGACTGAGCTTTATTAAGCAGCAGTACACAGTGTTACTAATGCAAAAAATAAATGTAAAAAAATGAAATAACATCAGCTTCTAAGCATCAAAAACATGAAAATTCAGAGATGCATGTACAAGATTGAAAAAGTAATTTATTTGCTATGGAGAGCTTCAGTCCTTGGAGACTTGCTACTGCAACAACAGCTTGTTTACACAGAAGCCCTTAAAGCCCTAATTACATCAGATCAGTCAAGCCTTGAATCCTCCCATTTTTGTAATAACTGCATGTCATCTGTGTTTTAATCTACACATCTGCACACATCTGCACTGCCATATTTCACCCAGTTCCTCTGATAATATTTGCATGTCAATAACGAATGATAATATTTTTTTCTACAACCCTTTTGCTGGGTCGTAGTTTTTATGGGAGGCTGGTGTATTTATGGAGAAAAGACAAATGACATGTTCAACACTCTAAGATTGCTTTTTGTGTTTCAGGGGTCTCAAAATTTAAATTTGGGGAAAAAGGAAAAGTTAAAGATTTTGGAAAATATCCTTACTTGGTTTATTTCTAAGAATTCAACAAGAACAGGAATATCATTCTCATAGTTAGCCTTGCTTGTGGCAATACACAGTGGAAAAAAACACAGTACAACATCAGTCTTAATATCTTTAAAAGTCAACATTTAGCTACAAATGAGACCCACATCCCTTTAGGAGTTCTTGTTCACCACATTGTATTCATGGGGTAGATAAGTGTCCCAGCAGTTCACAGTAACAGAGGAGGACATGCTGCACATCCTCAGCTTGGCACGGACATCTCTAAATTCATCCATTCAAACCTTTACTCAAGTCTTGTCAGATCTCTAGATACAGAGGAATATACAGAGCTACATTTTCAAGAGCAGAATTCTAAATACAAACAACTGAAAATGCACTGAGTGAAACACATCGGGATTGGGTTGGACTCAAAGTCATGATTTTCATCTAAACTGTCTTCAGTGTTTTCAGCATATAACTTAGGATACATTGAAAAATGAGAAAATGAACAACTGCACAGTGAGCCCCATCTCCTAAAATGACATTCCTGTACAAACTGCAAACTGCATTCACAACAACATTTTGAGGGAAACCACTTTTCATGTGGACAACATTATTTTGTGACATATCACAACTACATGTGATGTATGTATTTTTTATTTTCTTTCCTCCTGTTCCTTGTTTTCAGAAAACCAATTACATATTAGGTGTAGTGGGACTCGTCACGTTTTTAACCCAGAAAAAGGAGGAACTTCAGACATGGTTTGGGTCACAAAATGATCTATTTCAACCCAACGCTTTATATTTTCCTAAACTTAAGCAAGTAGTTTGGTCCTTTCACCTAACCAAATAGTAAATTAAAATCAATGTTAAAAACGAATAAAAACAACTTATGTCTGACAGTAATGATTCGGAGCCTCAGTCTCCTCAGTGAAAGTCAACAACCACTCCTACCTCATATCGTGAACTTTGTGTCTCGTTGAAACTGGAAACATTTCCACTATGTCATACTTTTACCTTGCTGGGAGGAACTACAATTTTTTTTCAAACCACGAATAAGAATACGGTTTAATTGTATTGAAACCTAATGTGTGTGAGATGCACTTCGTATGAATTTGTGTGGACATGCAGCTTCGCCACCACCACACTGGTAGACATCAGTTTAGTGGCCTGATAGGGTTCATTGAAGCCTATAGCTGAACTAGCTCAGGCCTCTCTAGCAACAGAAGGTCTTATTATGGTGTCAGTACCTGATTAAATAAAGGCCGCAAAGCTCTTGATGCACAGACACAATAGATCACAGACATACAGATCATACTGGTGTTATACACACGGTCACGGACCAGTCAAAGATGCAGCTTTTAGTGTCAAACCAACCAGTTTCAACACCACGTTTAGTGTATAATTTACACCCTAGCTGGTATAATGGGCTGCAGGTGTTGAGTGTTAGCCTTGGGCGGCTGTAAATGGAAGTGAGAGTGTTCGCAAGTACAAGAAAAGATTTGTTTTGCTAAGAGCGCTTAATGGCACTAGCGAGAGGAACACAAACAGTGCTAGTGGCACCTTGCCACGAGGGTGCTTCACACTGCTGTGCTGGGATTTAGATGTGCTTCCTTCAAATTCAGATGAAGCATCCCTAACAGCACCAGGCACAATAACAAAAAAAGTCACCCTTGGGTAGAGATGCAATTTGCATTTCAGAAAGCTTACACTGTGCAGGCTTACTTGCTTCTTAACAGATTGTTCCTGTATCCTTAATTTTGGAGAAAAAAAAAACAATTACACAGAGCGCTACAGAAATATCTCTTTAGCTGTGTGTGTTCTCTATTAGAATACATTACATTTAAAGAGGAGCCAGTTGTACTGAAGGTGCCTAGGATGATTTCCAGCACTGAGAGGAGAAATGTTTATGCATGAACATTTACCCCTCCCCTCTCTGCTCTGTGTGTCTGATGCCACTGGAATTCTTTTTGGCATAATTCAATTTTGCCCTTCACCTCTCATTAATGTATGGCACTGCGTACATCGAGGAATTCAAACCTCCAATTTGCAGTTGCACTGATGATTTCTCAATTGACATCTGGATGCACCTGCATAGAAAACACATGGAAATAAGCCTAATGATTATTAATGTGTTGAGCGCATGTGTGTGTGTGTGTGTGTGTGTGTGTGTGTGTGTGTGTGTGTGTGTGTGTGTGTGTGGTGTGTGTGTGTGTGTGTGTGTGTGTGTGTGTGTGTGAGAGAGAGAGAGAGAGAGAGATGAAGCTATAGTTCTATGATGATCCAGTGCAGGAAACTGTAGCGTGATCAGATTGCATTATAGAGGTATACTGGCTTTCTTACTGTACAGCCAAGTCTCCCTTTTATCACTGTTACCAGTAATCAAATAATGAAGAATGTGTGACGGTAAAAGTGTGCTGACACAGACGCAGACTGCTCAAGATGAAAATCCACTCCAAGTACATCATAAGCTAAAACACACAGAAAATGTCATTATCAGGCCTGCAACTCAAACATAAGACTTCCTCTGCGTGAGTGTGTGAAGGTAAGTCCGTGAGAAGTAGATTAAATATTGGATTGTCAATAACCCCTGCTGATAATAAAAATCATATGACAGACTTATTGACATTCACCTCTAATATGACGGATATAATAACCTTTGTTTAATAATACTGTTTATTTTATGATTTATTAGTATTACAATATGTTGTCTCATATAAGCGATACAATAATGAAAAGATTCTTTTTCTTTCATTGTTATTAATGTGAAACAGTAGCAACCTTTCCTGCCACAAACTATATGCAAGGGCACGATTTTGTAATAACTGAGGTTTTAAAGTTCTGTTTAGAAAAATGACTCTTTCATCTTAAGGTCCATTATTTTGGAACTTTTGGAGCTTATACGGTTAAAATTATTTACACTCGTACCAAATGTTTAACTGGTATGGCAAATCATAGGGTTCTTCTGGCAGGAAATGATATAAACAAGAGGCAAAAGATGGTAAGGAATTTGAGTTAAACATGGTAATGATGAATTGAAACTGCTTCATTTTTTTCTTTTTTCTCATTTTTTTTCTAAAAATGCCAAATCCAAACTTATTCGCACTCTTTCTCAGTAATCAGTGGAAAAGCCTTTATTTCATCCAAACATTTCTTTGCTAACCAGATGTCTGCATGCCTCCACTGGGATTTTGAACTGCTTGTCTTTTGTGATGATCTCCAGCTCTTTGAGGTTGAAGGCCTCCTTGACATCGCTCTGGTTTGCAGTTCCCTGAGCAGATTATTGCCCAGGTCTGAACTCTGGCTGGATCACTCCAAACTGTTGTTATTATTTTCTGTTCCCTATTTTGGACCCCTCCTGCTGCATATTTCACATCATGGTCTTGTTGGAAGGTCCATTGCTGCCCAAGGACAGGTTTTTCTGCAGACTGCTTGAAACTTTCCTTCAAATTCTTAATGTCATGCTCTTTTCTCTTGAGTCTGTTTATTCTGACGAGGTTGTCCTGCTCAGTGACTTAAAAACACACATAAAGCATTAAATTGTCACCATGTTTACTGTGGTGTTCTTAGGGTTGCATGCTTCTCCTTTATGTTAGGAAATGAAAGGTACTTTTACTCATTTTCCCCCTCTCTATCTGCAGAACTGATGAGCAAAAGCATTGTCTTCTATCCAGGTGAGTCCATGCAGACCAGACTTGTGCAGATCCTGCTGGAGCATCTGCTAAGATGTTGGTACCAGAATTGCTTAGATTCATCGCAAGTGTCTTGGTGGTGGTCCTTTTGTTCTTCTTGGCCTCTTGCACTACCAGTATTGTCAGTGCAGTTTACTTTTGGCTTCCTACCACAACCGATGAGATTTTTCACAGTGTGGAACTCTTTGTGCTGACACTTTAAAACAATGCACAACTCACAGAGATGGACCCTGATAGCAGCTCACTGAACTCTGGTTCTGGAGATAAACTTGTACCTGACTTGTTGCTGCATCAGCTGTTCTCTATTTATGGTCTGTTAAAATGCAACAGAACATAGTAGAAATTAACAGGATCATCTGGAAAGATAAAGAGACCGTATATTTTCAAATGTTTGCATCAGTTGTCAATCAATCAATCAATCAATCAATCAATCAATCAATCAATCAATCAATCAATCAATCAATGCATGAATCATTTCAAAAATGTAACTTTGAGTAAAAATCTATAAATTAAATACGACATAAAAATTGTTACAGTTCATCATTAACTTCGATTAATCACGATAAAATATCGTTCATTTTTAACCTATAATCACGTTTCATTTTGCATGAGCACACAGACTCAAGAAAGAAGAGAATATATATGCACTTAAGATGTTTATTAAACATCTTTAAAGGTTCATGTTAGAATCCCTGATGAACACATGCTTGGTGTTACAGTTTTTCTTAGTTGCTTTGGAATGTTTCTCAAATCATCCTCGACATTTGCAAAACAGTAAGTGCATTTCTCTAAACAATTCGTACAATAGAACACCATGGATTACCTGCAAAAGCCAGTCTCTGGCTCAGAATCCTCAGTTCATCTCTAAAAAGTAAATATCTGTCAATGAACATGTCAGTGGATCAGAATGACCAGTCCTGGTGTCGTTGTGTGGATCAGACAGTCAGATTGTTTAGTCATGTTGTCATTATAACTGTGTTCTCTGGAGGATGTTCTGATGGAAACTATGGATAAAGTTTTGATGACAATTATTGTAAACTGTAGGTTCCACCTTAATGAATGTGGAAGATTGACTGCAAGAGACTGGACAAGATTCACATTTATACTTTTACTGTTTGCATTGTAATTTGTTGACAGACCACATCATTGTGATACAGAAAGGAAAACAGCTGCATAGTACAAAGAAAAAACAAAAAAACAAAAGTAGAAATGTGAACATAGGATGATCTCTTTAGGGAAAACTGTCCATGCAGTGCTGTAGGAATTCCAGTGCAGACTTCCTACACCTCCTCATGTTCCTGTCTGTTGGGACACAAATTCTCATCCACATCATGAATATCTTCTCTTGCATCTTTGAGTGATTTCAGAAAACTCTAACCCTTCACACATTTCCCTTCATTAGAGAAAGTCAAGATTCACCAGGGAGCAATTTACCAATTCAGGACAGATTTAGAAAAAAGTCTAATAGAAACATCCTGACATATTCTGACAACTTGTTCAACCTTTTTGCATGTAAAGACTGATGTGATGAACTAATGGCTAAATGTTGTGGAGGGTCAGACTATTCAACAGAGACCCATTAGAATACATTCTGATCAACATGACATAAGCAGCTGATAATGTAGGAAACAGCAGAGAATTGTACAGAATCATTTGCATGGATGAACCAAAGCATTTACAACTTGCTGAAAGAAATGAGAAACTGCTTTTTTGATGAGCAGAAGTGACACAATGATGTGAAGATTGAACATGTAGTTTGGAGAATTTCAATTCTGATCTGAGAAATGTACCAAAGTGACTGAGAAAAACTGTAATGTGGTACTTTAAGATGTAAGTGCTTTAGTGAAAAGAAAACTCCTTCCTGCAGAGTGTGCATGCCTGTATGTCAGTCGACTGTTCCATCTTCTTCTTTTTTCATTCAAATTTCCCACCAATAGGGCCAACATGCTGTTTAGTAGAGCCAGACCAATATGGACTTTTTGAGGCCAATGCTGATTCCAATATTTGGCTGAAAATAATTCCAATAACTGATTAATCGGCCGATTAATTTAAAAAAAATGAATAAAATAACTTCTTTTTTGGTCCCCTAACGCTTACAACAACAAAGGTAAGAATTACAGGCAGAACATTTTACTGTTTTACTATACTTTGTCCTTTAGTATTTGTTTAACTTTACAACAGAGAGGAATTATCAAGTACAAAAATATGCAACAAAGCATTAAACCTCTGGGAAATTACATAACCTTTAAAAAGAGTCAGTCTATAAATGAGTTATGAAATACATCTTATCTTGTACTTCTTGTTGGTGCAAATTAGAGGTAGGTTATATATATATGTGTGTGTGTGTGTGTGTATATAAAAATACCCTGTGATGCAAACTCCAACATCCTCTTGGCCAGGTCATAATTGAAAATAAGAATCAGTTCTGAACTAACTTACCTGGTTAAATAAAGGTTAAATAAATAAATCAAATAAAACACTGTCTGTTCACAGCTGGATTTGATGGGTTTGAAACTTGACTGGAACCTTTCTGTGTTTGCATGTTTCTCCCTGGTTCTATGTGAGTTTTCCCTGGATGCTCTGGTTTCATCACACAGTCCAAAGACATGCTGGGGTGATTCTAGTGATTCTAATTTGGACATAGGTGGAAGTGTGTGTGTGCTTGGTGTTGTCACTCAGTCAGCTGAGACAGACTCTAGCCTCCCATAAAGGATTGCATTGATAATAGGTCAGGCATATGGGTTCTGTAAAGCATCTTGAGACAATTTGACTGTAATTGGCGCTATATAAATAAAACTGAATTGGAATTGAATTATTGATGGATGGAAGACATGTTGTTGTGACCGACCAACAACGTAACATAAAGGGTATTAAAACAACATCGGGATGAAATAGATGGCAGACAAAAACCAGGCATTGTACACTAGGTGACCTGATTCACCTACAGGTCAGAAAAAGAGTGAGAAGTGATGATGGGGCCCCCGAGACAACGGACAGCTTGCAGCTCTTTGTTTCCCCTCATTATCATAATCATAAGGCACACTGGGCGCTACAGCTGAGCCAATATTGTGTGAATGGGTCCCACGTCAGTGTGTGTGTGGGTAGTAGTCGGGTGGAGTGAGTGCTAGGTGGGCGGGTGGTTTATTATATTACTCCATAATCCTTGGTGCTCGGGCTACTCTGCCTGTCACACACTGGAAAAGAGAGTGGAGAGACCTTTGAAAACAGGAGGCTTGAGAATTGAGGAAATTGGATCAAATTTTGAAAAATGGCTCTCAATTCGAACGCCCAGCAACCTAAACTCACCCTCCCTCACTTTTCATTCACTGCCCCTGACTGCTCTGTATTCTGCTCCACTGGTAAACAACCTAATAAAAACTAGAGATGGCAGGAATATGAAATGCAGGAGCCCTCTGTACAGACACTTGCAAGCACATGTTCAGCACTGATGCACATTCATCATCAAATACTGCATGCTCTGAAAACAAGTGATCAGGATTTATTACCGAAAATCATCTTTATTTAGCCACACACTGTTTTTTTTGTTTTTTTTTACTGTTCCTCAATCATCTCAGAAATATGGTTTGTTCATTTTAATATGGGGATATATATATATATATATATATATATATATATATATATACACCACCGCATTTGTGAAATATTGGATTAAGAATCACTTTCAGGTCTTTGAGTGCAATTTTTCACAGCCAAAATACTGAAGAAATCCTTTTTATAAAAGCCATTAAAAACTTAAAATTGATTGGTTCCATAAAAACACACAAGTAATTGTGAGTACTGGGTCATTTTGGTACCAGTGATCCGCTAATGAAGGTCATACTTTTTATTAAAAGACACAATTTTTGTTGCCTTGCTTCATGTCTATATAAAGTCAGCACATTTGAAAGATCTTCAGAGACAAAAATGACTAAAACAAGGAACCTAATACAGGAAACACACCTAAAGGTACAGATTCTCCACCAGGAAGAGTACAGCTGCCACCAGATATCCAGGAAGTGCAGATGCAGTCCATCAGCAGCTGGATTCACTCTGCAGAAATACAGATGAACCAACAGCTTGGACGACAAACCAAGATCTGGACATCCAAGGGTTTCTTCAGCAAGAAATGACCGCATCCTGATCTGCATTTGCCGGAAAAACTGTTGGATGACATCCCTGGAGCTTCAACAGCAGTGGTCAAACCAAACTGGTGTCCAGTGTTCCACCTGCACTGTATGTTAAAAGCAGTAATTCAAGAAGAGTGGGAATAAATTATCCCTCAACAGTGTGAAAGCCTCGGGAGGCACATGGCAGCCAGGATTAGAGTTCTACTGTGGGCTAATGGCAGGACTACTCAATATTAATTTGATGATGTGATGGTTGATTTATTTTTTGTTCAGTTTTGAACACATTCTGTTATTTGTTCACTTCGACAATGACAATGTTGAGAACTGACATATTGAAACTATACAATACATATTGAAACATATATATATATATATATATATATATATATATATATATATATATATATATATATATATATATATTATATATTATATATATATATATATATAAATAAAATAAAAAAATTGTATTTGTTTGTGTCTGTCTAATGCAGCCACACCTTTTGAAACACAAAAAAGATTTTTCCACAAGCGTTTTACGATAATATTTGAGATTGTGTGAAATTGTAAGGGTTTTCCCACCACTTCTTGTTGCTTTTTGTTCTTGTCAAATATTGAAAGATTTCACTTCTACAGGCCACCATCAAATTAAACTGTCAGAAAACTGTAAATCTCTCTAGGACTGGCGCACCATTCATTCCAGTCACACACAGTTACAAAGGGATTCCAGTATAGAAGGATTCACAGAAGGTTGTGTGGTATTTACTGAATTTAACAAGGAGCTCCATCAGAATTTAAAAGTCTCAGATTTTTATTTCCATAGTCAACACATCTACAGGTCTTGCTGTTAATGTGATATATAAAAAGTGGCACACTTTTTTTATTTCCTTAACAGCAGCAGTCATTTAGGATATGAGCCTATGGAACAAGAAGAGCTTGCTTTAAATGTTATGTTTAGGAAAGTGGCAGAAAAAGTGCACTTTAGTGTCTTGCCAGCAGATTATAATACCATTAGAAGCAAATATCAACTTTCATCACACATCAGGGAGAACATCATCAGGAACATCAGACAATCATATTCCTTTTAATACTGTCATTAACTCAACAGCTTTCCCATAAGCTATTCAGTTTCTTACAGTTTTTGCAAATTATGTTTATTATATCTTATTGTAGTAATTATCATTATGTGCTTATTATCCCATGTAATGCCTTAAGAGTGCCACTTCAAGTAGAGTGTTGCTGACATTTGTTTGATGATTGATCACTAACCCTGCGGTTCTCAGGTCCAAAGCTGCAGCAGCAAAACACTAGAACCTGCTCATCGTTTCTCTCTTCTCTCCTTTCACTCCAGATGATCAAGGCAGACAGCTGTCCAACCTCAATCTGTTTCCGTTTCAGGTTACGTTCTGTTAAAACTGTGTTTTTATTCTCACCGATGCCGGGTGCTTGCTCAATGGGAAATAGGGAGTAGAGCAGTAATGTATTTACATATCAAGAGTAACATGTATGGAACTTTATTCATATTCACAAAACATTACACTACATCTTACAATGCATCTTGCAGATGTGACTGAAGCCAAAAACTGAGCAAGTGAACCTCGAATTGAAATTATTTTTTCCTACAATACTAGCATTCGTCTGCAGTGTTTAGTGGCTTATTAAGCAGCTTATTGAAAGCACCTGTTTTATGGTTACTTGGGGAATGTTCAACCGGTTGTAAACTCAGCATTAATATATTATCTACTTATGCTGTATAGCTGTTATGATGAACCTGTTAGCAAGTGGCTACATAGGTACACATCCCAAAAAATATTAGAAACATTAAAGGACATTTAATGTGGGTTTATTTACGGTACTTACTTGATGGAAGTAAAACTCACTCTACATTTAACCTTGTTTTTATCAACATCATCTCACAACATATGACTATTTCTTGAAGCTCAGTAGAGATTTCGATGGTAATTTTCAATGCCAAGTTTACCTGAATGGGGATAAAAATCTGTATGTTCTGATGCATGTATACTGTAATGGATCTTAAATATAGAAATCAATTTCAGAAACAACAACACAGGATTTGGCGCCACTCTTCCCTACCCAGAGGCCCTGCATGCACTCACAATACAAACACAGCGCTGCCTCCACAGCCCACTGGCCAGTGGATAGACCAGCGTCCCCACTGACAGCCACTCTCTGACAAGACAACTGAAGAATGATGTCTCCAATCGAGCACCAAATTGGAAACAGAGCAGGGGAGAATATTGAAGCTATTGCCTGGATAGTGACACATTGATTCAGTACAGTGCCGAGGCAAAAGAAACAGCTCTGTCTGAGTCCGAGTTCCTATGAAGAGACATGGGAACTAAATGCAGTCACACTGGAAAGCCATACGTGCTTGTAATCACGTGGAATATGACATTGCTTTCAAATTGACAGAAAGGAAGGATGGAGAGGAGGGCTGCAGTGCATGTAAGAGTATATTGTGTGCTATTTATGAATGAGATTAATATTTTACTTACCAGAACTGACTGGAGAACACTCTTCATTAGATTCAACATGTTTAAATAATGAGATGCTAATAAATTCTAGGTTCAAATTTAATGGTTTTAAGCTGAGAAGTTGCCAAGATTCTCAATTGTGAGTTGCATTAAAGTTGCACTAACTACATAATATGAAAATGGTTGTTCATTGGAATGAACAAAAACATCTATATATTGTTACCACCTCTGCAGTTACCCTCAACTTTTCAGACCATTTTAGTAGTTTTAGCTCATGGTTTTGGTTGACAGCCTGCCGTTTTAGTGTGTTGGTTCACTCTCAATGTTAAGCATCATTTCCAGCAGTGTAGTGTGTGGTATTCTACCTGCTCAGAACCAGCAGCATTCAGGGACAAAGCTACTTCATGGAGCGTTCTGCAGCTAAAACTATATATATTTCTGGAGACCTAAAACAGAATTGAAGTAGAATGAATGGTAAACACATAAACAATTCTCCAATTTGCCCATGATTGTAAATGTGTGATGATTAGCTGCTTTGTTCACTGCAAGATGTCAATTTGTATGTGCAGTATGCAAAAGAAGTGAGTCCATCCTTGCTGAATATCACTGAAATGTCAAAAGGTGCAAAACTGCATCTTCTTACAGAAAATGAGTAGGACATTTGCTTTTAAGTAATTCCAAACTAACAGTTTAGATTTACCATATTGAAAAATGGGCCACACATCAGAAACTCAATGCAACAAATGTCAGTAGGTCTGTCATAACTGAGATGAGATAAGTCTTGTTTTCACATATGCTGTATGTCGGCCTTTATTTTTGACGACAGACTCAATCCTCTTCAGTACGAAGGACATCAGTGTTGCACAACATTCTGGAGAGATATTCTGCCATTCTTCAGACTATTTTCTTCAGCTTGTCTTTGCTGGAGGCGGGGTGTTGCTCTGTCTTTCTCTTTAAACCCCAACGGTGTTTAATTAAATTCAAGTCAGGTGCCATACTTGGTCAGGTCATATTTTTTTTTTTTTTTTACTGTTTTCTTCTTCAGAAACTCTTGTTTGATTTTAGCAGTATACTTTGGATGGTCATCATTCTGGAATATTACTCTTCTGCCAACCTTCTGCAGACAGAATCATCTTGTCAGCCAGTAATTTGTTATATTCAATATTCACAGGCATTCATGGTAGCATCTATAACTGTCATCTCCCCAATACGTTTTGCACTCATGTAGCCCCATAACGTCTCACTCCCACCTCTGTGCATCACTGTCAGGACTATGCATTCACTGTGGTTGTCCTGGTCAGGTTCACACCAGACATGCTGGACTCCATCTGAGCCAAACAAATCTATCTTGATCTCATCTGACCAAAGAATGTTCACTTTCTTTCCAAAAGCAAGCATGCTTTTATTTTCTTAGCTACCATCCATAAAGGTTGTGGTTGTACAATGTTCTTTGCACTGTCTGAGCTGTCACATGCAGAAAGTCGCACACTACTGACATTATATTTGGAAGATGATTACTGCAGCTCTGATTAGTGGTACAGTGGCTTAGTCTATACCTCCTGATTACTGCTGGACTTGTGTTTCCACTGATTTTTAGTTGGTCACCGACAGTCTGGTGTCCTTTTCCATCTTTGTGAAGACTCACAATTAGATTTTTCCTTTGACAACTTTTCTCTCTGTGGAGCCATGATGCAAACGTACAGATAGACTCAGCCTGCAAGACAAAATTAAGAACATTTTAGTGTTATTTTATAACCATGTCCATGCAGTCAGGCTACTTGGGAATCACAGGTATACTCTGTTTTGTTTCAATGATCAAAGATTTTCTAAATTGTGTGCCAGTGATCAGTGATTTCGCTTTTGTTGTACTGATTTTCTATTTTGGGGCCTGTATTTTCAGTGAAGTGTATCTAAAGATTTTGCTTTTGATTGTTCATAAGACAAACCATTCGACTTTTCAACTTCAAAGTAATGAAATAATTGAGAGGTAATACAGTTTTGAACAAACACTGTCTGAAAGGACACTGAAAAACTCCTAAGGAGGGTAAACTAAACTAAGCTAGACACAACTTTAGTGCATGGTTATTCAAAACAGGCAAAGGTATCAAATCAAACTCAGGATAGATAAACAGATGAAATGGCAAAAGACCAAGAAGGAACACAGGTAAATACATACGGGAAGGACATCGGGTCATAAGCAAATAATTAGGGACAGCACTCTAAGCAATAGTAACACAGGAAGCAAAATAATCAATGGCACACAAGAAAAATGATTATAAAATAAAACCAAAAAAATATCGGACAACAGAGCAGAAGAGCACACTATGAAGCAAGAGTAATGGGCTAGAGATGTATATTAAGCTTAAAACTGAAGTTTTCAGTGTGGTTCTCTTCTTTCCAGGTGTGATCACCATGGTTCTGTTCAATGCCTGGACAAAATGTGTCCCTTTCACCAGTTCTTTTCCTGAAAATAGTCTCTGAGCAAATATAAGGCAATACATTACTGCATTACAAAACCCATTGAAGAACGCTGTGCAGTTACTGGAGCAAAACTGTATATATTCCGGTTCCACCAGAGGAACATATTCAGTTTCTGATGCAGGAAATGCAGAAATATGTCCTGATGCTTGGTCCTGATTTGCTGCAAAGTAGTTTTTTTACTGTTGGTACTGCAGCTGATAAAGCACAGAATAAAGATTAGTTAGTATTTGCCACCATTCCATTTCTTGCATCGTTTGAAGTAAAAGCATTTTTTTACCATCATAAAGTTTTATATTCTTCACAGCTCTCCATTATAACAACCTGAGTCACATGATGTGTTAAACACCCCCTTTAATGAGAGAAGCCACAGAGTCTGGTGAAGGATACCTGGAGCAACAAATAAAGCAGATGACCAGTGGTGATGCCTGTTATCTCCGATTGGAGTAGAAGATAAGATAAGCTTTCATTAATTCCACAGTGAGGAAATTTGCAGTGTTACAGCAACAAATAGGGTACTATAAACACACATTAGAAAATAAAAATATCCAAGACATAAGTACTGTTGACATTGTACAAATTCAGGTTTTGTACAGATGTAGGTTTTGTGGGAAAGCTTAACGCAAAGACCAGGCCAGGACAATGGCAAAAGGAGGGTTAAACTGTCTTTCAAAAGTTACATGATCTAGTTTAAAATGCATTTTTAAAAAGCAAAAAATAATCTAATTGAAAGATTGTTCATATCAACACAAATTATCCAGCACCAGCAGTTGACGTGCTGTTCTGACAGCATCTTTGCTTTCCTTGTCAAAATGATTGAGTTTGCTTTGCTTTGATGGTGTTTTACAATTTTGATCAAATAAAGTGAAGTCCTCTGCTGTTCTTTCATTATGCAGGTTAAGGCACAGTTTCAGTTTCTATTTTCTGGTTTGTTTGTTTTTTAGGGGGGTTGTACAAGACATTCATACAAACAGGTCAGTCCCACATTAGTTAGTCAGTACAATGGTAGAGTGCATTCTGCAACACACCACTATCCATGAATGTCTGTGATATTCTGAATACATTTGCATAATAACACATTGACATTCTTCATACAGCTGCTGTCATCAAATGATGGATCGTCCGAATGCATTTGGACGTGGAGAAATGTGCTTTGAAAAGAGAATTTTGTAGTCGATGTTTTGCCTCTTCTCCTTCTGCCATCTTCAAGAAGTCTCAGCTTCAAAATCTCCACTAAGAAACGGTGACAAAAGAGGTCAAACATCATGAGACTGAACTTTTCAATAGTGGTGGGTAATATATTATAAAGATGCCTGGCATATCTGCCAATTTCCCACGTTACTCATGGCCTTATTGGCATCTGGACATTTCTGGCACTTTGTGTTGCAGTTTAGGATGACTGGCTTTGAGTCCGTGGCACCTTAAACATGCACACAGTGCAGGCATGTGTGCTGTCACTCAGAGAAAACTGCAAAGAACAGAATGGGACAAATCAAAATGTCAAGCTGGAGGGTCACTGTGAAACATGACAGGGAATACTGTCTCTTTAGCACAGAGGAGTGCCAGCGCCATGATTTCAATAAATGGGTTCTCTGACCCCGCAGAAATATTCATTCTCAGACCAGATGACATTTTATCTTCCTGCCAGCTGCCGTGACACAAATGACATTTGATGACGTGACTGTTCTGTGTTTAAATGTTTCAATTTCAAATATGCAGGGTTAAATTACCAACCTCAGTAGCAACTTACGCATCACCAATGATGGTTCACTCAGAAGGCTCCACTGTAGTCTACTTTCTGCATGTGTGTGTGTGTGTGTGTGTGTGTGTGTGTGTGTGCGTGTCTCTGTGTGTGTGTGTGTGCATGTGTGTGTCTGCGTGTGTGTGTGTGTGTGTGTGCGTGTGTGTGTGTGTGTGTGTGTGTGTGTGTGTGTGTGTGTGTGTGCGTGTGTGTGTGTGTGTGTGCGTGTGCGTGTGTGTGTGTGTGCGCGCCTGCGTATCAACTCACACTCTAAACTAATGTGGCTGATTAAAGGTGAGGGAGACATTGGAGGTGACACCCACTGACACATGCATCTCACACCTGCAGCAACACTTTCAGTTCCTCCACCCTGCACTGGCACAGACAGTCCGACTGGATCAAAGTGTCCTCGTCCTCACAGGTCGCACTATGATGACATCACCTCTGACTGAGCCTGTCACAGCCCTCCTCCTGATGATGGGTTCCCTGTGACATTTCTGTCAACAAGAAATGAAAGCTGTGTGTCTACATGTGAGGTGAAGACGCACACCTACACACACACACACACACACACACACACACACACACACATACAGTCTGTAAACAGTGCATACAAACAATTTAAATGACACTATTTCTAGACAGTGACCAAGGATTCAGGTCAGTGTTTGTCTTCGGAGTAGCAACATTTGATCCTACTTCTATTACTACAAAAAGAGGAAAAGAATTTGAACTGTTTTCTTCTCGCTGGAAATGTTTCTTTTCTCCTGATATTTGGACGAGCTTCAGAGATGTGATAACCTGTAAAGAGTCGCCAGGAGATAGAGTATAGACAGAGATATACATGGACATTTAGTGGTACTGAGGACAGTGGATTATAGAAAGATATAGTTCTGGTACAAATACCTTCTTGATGGTCTTGAGGCCGGATTCAGTACAGTGCACATGTTGTCCTTGCAAAAGCCAAGCTACTTGCGACCTTATAACTGTATATAGTAATGTAATGTTCCATCCATCCATTTTCTTCTGCTTATCAGGAGGCTGGGTCATGGAGGCAGCAGACATAGCAGCTCAGCAGCAGGGCATCATAGAGTAGTAGTGACACCCCCCCCCCTCCATATATAGATTATGGATGGATAATGATCACTGAATTACAGTTTTACTCAACATAATGAGAAAATGTTTGAGCCAAGCAGTCATATACAAAATGCTTTATTTGCAATGCAATGTTGCTGTTCTGTAGCAACAGCATGATTTCTGCTATTTGTATTTATTTATTTATTTTACAGTTAGGAAACTCACAACACTTTGGATTTGTAACATTCATGGTTTAATACTCTGCAGTTGTCAGGAAGATAAATTGTCTTAAATGAGTCTCAGTCCTACTCTGGGGTTGTTTTAGTCCTGCTTTAACCTGTAGCATCCAGGGAGGGATAATGAGACACCGAATGAACATGTGCCTCGAATGCACAGTTCATGAATTCAGTTGGGTAGCAGTTAATTTCCCTGCATATTTTTGCTTAATTCTGTTGAGACTCACTATCTGAGTGCCACTTGTTGCAAAATAGAGAAATTTCAAGTCATGAAGTATTCCTTTGTCAGCGGCAACATATTTTGTGGTGACTTAGGAGCTCGTTTCACCAACCTATTCCCCTACTTAGCCCAGCCACATTGTTTGTCTTCATATCACATTTGACAGGCTGAGTTTTTGCTCCCCCCGCCCCCACCCTCTTGTTAATAACAATATGACTTATATCCACAGTGCAGCAGGCACCATGCAGGATGTAAGTCCACTGTTATTTCCTGAGCAGTGAGTAGGACTGATAAACGGCAGTGATTTGCTCAGCATTTGACAGTTTGCTTATTTCCCTTTTCCTCAGAGGGCCCCTCATCAACTAATTTCAACATGGCAGCTTCAGAAGCATAAGTCTTTGGGGAAATGTCATTTTTAATTAAATCCCAGGTCCTTTAAGATAAGCAGTTAGGCGTTAATTTCACCCAGGGCGTGACGTTGTCAGGAGCCTGGGAGCATGACGTATGTCTGTCAAGATTAATCATTATGCAAAAACTGCCCTGTTTTTTTTCTTTTTACCTTCCCCTTTGCATGCAGAAGAAGTCCCTAACTGCCCAGCTAACAAAAAGCACCATCTGAATGGCTCAAATTTAACAGTCCCTGGGTGGCATTCTGCATGGTTCCCATGACACGCTGAAAATGTTTTGATAATGTCAATCAGGTATTTTCAGGATGTTCTACATGTTCAGGAGACAACATCTGAATTGATAAGCATGATAAAAATAATTTTATGCTGTGAGGAATCCTTAATATCCTGAGAACACTCCTACTAGTGTCGAGCAGCCATTTCAAAGCTGTGCTAATCTTTATTTTTATATTGAAAAACAAGATTCACCTGGGAATCTGAATTTACCAATTCAGGACAAATTCTGAAAAAAAAGTCTAAAGGAAATGTATAGAAATATCCTTGATATATTATGACAACTTGTTCAACCTTTCTGCATGTAAAGACTGATGCGATGAACTAATGGCTAAATGTTGTAGAGGGTCAGATCATTCAACTGAGACCCATTAGAATACATTCTGATCAACATGATATAAGCAGCTGATAATGTAGGAAACAGCAGAGAATTGTACAGAATCATTTGCATGGATGAACCAAAGCATTTGTAACTTGCTGAAAGAAATGAGAAACTGCTTTTTTGATGTGTACAAGTGACACAATGATGTGAAGATTGAACAAGCAGTTTTGAGAATTTCAATTCTGATCTGAGAAATGCACCAAAGTGACTGAGAAAAACTGTAAATTGCATTAAGGCCAGTACACGACCCAGAGACGTTTGTGTGTTCTACCTCAGCTCTACTCACGCTCCACTTTTTGAATGTTTTTAAATGTTGCCAGTATAACAAGTCTCACTCTGCCAAGGCAAAGTTGAAAGTTGCGTTCCAAATTGCATATTTACTCTTTTTCCTTTTAGTACATACTGCAGCTGGCTGTAAAGTACGTAATATTATTCTAAATAATTGGGACATGCTACTTTGTCATAATATTGTTACTTGAACTTTGAACATGTAGCTCATTTATCTGTAACAGACTGTAGAACAAATGGGCTGTCATCTGTCTGTGTACTTTTGGCGACTCATTGTGACATACACTGATCAACCATAATATTATCACCACTGACAGGTGAAGTGAATAACTAGATCTGTTAGTTATTTTTTGAACATTTTTTGGCCTTTTTTTAGCCTTTATTATAGAGGACAGTGGAGACAGAGGCATGAAACGTGGGGAGAAGAGTGGGGGAAAGACATGCAGCAAATGGTACCCCCAGCATTTGCTGTGTCCAGGACTGTAGTCCCTGTTTATGGGTCACCAGCTCAACCTGTTGAGCCAGCCGGGCACCCGAAGTGAATGACTTTGAGCATATTGGATGACCTTGGATTTTGGCATCCGTGTTGATGAGACTTAGACACTCAAATAAACATTGTCCTGGAACAAGCACACCCCTTCATGCAAATGGAAATCCTAAATGCCACTGGCTTCCTCCAGTGGTTGAGTGCATTGCAGGACAATGCACTCAACCACTTGGCAAAAACACAATCAGGAACATCTTGGGGAACGTGACGTCCAAGATATTGATTTGACCTCCACACTTCCTAGACCCCATTCTGATCAAGCATCAACAGGATGCAGTGAAACAAGTTTGATTCACAGAGGCCCCGCTGCACAACCCAGAGTACACAATATCCTGCTGCCAGACCCCATAGGACACCCTGACACCCCTTTTCGATCAAAAAGAACCAGGTGCTAGTTCGGCGCTAGTTCAGAGCTGGTGCTTAGTTGGTTCGAATCTCATGCCACGCCATTGGGTCACCATAAAACTTCAGTATGTCACTGCATGTGTAGCCGTTCAACAACGTTCACGCACCGTAACCATGGGAGTGCCATCCCTGACTTTGCAAGCCTACATTGTGATCCAGGAACAAATAATCAAACTGTTAGTAGCTACCTGTCTTCATCGTAGTCACAAGCAAAAATTTTAAAGCTAAAACAACTCTTCCAAATTATTTTGTGAACGAAAATTCTGAAATTTATGACAAATCTGAAATAGTTGTGTTTAATAGATATTTTGCAGATATAGGCCCTAGACTTGCAGCAAATATATCAGAAACAACAAAAGACAATGAAAACTTAATAATTAATGATGTTAATAGTTTTTTTCTTCGTAAGATGAGAAAGAAGAAAAAATGAATATTTTTAAAGGTTGTGCAAGTAAAGGGTCCACTGACTGCATGGATATGGACATGTATTCATCAAAAATATAATCTAAGTAATTAGTGAACCATTTGCATATATTTGCAACCTATCATTTACAACTGGAATATTTCCTGAAAATATGAAAACAGCCAAAGTTATTCCGTTACATAAAAATGAAGATAAACATGTGTTTTCCAACTACAGGCCAGTAATCCTTGATTCCACAATTTACAAAAATCTTAGAAAAATATTTAACAGGTTAGACAAATTCATTTTAAGCAGTAATCAGTACGATTTCAGACGCAACCACTCCACATCAGTGGCACTTATACAGTTAACTGAAGAAATATCCACTGCCATAGATATAAAACATTACTTTGTAAACATCTTTGTTGACCTGGAAGGAGTGGCACATCAGTGGATTTCTAATTACTTAGAAAATAGAAAGCAGTATGTGCAGATAGATAACGTAAAATCTGAATCATATGTAAAATGTGGTGTGCCTCAGGGGTCGGTCCTTTGACTAAAACTATTTATTTTATATATCAGTGACTTTATTTCTGTATTAAAACTGCTCAAATGTACTCTCTTTGCAGATGACACCACTTTATCTTATTCTGGGAAAAATTTAACACAGGTGTTGGATGTGGTCAAAAAAGAATTTAGACAAATAAAAACATAGTTTGATGTTAACAACTTGTCACCTAATCTGTGATATTTAGTGATAGAGGGAAATACATTGATTGTTTAATTAATATAGATGATATTTAATTTAATAGAGTGAGTAAAGTCAGTTTTTTCGGTGTCATGGTTGATGAGAATTTGAACTGGAAATCACATATTAATTATGCAAAGTGAAAATATCAAAAACAATTGCTGTATTATACAAAGTAAAGGATTTGTTGGATAACAAAACATTGTACATGTTATATAATTCTCTGCTCATTCCACATCTGACCTACTGTGTTGAAGTTTGGGGAGATGCCAGCCAATTTTAATTTTACAGAAAAGAACCAGAAGAACAACCAAAAAAAAAAAAAAAAGAATAGAGAGACCCAACAAACCATTCCTTCAGTTAAAATTGTTGAAATTTCACTACATAGTAGATTATAGTCAGAAAATTATGTTTAAAGCTCATAAAGAAACTCTACCAGTCAATATCAAGAACAAATTTGCAAAAAGAGAAAGTAAATAGAACTTGAAAGGAACAGAGATCGTCACAAAAACAAGATTTAAATTAATGGAATGTTGCATTTCTGTAAAAGGGGTCAACTTATGGATCAATCAAGAGAAGGAATCAAAAGAATCAAAATCACATGCAAGAAATCAATCAATAAAAAATTATTTATAGAGCACTTTACAACAACATAAAAGAAGACCAAAGTGCTTTCCATCAGCATGATAAAACAAAACAATGTAATTTGGTCACTACAAAAACGTAATTCAAACCAGCATATTATTAAAATACAAAGAAATTAAGAGTGTCATAGTGTTTGTTAAGAGAGAAAACTCTGATATGAGTGAGAGCAGCTGTGCAGGCCTCTCAGACTTTATAGTCGTTTTGTTTATTTTTAATGCTCATTGTAAACTGAGTGTTTGATATAGAGGGGCAGATTACATAAGTTTATTCTTCTTTCTACTCCCTTTCATTCAGAAGTTTTTGTATTGTAATGAAGAGTATTTTTTTTTCTTTTGTGAATGAATGAAATAAAACTAACTAACTAACTAACTAACTAACTAACTAACTAACTAACTAACTAACTAACTAACTAACTAACTAACTAACTAACTAAACTAACTAACTAACTAACATCATAGGCGTCCCTGGTTACCTCAAACAAATATTTATTCAATGAACTACAAATGTATTTTGGTCATTTTCACGAGAATGCATGCCGACCAGCTTCGGAAGTTTTCGGCAATTTCCGCCATCGCGTCGTCTTGCAACTTCACACTGCCTCCATTTTAGTTTCCTGTGTGTGTGCGTGTGCAGTGTCCGTATAAACTGGAGAGAAAACAGGAGCGAAAGCGGAGGTGCTGAGAAATCACAACAGAAATGGACGGGTAATATTTTATCAGCGATTTTATCTGCTAAATCTAGTCTCATATATGTGGAGGCAGCACAGGACACGGTCTATGTAAATGCGTCATTTTCTGGTGAAGCCGAGGAGCAGTCGATTCCTTGTGTTAACGGGTTTCCATAGCCACGCGCTCGCTTTTCCATTCAGGAAGTGCCTCACGTTAGCATGCTACTGTAACTTAGCTCACGCTCTCTCTTTATCTCATTAAGTGCGTCAAAACTTATTTTAGATTGAATAAACTATACGGAGATGTCCTAAGGAGAAGCACTTGTGCAGTTCCATAATATACACAATTGCATTTTACAGCCAGTGGCATCTAAGCGGCTAATGAAGTTTAGCAAACCGTTATGCTAACTAATATACAACAGCATTGATCCTTTGTGTAGTAGCTAACTAGCTTTAGCTGACCGAGTAGATCCAGTGTATCAACTAGAAGCTACATCTTCCAATAAGCGTAACGTGTGATTGTAAATCAGTATGTGCCAACGTTGCTGAAAAAATACACAAAGTAAAATACTACAGTTTGTTAAATGGTAACTACTTGAACTTAAAGTGATGCGCTGAGCTGGGTATACATTTTATACCAGTGAATATTTCATGAAGTGTAGGGTGTGCCATTCACAGACTGTAGGTTGGCTCTTCATTCGAGTTACATGTAGAATGACCTACACATTACTTACAGATGTGATGAATCGTAAATGAGAGCCATGAAAAAAGGATAGATGCAACACCATGAAGCCAAATTATGATGATGTGGTAAGAATAGAAGCTGTGCAGGCCTACCTGTTTACATATACATTACAAAATAGTGACCTGCATGTACAAGTGGTGTTAGTGTTACTGATTGGAATATGCAAGTGAAAATGGCAGGAGTTCTGTCAGTCCACATTATACAGTTAAACAGCTGTTGTTCTCTGAGAAATTAAGAATGTCACAAAACTTGTAGGTGGACATAAATGTGTGACACATTTGAACAACTTGGACTTACGTATTTTACACGTCAGGATTTTCTAACACTGTTACTGTCTTCTTTTAAGAAATGATGATCCACGTTACATGGTTGCGTATCCCAGTGTATAGTGTGTTGTTTACTTTTGTAAGATAAAATCAATCAATCAGATCAAATAAGATAAGATAGAATTTTATTTTTTCGTAAAAGGATTCTTTAATTTTGGAATGGTGTACACTTTTAAATGATGTTGTATTAACCACATGAAAATGACTTCTGTTTCAGCATAAGTGATGTAGCAGTTGGAGTGAAGGTGAGTTCTCTGTTTTTGCTTGTGTTCGTCACACAATTCATATAAGCATGCTCACAACACTATAGTTTATTTGGTTGCACTGTGAATGCACGTTGTTGTTGCCTGTATACTTCTGTGAACAAAGCAAACAGCCTGAGGTTAGATAAACTGAATCTTGAATTTCCCTCAGGATTAAGAAAGTATCTATCTATCTATCTATCTATCTATCTATCTATCTATCTATCTATCTATCTATCTATCTATCTATCTATCTATCTATCTATCTGATGCTGCAAAATTACATTCCCAGATTTTGAATGGACTTATTTCTTTGAGTTATTTCTGAGCAATTGATGTTTTCTTTCTTAATTAACTTTGGAGGCAATATTCTTAAATATATTTTAAGTATCTGTTTTCTTTTGCTTGTGCAGTAAATAGAAATAATTTAATTTAATTTTCATTCAATTCATCATTTACCGTATTTGAGGCCAGAAAATAGTGAAAAAAAACATCCCTGTGACACACTCCTGGAGCCTAAAGTGATGTCTTCAAATGGCTTGTTTAGTTTGATAAATAGATGAAAACCCCAAGATAGTCAACTTATTATAGTGCAAGATCAAGAAAATATTTGCATATCAACCGCTGAAATCATTGCACGTTCGACAGTCATTGTAACTAACTAAAAAAATTATTCAAACATTGTAAATGTTGCAAATGAATTGTCTGTTTGTTGACCAGTTAGTTAAGCCCCTGAAGTCGATATTTGGCATCTAACATACATGACGAGACATGGCTGGAATTTCTGTTTAAGGAAAGCCATTATTCAGTCCTGTTTTGGGACTTGATAATGCTGTTCTTGTTGTAAAGGGAGAGCAGGCCTCTGATCTTGGTGTCGAAGACTAAATTCTGAATGTTTTTGTAACTGTTGCTGCAGCTTCTGAGTGATGTGTTGGATTAGTTTTAAACTCAAGTGCCACTTGTTACGCTGTTGTGATTGGAGGATAAACAACACCTAAAACATTCTTTTATCAGTGTGCTACAATCTTGTATGTGTCTATCTGGCAGTTTGACTGCTAACATAATTTTACCAGGTCCAGTAGTAAGCTTCGAAGATTGCCATCATGATATTAAACACAAGTGTGATGAGGGTGTTTATTCAGCTTTAAGTCTGACACATTAAACTGTGGTCCTGTTATCAAAGAGGAGTATGTATCTGAATTAAGAAAGACCCTCTTTCTTTCATCTGACTTATCTCTTTTGATAGTTTTGTGAATTTGTTGCACAGATGCTTGGATTTACAGGCGATTCTACTGGACAAAAATCAGAGGTTTAGTCTTCGGTCTCTAATGTATTTTATACCTTTTGTAACACAGAATGCAACCATGAAATAGCAATAAAGAGATATACCTTAAAGATTATACCATGCATAAAACATTTAATTTACCATTTGATTGTCAGTGTTTTACCTTCATACTAGTGCCCATACATCCTTATTTCCTCAAAATTTTTATTAGGGCTTTTAGAGCATTGGAATAGCTTTAATGAAACGGTTAGGACTTGTATCTCTGCTGATGACCAAACAGAGCTTTTTCCTTTTTTAAGCAAACTATTGCTCTGGCAACCTAACCTGATTTGAGTGCCAGCTGCATTTCAGTCTGCACAAAACCAAGTTATAAAGTCCTCTCTCGAAGGGAAAGGGAACAGTCATAAAATACTGATTCCTCTGGTATTGTGGGTCTTTGCCACCCTGTTTATTTCATCAGTATTTCAATGTCAAAGACAAAATAAAGAGGGTTGCCTGCTGTTGGATGAGAAATCATTTCCTGGATTCTTGTATCTTGTGCACTCTGTGCTCACATTTTGGCCTAAGTCAGACAACTTTATTACCCTTTCAATTTATTTGTGTCATGTTGCTGTAGCAGGACCTGCAACATCTTGTTTATCGTAACCATAAAGAATGTTAGTGACAGAAGAACAATTGGTTCAAATTCAGTCAGACAGAAACAAGGAGGGGGTGTATGAAGCTATTATAAAGTTGTGTGTGTAATGGGTCCCTAGCCACGTTCCTCGTCATCCCATCAGTCAGGTTTAAGACCACATGGCGCCCGGCAGCTCCAGCAAACCTTCTGGGACCTAGTATAGCTCAGAGTACAATGACACATCTTGACGTCTTAAATTCAGCAAGATAAGCCCACACCAACAAAGAAGGAGCCAGACCACTCTTCTGCTGTTTTATGTCTGTTTCCACCTACTCCTCTACCCTCTTTTTGTTCCTTTAAACTGTCTTTAGAGACCTCAGTTTTATTGTTGTCTTTAAGGGCTTGTCTGGAAAATGGAAATAGTTTTCCTTACTCTCTTCGTCACAAATGCGCCTGACTGTGTATCTTTTTCTGTTATTTCCACAGAGAGGATCAGAAGAGCTGAGTATGTACAACAGTCCCAACTCTGGCATGAGCAGTATCAGTGGTGAGTTCGTTCCGACCACCTCTGAATAGGGAGAGGATTGATGGAATTTGCATGAAGCTAATTGATGAATAGTGGGAGACGGCATTAAAAGAAATCAGAGGATTAATAGGTGTTTGAAAAGTGAAACGGGCTGTGTGAGTTGATCTGTTCTCTCATGAGAGCCATTTAGAGTCTGAATAACATCACGCTCCTTAGTAGGTGGGCACCCACACATCACAACATGTGACTGGAACAGACATAGTGGATATCACTGCGTTTTCATGCCTCCTCGTCGTTGAGATGGTATCGGGAGCATCTCAAAGAAAACTGCAGCTGGCATTCAAGATGACTGAAGCAGCCGTTCACATTGCCATACATAATAGGAGCAATGTTAAATGCAATACATTAGAGTTTGAGAGATTGTCTCTTTAATTATAATTGCAGTCTTCCATTGCTACACAGTTCCTCCTCAAAGTTAATGTCACTCCAGAGACCTGTCTAGCAAAGTCAGGTTGCATTTATGTTAGGTAGCGATCAATTGTGAATAACCAGTCTTGCAGAGATGCACGGTAGATTAAAATGAAAATCTGTCCAGGCAGCATATTTCAGCTTTATAAAAAAGGCATTCTAACAAGATAGCTTCCAACATTAAAGCTTAGTAGGTCAGTCGTTGTGCTACAAAACCAAGGTCAAGGTATATTGCATGATATTCTGTTCCAGTTGTTTAAACTGTAATGAGCTATCTGCTGTGTTTTCTCAATCACATTTTTGAATTAAGAATAACATTACTCGCTATGTCTGAACCAGGGGTATTAGGGTTTAATGTTTTGTAGAATTGTCACCATACATGTAAGCTGTATGGTTATTCCAAACCAGTTGAGCAGTCAGCATCTGCCATTCTGCAATCACATGGGGAAAGTAACTATCCAAACATGCCACGAAACATGTTTTCTCTTAGTAATCAGAATCCCGCGGCTACACTGAGCACCTAATTTATGCAGGCATTTTAGCAAATGAGTGCTATATCATTACTTTTCCACTATAATTAATGACAGTGACTACACCAGACATGTAAGCAGCTTGTAAGTGGTGCACATGCATAGCAGAGATGTCCAACTGAGTCTTTTTTCTTTTTTTTAAGTACAAAAAATGTAAAGTTTAAAAGAATGATCACTGTAGTAGGAGCCAGCACCACTGAGAGAATAAAGTCAGAAAATATTGAAAGATGGGCTAACATATTGTTGCTTTTGTGCACAGTATAGAACAACTCTTACCTTATCTATTAAAGTTAGAAAGACTGAGAGGTGGACTACAAACTCATCATTAGCTTTCATCCTTTCTAACTCTGGAGATTTGTTGACAGTTAAAAAATTATGTAATATCGTTAGCCTTTAGACTGGTCAGTTATCATTGTGTTGCACAGTTCAGTTAATCAGTGCTTATGCTAAAATTTTAGACGGGGCTTCCAATGGCAGTGATAGTAAGAAGCTCAGGGTGGAGGAGGCCCCACCATCTCGTGTGATCCACATTAGAAAGCTGCCCAACGAGGCTTCAGAGGCTGAAGTCATTGCCCTCGGCCTGCCTTTTGGCAAAGTCACCAATATCCTCACGTTAAAGGGGAAGAACCAGGTGAGTGGATGAAATAAACAGACAAGTTATATTTGTCGATTTCTGTACAAAACCGTTATTCAGCATCAGTTTGACAACAGATTAATTTATACAGTAGAGGTCAGTCCTGGTCAAAAATGCTTTTTACCCCCAATGGGGCTCCAGACTAACTTTTTTTCCTAGGAGCACAGTGGCCCCTAACTTAAACTTTTAGCAGCGCAAGCAGAAAATTTAGGGGCGCACACCAAAATCAACTTGCAAAGTAAATATTCACATTTTCTCTCATTTTCATTGTATTACCGATAAATACTTGAACAATAAATGCAGGAACTATAATGTTTTCAATTCACATTTTATTGTGCAGCAGTTGACGCAACATAACTAGAAAAGCACTCAGAGATGGCAGTACTCCACCAAGGCCGCTCAGTTGACGCATCATTTTTAATAAAAAATAACCGTGTTCTGAGCACAGGCATGTGCGTGTAAATGACTCTTATAAAGGTCTGTTGAGCAGTTCATCACTTTTGGCAAACCTTTGTTTTGCTACTGTTAAAATAACTGTTCCCTCCAGGCTTTAATTTTGAAGGCGTATTTTTAATAGTACAGGCTTTTATTTTGTTACCATTCCAGCAGCACAGGAAGTGTTTATTTAAGAAGTGGTTTCTTGATATGACGAAGACGCTGCCGAAAAGTCAGAAAATTCACATAGAGATGAAAGAAAACGGTTCCAGCTGTTGCTGTCTAGCAAAGGATGTGTCTAAACTCAGAAGCTCCTAGCTGGAATGGAGACAAGCTCTGACGGTGTTTCCTGAAGAGAGGAGTGAAGGACAGAAAGGGGAATTTAAGACAAAACTAAGCTAAATAAAGGTTTTGTGAAACATCAGGAGCTCCACCATCATTCGCTCCCCGCTCTCACACACATCGGCCCGCCTTCTTCTTTGGTGTTCGTCTTCTTTCTTCTTCTTTTGGAGTTAATGTCGGTTGACACATAGACATATTCATGTATATGTCTATAGGTTGGCAAATCAGCTCATTTGCGCATTGCTGTCAACTACTGGGCTGAAGTGTGGAGCAGAAGTTTGTCAGCAACAAAAAATATTCAATAATAACTTTTTAAAAATCGGCAAATTTGCTGGTCGCTCATGTGCGAGTAAATGAAAAATTTGCTCGCACTGTCTCAAATTTTAGTCGCAAAATGCTACCATTTAGTCGCAGTCTGGAGCCCTGCCCAAGACAATAGTCAGATGTTTGTGTCTTGAACTGTCAGGAACCAATTGTTAGTTGACGTCTTGCTGTACCACACTAGCCCTTTGGACACATTCAGCCTTGTTATCAACAAGTACATCTGAAATACGTGTATAGCTCTATCCAAAAGCTTTTCGTGTATCTGCTTAGGAGGGCTGTACTTGGCTTTTGTTCCCTTGATTCTTGTCCACTACAACTGCCTCTCACTGCACCTGTGTTAGCTAGTTGTGATTGAACTGCAGCTGGCTCATTTTAATGTTGACAACTTAATTTGTGTTGGTCCGATGATGTTGCCACCTCAGTGGTTAATTACAGTTCACTCTGGTATGATGGTGAGTAGGAGGACTCTGGTGAACACTTTACTATTGTGACCTCACCCCAGGGAGGATTTTCTTAAATTACTTACCAAATGAATAAATTTTAATGAAAGAATGACGTGTAATTGTGTTAACAGTGTCGGTGAATGTATGAGAGTTTTGTTTTCTCTACTTCAGGCATTCTTGGAGATGGGGACAGAGGAGGCAGCTGTCACTATGGTTAATTACTACACAACAGTTACCCCTCACATCCGCAATGTCCCTGTCTTTATTCAGTACTCCAACCACAAAGAACTCAAAACTGATGCTAGCAATCAGGTTAGTAGAGCTGACTAACAGACTGCTGGGTTGAGGAAATGCATGTTTTTCATCTTAAGTGACCACTACACACCTGTACACTTGCACTTGTAGAAAAGCTTAAAAATGGCCTCTTCTCATGGACCTTGTTGGTACTTGGTTGGGAATTAATATCGGTCCTCTTAACACTTTGAATTGTGAAAGTAACTTCAGACAGTCTGAAGAAGACCTGCGTCTACAAAGACTTCAAATATTTGACAGTATTTGGGGCGTAGATGTCAGTGCATGGCCTGCTGTCTTTGCAGTAATGGTTTGTGAATGGGATCATCTTGTCTGCTGTGCTTGTTATTGAGAATAGCAGTTGACACCTTGTGTTTGGCTGTAGCGGACCCAGGCAGTGCTGCAGGCAGTGTCAGCAGTCCAGTCGCCAAGCTCAGATGTGCAGGAGATTCTTGCTGCAGCCTCCAGTCCTGTACTACGGATCATCATTGACAACATGTTTTACCCTGTTACACTGGATGTACTGCAACAGGTGTGTAGCAGCTGTAGTGAGAATATTGAGCACTCATAAGCAAACTTTTTAAGTTTTGATCGTTGTGTTTGCAGATTTTCTCCAAGTTTGGCACAGTCATGAAGATAATCACATTCACCAAGAACAATCAGTTCCAGGCCCTACTGCAATTCAGTGATCCTGTCAATGCACAGCAGGCCAAACTGGTAAGAGGTGGCTACTAGTCTTTATTAAAGCTTTTACTAGACATGTTTTTATTACTAATCTCTGGATGTGCAGTTAGTCGTTGGTGCTTTGCAGTACCAAATATAACGTGATGTTTTTTTTCCTCTGTCTGCCAGGCCCTGGATGGGCAGAACATCTACAATTCATGTTGCACATTGCGCATTGACTTTTCCAAGCTGGTCAACCTAAATGTCAAGTACAACAACGATAAAAGTCGTGATTACACTCGACCTGAACTGCCGGCTGGCGATGGCCAACCCAGTCTGGACCCCACAGTGGCTGCTGCCTTTAGCAAAGACTCGAACTCGCTCCTCGGTAAGATCCCAGGTAGATCACACTTTTATTATTCCTTCTATAATATTGATGTTGTTGTTGTTACCCTGGCTTAATGCTGTTGATTGCACACACAATTATTTCATAAATTGTATTCCTCTGGATTTTTTCTATTGTCAAGAAAATACAATACTCTTAGTCAAAATGTTATTGAACTTCAAACCTGAGTGTTTGACAGAGAAAAGTTTTGTCTTTCTCAGGGGAATATACCAGTGTGCACAATTATTAGGCTAAGAAATGTTACTGACTAATTAGGTACTTGCAGATAATAATTTAACTGTTCAGAAATATATTAACCGACAAGACAGAAGAAAATACCTCCCAAATATGCAAATAGATTTGGAAGTTGATTTTCAGTCTGTCTTGTTAAAGTGAGGTGGTTGTTATGAATGATAGCAACCCATAGCGTTAGCCCTCTCTCACTTTGCTGGTGTCTTAAAGTGCTGTCCATTGGCCATCAGTGATCCAGCCATAGGTCTGTTCATGTGCTCTGTGTTGAGTTCATTTCATTTCGCCTGTCCATTAGGCCTTTAACAATCTGGCTATAGATATTTCTTGATCCAATCTTGCCATTTCAAGTTGTGAATTTTGTTTATTGGCGGGGAAGATGTTACCAACACTTACCAATGCTGCTTATCAATCTGGTACTTTAATAGTACTCTTATTGCTACGTTTATTGATTTATTTTTTTTAATAGGGAAAAAGCCCTGACAAATAATGAACAAAATTAAGATTGCTTTTTCTTGTCATGAATACTCTAAATAACAGTTGTGAGTAGCACTCTGTAAGAGCATTGCTTGAAACAATCACTAATATAAATTTCGGGGGGGGTGTTGGGTTGGACTCTATCCCAGCTGACTTAGGGTGAAGGCAGGGGGGGACGCTGGACAGGTCACCAGTCTATCACAGGACTACACAAAGAGACAAACAAATCCACCTTGAACAGATATTAAATAAATGTCAACACATTGTGCTGATAAAACCTCTTTGACCCTTCAATTTCAAGTGTAAAAGTAATGCAGGACTTTTTCTTTGACAGTATTTTCATGTGGAATATTAATAGTTTTAGTGAAGAAAACCATTGAAGTACTTCTAACAGTGCAACACCAACATTCAGCTCAAGAAAGGGTGAAAATAAAGACACACAGAGTTTGTCTGCCTCGCCCAAATCAGTGAGACCCTGCTGTTCTGTGTGCGCTTAACGTGAAACTGAAATTCTGAGCGAGAGATCAAATGATGCTGTGATTTGGAGACTGAATTAATGAACACAGCCACAGTTAAGCAAATGGATGGGCAGCGTTTACTTGTCATCATTAGCCTACTGTATGTTAGCGAGGGATGGACTACAAACTCAGCAATCAAACTCTGCGTTTTTTTCCTTTGCCTGTGATGAACGTTTGCCCCGTGGCTCGTTTAATACTTGTTCTTGGTGCCTATCCCTTGTGTTCCGTTGTGTTTTGAGCATTGTCTATCCAGGAGGATAATGACTTTCTAGTTGTACATTAAATGCAGAACTTGGAAGCTCTAAATTTCCGACTGTTATTTTTACTGTTGACTATTAGCTGTTTCAAGAATGTTGGATCAGACTGAGCGTTTTACGATCTCTAGCTTTTCAATGCCAAGTTAAATCTCTTTTTGGCCGTTTTTACTTGTAGTAATGATGCTGCCTAATGGTAATGCACACCGTATGTAATGGGCTAATTACTTTTGGCCACACCCAACCTCATGTCACAAATACATGTTGCCTGAAAATGATAAAATCTAATGATGCTTTGAAGTTAGTAAGTGTTCATAGAAATATCGATAAGGTCAGTAGTCACTTGCCTAATAATTGTGCACAAAGTGTAAACTTACCGTCACTGCCAGATGGTTCTAAAATATAATGCCATGTGATTAGATTTCACATGGAGTGGATTTTTAATTAGATACTGTGTTCAGATTGAGCAATTGAAATCATTTGTAAGCACTATGTAGATGTCACTTTTTAAAATAGTGTGTTTTCAGTGAATTTCAGTCCTAAACAAAGAATGTCAGTCATTTGCATACTGCGTTGTAATGCTGTGAGTTAGCGGAGGTGCTACTCTTCATTCCATAATGGTTTGTCTGCTTTCTGTCAGGAGCCCTGAACCCTCTGAGTGCAGCAGCAGCAGCAGCTGCTGCTGCAGGGAGGGTGGCCCTTGCTGGACAGGCGGGATCCAGCGGGGTCCTCCTGGTCAGCAACCTGAATGAGGAGGTTAGTAACACGCATATGAACACCAGTAAGATGGACCACCTAAGGCTTAGACTACACCACCCCTACCTACCACCTCCATCCATCTGTTCTTCTTTTTTCTGTTGCTGGTTATGGTCAGTTGTTCTGTTTGTGGTGCCATTCCCATTGTATTGTCTTCTGTTAGCCTCTCGGAATACATTTAACAGTCCATGGTGGGGTTTTTAAAAAGATAAACACTTGATCTTTGAATCTGTTCTTGAAGCAGTTCAACTAAACCACTAAATTTGGTGAATTAACTACAGCATGTCTGTGGTCTTGGAATAGTTTAATTTTAAGGAAACTTTTGAGTATTACAATCACTTTCAATCTACATGTCAGAGTTGCGCTACCGGTCTCAGAAAATGTTATCTTTCATGTTTAATTTAAATGTATTTTACTTGATTTGTTTAATTATGTTTTTTCTCATTTAATAGCTCATTGTCTATATTTCTGACTTCCTAACCCGTCACTGGATGCCATTTTTACTTCATATATATATATATATATATATATATATATATATATATATATATATATATATATATATATATATATATATATATATATATATAAAATATAATCTTATCCAGTGCTGTCTGTTCTGATCTCTGAACTGTCCCAAGGCACAAATGATGGTCCACCTCTGAAATCCAAATCTTTTAGAAGTAGACTGTTGGTCTTGTTTTATGTAATATTTTCTTTGTCTAACCTTTTCTTATCTGCACTGTAGCATCATTTACATGAATAGGGCCTTACTGTTATCTCTTTTTGTGTTTTTTTCCCTTCCTTTTGGGTCAAGACTCATTATGTTCCTATAAGAGAGCTAGGGGACTTGCTGTTTCTGTCATAGCACCAGAACCCTCCCGTCTTTCCCTCTCTGATGTCCTGCCCTTACCTTCTCTTGTCAAACTGTATCTAACTCGGCTAACTGTCTCTCTTCTGTTTTTCTCTCTAAGCTCTTCTCACCTCTCCTCAGCTCATATGAAAGCTCATATGAAATCATTCTGTGGTCTCCTAACCCGTGTCTCAGTCCTGGGAACAAACACCTGCCTCTCTGAAACGCTTGCTTGCTGTCTTTTCTCCCTCCTACCTTTTTTGTTTGTTTTTTAAATTGTGACTTGAACGGCATCTAATTTGTCTTGCCTAATGTCTCTGTCTTTCCTCATTTTTGACTGTGAATCAATGTGTCATTCTGGAGCCTTTTGACAGTATCTACACTGTTTGAACTAAACTCATGATGTGAAGATACTGTGCTGAAGCTTTTTTGTAGCCTCTGGGACTTGTGTGAATGCCACGTTTTACTCAAGTGGCCTTCACATCAAATCTTGCATGCCAGATTGTACAGCTAACACAATTGAATTGCATGGTCTCTTAACTAATTTTCCCCCTCAGCTTTTCACACTGTTGTAATGCCATTCTCACTTGCTGAAAGATTTTAGATCTTCAGATTTCTAAGCTGCTGCATGTTGTTTTTATCCCATGGTTATGACTTTATATTGCTGATTTTATTATGATTTTCACATGAATATACCTTTACCCCATGCTTGTCCAGGGTGAAAGACATTTTGGCGCAAGTTATTTGCTGTATTTGACTAAAGAAAACATTGATCCAAGCCATTATCTCTGACCAGACTACCTGCATTATTCCAGTGTACTGACCTATATTTTATTTTTTGTCCCTCCCCCTCCTCACTTTAAATATTTTTTTATTTCCTCCAATTTGCATTTGACTCCCTGTTCATCTCCCCCTCTCTATCTCTCTGTCCATCTCTCTATCTCCACCCCCACCCCTCTATTCGTCCTGTACCCCCACACACACCATCTGCTGGTGGGGGATTTTGACATTTTTAACCTTATACCCTCTTCCTCCCACATTAACCAACCTCCCCTTCCTCACCAAAACCCTTACCATGACTCCTCCTCCACCGCCTGCTCCCCTCCTCCATGACCCACCACCTCCATCACTCTCCGGGGGGAATACAAAAACCACCATTCCTCCTACCTACCTCCGTTCTGGATCGATCTGTCCATCTCTACCTCCGCTCCGCTCCGACTCTTCTACCTCTCTACCTGTCTCACGCTGCTTGTTGCTCTTCTCTCCCTCTAAAGATGGTTACGCCCCAAAGTCTGTTTACCCTCTTCGGTATGTTATCGTTAGCTCTCTCTTCTTTCTTTCTTTCTTTCTTTCTTTCTTTCTTTCTTTCTTTCTTTCTTTCTTTCTTTCTTTCTTTCTTTCTTTCTTTCTTTCTTTCTTTCTTTCTTTCTCTCTCTGTCTCTCTCTATCTCTCTATCTGTCTGTCTCTCCCTCTTCTACCTTCTCCTTTTTGTTCTATTTCCATGCTATCTTTGACACATTTGTCATTATTATTATTATCATTATTATTAATATTATTATTGTTATTATTACTTGCTTATGTATGTTTATTTGCGTACAGTAGTTTCTTTGATCAGTTATAATATATTTTGGCCCCCCTTTTTGGATTGGGTTAATGTTTATTACTTTGCCCTAAAATTCACTACGTAGTAATCTGTTAATGCACTGTTATGCTATTATTTTTGCATGCTGTTCTTATTTAGCCACCTGACACAACTTGATAACTTATCTGTTGAGAGGGCGCCTCTTCTCTCTTTACCTGTTCTTTCTACACACCTCTTACTCTAAAATCTACTGTAATCTGCTGTGTGTACTCAGCCATTCTCTTTTCTGTTCCTTGTCTTTAAATGTCCTTGTCTCCAGTGCTAACTTTAGATTTGCTAACTGTTTGCTTTGTCTCCACTTCACCTCTTCTCATCCTGCCTGCGGCTCTAATGCAGGAGTGTATGGTGATGTCCAGAGGGTGAAAATTCTTTACAATAAGAAGGACAGCGCTCTCATTCAGATGTCGGATTCCAACCAGGCCCAGCTCGGTGAGTACATTTTATCACCACCCAGTTCAGGCATCCAGGTCTAAATGGTTTAAATATTTATGGGTCTATGATAGGATACGGCTGGGGTGCATTAACTAAATCTGAATCCAGTGTTAAATGCTTCAGGATAAAATTTATTGAGGTGAGCTTTAGTCAAGACCTAGTCAGGAGTCAATACTGTGTGTGCCATTGAAGTTCTTTCTGCTGTGATGGTATAAGTCAGTAAAAAAAAATATACATACAACCATGGGGACCGAATATTTGGATATTCAGGTCTAGCATTAGCAACAGGTTGAAGTTTCATGGAAAAAAGTAAGCAATGACATTTTTGTCAAACTTTTCAGAGAATAATTGAAAACATACTTTATTGTGGTATATCGTGATATATATTGTTATCGTGATATAAAATAATCCATATCGTGATATATGATTTTTTCCATATCGCCCAGCACTACAACCAGAGGTGGGTAGAGTAGCCAAAAATTGTACTCAAGTAAGAGTAGCGTTACTTCAAAATAATATCACTCAAGTAGAAGTAAAAAGTAGTCATCCAAAAAAATCACTCAAGTAGAAGTAAAAAAGTATTTGGTGAAAAGACTACTCAAGTACTGAATAACTGTTTGATTGTGATGTCCGATTTATTTTTTAGAAATGATGTGATCAGACAGACAACAATGTAAAATAATGTGCAGATTCTGGTATTTCCAAATAATAAAATAAAAAAATAGCAAAAATGAATAACATCTTCACAAAATGACAAGTTAAGGCACAAGAAACACAAATTTCCAAATCTCTGTTTTTCACAACATAAAGCTTTGGAAACAAATACCTGCAGTAAGGAAACGTTTGGATGTTTGAACAGTGCAAACTACTTCCAGTGACAGATATACTGTATTTCACTTCCCTCCAAATGGCACAGGCTCAGTAGAGAGAAAATAATATTACAGCTCAGGCTGGACCTGGATATCCGATCCAAAACGATTTCACTTTCTATTAATGCCACAGAGAACTTATGGTCCAGCCTATGAGATCAGTTTGATGACACAAAGCATATGCTTTACTGACCTTTTTTTCTCACACTGACCAAAGCAATGAGTCACCTGAATGGCCAAAAGATGTATGGCAAGATCATCCGAGTGACGCTGTCTAAGCACCAGACTGTGGCGCTGCCTCGTGACGGCCTGGATGACCAGGGCCTGACCAAGGACTACGCCAACTCTCCACTTCATCGCTTCAAGAAACCTGGTTCCAAGAACTTCCAGAACATCTTCCCACCATCTGCCACACTTCACCTCTCTAACATCCCGTAAGTACCAGGCCAGTGAGCTTCGGATCAGTTGAAGATCTGCTGAAGAAGGCGGTTTCAAAAAGCCCTTTTAATCAAGCAGAGCTGTTCATGCATTTCTGAACAGAAACTGTAGTATGAAGAATCAAAGCCTTTGGAGCTTTAGAGTGTTTTATTCCTTGGTTGTTTAGTCAAGATTTGGATAAAATTTGTATACGCTTTTCAAAAACTCAGTAGTTATAGTTTAATGATTTTCACATTTGGCAAGGACTAAAGTTCCAGTTAGTTCATCTTACCCTCAGCCCTGATATCGCACCACACCAACATAAAAATATTTGAAGTGATAGCCGGTCGTAGATAACACATCTGCTTGAAAGGCCAGTGTAGCTGAACTGGCAGGCGTTTTCTCACTTTCCTGTTGTAGTATCTGTCCATGCAGATAGTTTTGTTGTTTTTGTCCAAGTTTTGAGACTTCTGTCACTGCCACAGTAAAATGGAATGGATGCAGCTGTGTTTGTTTCTGAAACATTTTGAGAATCACAGTGTCCTTGCTATGTCTTGTGATCAATAGACTTCACTGTCACCAGTTTTCATTACACAGTTAGTCCCAAAGAAAAGAGTCATCAGTAAGGTCTGTGAAAGTCATGGCCTGCTTGAAATTCCTGCCTGAGTATAAACTGTGTTCTTCACTTTAACAGACAAGATGTAACGGAGGATGACCTACGGCTGCTGTTCTCCAATGCTGGAGGCACTGTGAAAGCATTCAAGTTTTTCCAGTACGTAGACCTATCCTACCATAAAAGAAGTCACATTGATACCGTTTGTTTTGTTGAAATTATTCTTGTAGCCAGTCAGTGGCATTAACCACTGTTTTGCATTTTCTAGGGATCGTAAAATGGCTCTGATCCAGATGTCAACAGTGGAGGAGGCTATACAGGCCTTGATTGATCTTCACAATTACAACATGGGAGGCAACCAGCACCTGAGAGTGTCTTTCTCTAAGTCCACCATTTAAGAATGTGACCCACAGACTCCTTAACAGTACGGTGTTTAGAGGAACAGGTGGACACTGGGGGGACCACATAGATTGGAGCAGTTTTGATTTTAGGGTTTTTTGGAGATTCTGTCATTCCTTGAGAGACTTAAACCTTTGAGATGTTTTGTCAAGCGAACAATTCTGGAACCTGTCAGCTATTCTTAACTGGACCTCTGTATTATTATGTCAGGCAGGATAGTGACATGATTGATTGTCCCCCTGTATGATTGTTGGATGTAGATCATTTTTTAATTCTTGATTTCATTGAAAAGATACAGTACTTATGTGCCTTACTTGACAATATCAGTTGTTTCTACAGCTGGACGTGTTCATTATTGACCCTCCTAATGAGGCACATCGATAGTAGATATTTTTAGGGGATGAGTGAGAATACAAGCTGTTTTGTCGTCATCTTGACATTATTACAGTTTTGAAGCTGTGCTGCCAACCAGGCGGAGCTTTGTTTTCTTTTGTTCCAGAATTTTAGATTCATAACATTTTTCTTTTTAGTTTACCAGCAGGAGAGCAGAATATTCCTGAGGCAATATGTAAGAAATCTGTGACAGGCAGTTTAACTTGAACTCCATTATTCCACAGGGATGTTCAGTGTAAGATTGTTCTCCCTCAGTTTTGACTTTACAATCATGCATAAGTTTAACTATCACGATGTGGCTTGTGGTTAAGTATTTCTTTATCTGTGTTTTTAAGCCTTCTATGCTTTTTCCATAGCAGTGAGGTGCAATTGTCAATGGCAGTGTTTTTTAAGCATGCATAGTGATGATCTCACATAAGAATGTGTTGCATGCTGTGGAAGCCGTTACAAGATGAGTCCACTGTGATATCATTGTCATGTGACAGTTTACTTGAGAGGGCTACTCAGTCGGACCAAAGTTTCTGTGCCTTTAGAGTTCCTTTAATTCATTAAAAAAAAAGCATTTAAAAACACTGAATTGTTGCATTTTGGGTAAAAATGCCTGTAATGGTAAGTGTTAAGTTAATTCTTTCTTGTTTTTTAATACCCAGTGAGACCTCTTGCCTGGAGGCATTTTCTCAGAAATAAGTTAAGTATATTTTTTCTTCCAAGTCCAATTTTATATAGCAAAAAAGGGGAGGATTTGGTATTATTCTATAGAGGTGCAATTAAAGGATCAATTATTTTCCAACAAGGGGACGTGCAACTTGGTTTCCTGCTTTTTGAGTTTTCCCTCTCATGGTCTCTCTCGTGTATTCTGCATTACCTCTGTAGCATGCCTAATAAAACTCTTCTGTAGCTCTGCATTCACCTCCTCTGTCTTTCTTCTCTTTACTGTCTACTTCTCTCACTTCTGAAACCATCTTCAGTCCCAGGGTGGGAAGGAAGCCAAAATCCATTTTGGAGCCACTTGAAAACAAGCTCTAATAAGCCAGATTGAGCCCTGTGATTGTCCTAATTCAGAGGACAAGAAGTACATTTTCTTGACGCATTTCCCACCCTGCCAACTGACACATTATCCCTCTGATGTCTTTCTCTTCCCTCCTCTGGTAGTTGGCTATTTTTAATCAGTCTCTAAAGCCTTTTGCTCTCCTGACAATTTCTCTGATCTATCTACATGCTACCCCACCTTTATCAATTGCATAAATGGCCTCGGTTACTGAAATGCTTTTCTGCATTTTACACTATTGCCAGCTTTGGAACATTTTAGAGTAAAGTTGCTGCAGGCACAAACATCAGTAATGAGTTACTGTAAAGAATCTTCGGACGTAGCTTTGATCTATAAAATTTAAATGATTTTCCTTCCTACAAAGTCTCTGGGTTCTTGCTGTGTGACTGTTGGTCACAGTTGATTCACTGATGGTGACTGCAGATTTTGGCAGTGATGCGGCTTATAGTCTGGATCCATGGATTTGTTAAAGATTTCTGTATCATTGCCAGATAGCGGCACAGCATCACTGTAACCATGACAACAAGTGAACGCTGCATCAGCTGCCTGCTGATGATCACATGATTGTGATCCTACTACAGATCCACCGCTGAGGACTTACCAGGACTTATCCGTCGTACATCATACAACAACTGAGCAGCCCTGGCAGAGTCCTGCGCTCTGAGCGCTTTTTTTCTTTTGTATGTTTTTTTTTTTACAGAGTCTGGTATTCACCACCTTGCAAGTTTTCTCCAGTAATTGCTATTCAACATTGAGTCATGGCCAATTTAACTTGGACTTTTGACAATCATTGAGAAAAAAAAGATTCATGTCAAAGTGAAAACTCATTCTTGCATATAATGTCAAATAATTACAAATATTAAACATAAAATCAGTGATTGTATGAGAATTCATCCCCTTGAAGTCAGTATTTAGTAGATGCACCTTTGATCACAACTACAGCACTGAGCCTGTGTGGAAATGTCCGTCAGCTTTCTACATCTGGACACTGCAGTTTTACCCCATTTTTCTTTGCAAAGCTGCTCAAGCTCTGCTGGAAAACAAAACTTTGCAGTTCTGCAGACTGCATCAGGTCGTCCTCCAGGATATCCTCTTTGTTGCACTCCCTTTACCCCACATCATGATTCTGCCCCCATCATCCTTCACAGTGGGGATGGTGTTTTTTGCAATTACGTGCACTTTAGACTTAAGAGTCTCCCACATGCCTTCTTGCGATCTCTAGTTGAGATTTAACTAAGGTTTGTTTTTCTTTAAACAGTGGCTGAAGCAGTTGTTTTATACACAGGGTCTCCTTACTCAGCCACTGAAGCTAGTAAAGTTAAGTGTTCACTGGGAAGTTTCCCAACATTGCACACTTAATCTGCGTGTCACCTATGGGCCACTAGGTGGTGTGTTGACAGGTGCTTACCTTCACTGAAAACCAGTCCTGTACAGGTGTCGGACCAACATGGCAACTCGCTCGCAAACTTTTTTTTTCATGCAAACAGTTAATCAAAATGTGTTTGTGAAAACATTTGAGGCAAGAAATAAGCTAAGCAGTTGCTGAATCTGTCCTCATAGTTTAGTAACAGTTGGTTTAGAGGTGTCGGACCTTCGCTCCATGCTCATCATTTGCATCAAGTAGACGATTCCTCAGCTTTATGCATCATTCAAGACACGATGTGACGTGACCAGGATGCATTTCAAAGCATTTCACATAGACAATGGGAAAACGTGAAAGTGATGGATCCTGTGGCAACATACCTTAACTCCTTCAGAGGAGTCCTAGGTGTCTCAGCCTCCACCCTGACGTCTCTTTCTTGCATGACACTCAGTTTTTGCGGACAGCCTCCTCTGGACAGTTTAACACATGGACCATTTTTCTTTCATTTCTTAATGATGATTCTAACTGCTCCAGGTGATCTGACCGATGCTTTTCAGTAATCCCAAGTTGCTTTGCGTGTTCTTTCGTCTTCATGGCGTATTATATCCAGGAGTACTGATCCACCAGAGACCAGATCTTCCAGATGCCCACTTTCAAGGTGAGTGAATACTTTTAATAGGTGCTGTTCATCACTTGAACTGGATTCTCACAAACTGTCCACATAAATGTAGTGCACTTAGAATATTTAGTAATGATTTCGGTTTTATGAGCAAGTTTTTTTTTTGCATGATCTGTATAATAGTTACTTTTACCTTGACTATGAAATGACAGTCATTAATTTGGCTTGGTAATATTTTAAACAACCTTCTTAGCCTTAATTAATAATTATGCTCCTTGGAGAAGAGTTATTCAGTGATAAAGACAGTTGTTTGATAAATCTATCTCATCTCATGTCGAAGAAAGTGCATGGGCCAAATCTGAAAGAAGTACCAACAGACTGGCTATATTATAGGGCACTAAAATAATGTGAGTGCTACAGTAATTAAATAAGAACTTTAATGATCCTAGTATGTTCTACTTAAATATTCAATGACACTTTCACTTTTGATTTTTCAAAGGTAAATCAAAGTGAAACTAAGAGTAAACATAGCAGTAAGCATTTTCACCACTCTCACAAGCTCTATCAAGTCTTTCTACTTCAAATTGAGCCTTATTCATTGAAAAAAAAATGCTGCAAATCTGATTGACAGACCCATTATCCCATTAAAAAAAAAACTAGCCAGTAAACGGTGCAGATTCCTCTGTCCTGTATAATTATCACCCAATTTCCAGACTGTCCATTACAGCTAACATTTTGGAATCCCTTGTAAACAAACTGCAAGAGAGATTCTTGTCTGTTAAATATTTTAAATCAAACTTAATGAGGGTTTAGACAAGGGTATAGGGCTATAACTGCAACCATATCAGTCACAATTTATATTATTGCTGCTCTGGGTAATAAAAAATTAATGTGCTGCACTTCATCCAAACAGTTTAATTCAGTGGATCGTGATCTTGGCTCAAATTATCAGGTCTTAGGGATCTAGTGACAATGAAGACGTGTTCCTTAAGGATCTATTGTGGGACCAATATGTATTTTTTATAAATGTAAATAGTCTTGGTGTCGGATTAAATCCAGTAAACATGACCAGGAGTCATGGCTAGGAAATGAGCCTGGTATCAAAATGTAGATCAAAATGTGACCTTTCATTTGCTAGTATGTGTTCTGATTATCGACCAAAGTGCACTTTTTAAACTTTTCACCAATGAGTTATCAGAAAACAGACACACATCCAGGCAACCAATAATTGTTTCTATATCTCTATGCGGTAGACATTACACTGGTGCAATTTTCTGTTGAAAATACGATATACCTCATAATATCAGTGCTTAAAGTTGGTTACAGAAAAAGTCATGTTAAACAAAAATGAGATCTGTCTTCAGATCTGATAATGTGTGGTTCAGGTGTTGGCACTGATTGATTTTTCATGGAATCAACCAATTGTCTGACTCTAGTTTAGCACCTCTTTCATGTCACTGTAGATAAAAACTTAAAATAAATGTTCACATACATCCAGGATGAAGTTTGAGAGATGCAAATGCCATGTTTGTTGTCTTAACCTTCACAAATAATGGTGCATTGCAATTTTGTTGATGTGTTTTGTTTCACTAAATGTTTCAGCAAATTCTAATAACCAGTGATGAAAATGTAACAACCATAAAACACAGTATAGGAGACGGTCTTCTGCTGGTCACTGAACAGCCTCCATGTCTACCCCTATGATATTTAATTGAAGTGTTTTTCCCTTATCTGTCACAGTGCATGACTCTCAGCATGTGGAACAGTAAAAAGAGCACAAGAATGAAGTACAGTTGGAGCCTGTAGGCTTCGGATGATTATGGTCAACCACTGAGCTTCACTTTGTGCTCTGCTCTAAAAGACTGAAAATGATAAAGTTGCTGCTGATGCGCTGACGTAAGCAAGCGTTGCTCCATCAGGGACTGGGCCCATTGGCATGACTGTGTGATGATGGACATCCTGTCAGGCATTGTCTGATGAAGATGACGCTTCCCAGTCAGGCCCTGGGACCAGATAGATAACCTTATCCATCATCGCACAGACACACTGCTGTGTATTACCAAGGCAAGGCTTTTATTTTGCAAGCTTTCAGTGGAAGTGCTTGAGTCCTGGATCCTGGACTCTAAACAAAGATGACATGATGTATCAAAGCAAATGGGCAGAGCCAATCAATAGCTAGTCTGGCCAATGCATCACCAGGGCAGGACACTGATCCTACTCTCCATCATTCTGCTCATTGACGACTGGACAAAAGCTCCTCTCTCATGTGTTTAACTCCCTCACGGCTTTCCAGGCTTCCTCACTATTTACACCGTAGCTTTCTAAGTGATGAATTACTCGTGTTTGACTTGAAGCTAAATGGTGTTTTGTTAAATGGTGATTCTGTAAATACATTTTTTGTTTTCTGCATGGTGACACAAATAAAAATGTACTATTTACCTTATACTTGAACTAGTCTTAGAACCATTCAGTTTTTAGCCAGAGGTGTCCTCGCCTATTTTTAGAAGAATGTTCATACCTTTACTTTTAAAATCTTATCCTGGTCATTGTAAGGATAGTCTGACTCTCAGAATGGAGGCTGCAGCTATTAGGCACAAATTCACTCCACTTTGTCGTGTTGTTGTGCTTTCCAAACCCACTTCAATACCGGAAACGACAATCTACAATTTAGGAACTTACCACAATGTAAAGATTTCAATTGTGCAGTGAGGCAACAGTGGTAGTCTTTTTGCAATGAAGTATTAATTTTAATGACAATGCTCATCTAACTGTGTGCAAACGTTCCACCAAAACAATTCTTCTTGTCCCTATTTTGACAGAACACCGAAAATGCAGCTTTAACTTAGCTCTATGAAGACAACCGTGATTGATTTGAAGAAATACAAAGATACCAGAGCATTTTTCTCTTGTAACAGAATGATAATAAAGTGCAGCGAGCCCATTCTGTACTCCAGAATATGCTGGCTAAATGGCTAAACTATTTTAAGGGCTAGGTATGGTGCAGCCTAGGCTACACACATGCACATTATGAAATTGCATCAAGCCACAACTTGGTTCCTACGTATGCATGTACAACACATGCCTGTGCTCACGCAAGGTCATTTTGTATGTATTTAGTTAGTCTGTGGGTCGATCTATATTAAACGGCCAGATTCTATGTTGCCGTGATTTCTGAATACACAAACTGAGGAATGAACAGTCTTCGCAGAGCACTGCATTCTCTGAGTGCTTTTCTTGTTTATCTTTTCGTCCGTCCTCCTCTCGTCTGTCCCTCACCTGTTTTCTGAACTCAGCTGCGATGTTTCGCGGCTGGAATGCAGAGACTTCATTGGCTGAGTAGCGTCACATGGGATGGCTGAACTCGTACCTAATTGGTCTGTGTGTTTCCTGAGCTGATAAACTGATGCTGTAAACACTGGAAAAGCTGCGCTGGTAAAATAGAAGCGACCCATCAAATTTGAAATACCTGAAAGGCGTCGCAAGAGTCAGGGATTTGAGTCATTCTGCATTGCAGATGCGTTAATTGATTAATCTGATTAATTACGGTGCTGGATTAATCCGCATTAACACGTTAATTTTGACAGCCCTAATATATATATATATATATATATATATATATATATATATATATATATATATATATATAAGAAAAGAAAAACAAACAAAAAACATTGTACCATCCCACTGTGTGTAATAGTCTTAGCCTGGCCTCCATGTAAAAATTGCTCTTGCACTGCTGACCACACACAAATGACACAGCCAGGTCACCAGTGTAAATACTGATAATAAATAAAGCAGACCATAGTTGCAACATCTGACAGAGTCTTGCTACAAACTAAATTATAATTTTCAAATGAGATAATGAGCAGGCCCACTGTCAGCACTGCAACAAGACAGGCAGGTGGGGAACTACAGGATGCATTCCTACAAATGAATCGGCATTGTGCATATGTATAGGACACAGCCAAGCTGCTACATTAGATACATTTAAAAGCTTCATAAGAACACATTAAAGTGGATTGGAAATAGTATAAGGAAACAGAAGTGAAAGTGAACAGAGTGAATATTAAACACTGTATCAATGTTCTTCAGAATGTGTCTGTGCTCCCCGAAGGCATTTCTCAAATTGACATTCAAACATTCAGACAGCATCCCACCAATAGTTAACATGTCTAACTGCAGTCAGTACATTCGGCCTCATGGGCTTCATGCTACAGTATGCTGACGGGATGTCAGTTTTCTTCCACTACCCTTTATTTTTATACTCAGGAAAGGAAATTGTCTGTTGCTTCTCTCAGAGAAGGAATGAAATCAAAAAGGTAGTTTCCTGTCAGTGTCTGCCATCCTGAAAAATAAGAGTAACACTGAAAGTGCAGAGATGATTTCCCTTTTCTGAAGCTACTGTGTTAACATGTAAAGATTTCATTTTCAGGGTTTGCATACATTTTGTTTTGCACAACGATCACACAGCAGGCAAAAAACTCCTCAGGGCAAGTCTTGGTGTTGAAAACTGCTGATAAAAAGTGTTTTATTTTTCCTCGTTTTCCCCATTTGATAAGATAGAAGCCTAAACTGTCCACTACACTCAGTAGCCTATGCCAATTTAATTCTTTAACTTTCATCTAATGGAGGCTGATCAACCTATCAATTTAAAAATGATATATTTTATATAAGATGAGATAGATGAGAAGAAAGAAAGGAGGCCAGCTTTTCAAGATGTTGCAGTATGCATTGGTATCAACTGAACAGAAGGACTATGGAGCAATAGAAACGCTGAAAGATCAAAAACACACTGACTTCAGATCACAACTGAGCATAAAAATAGTAGCTGTCTCTAATCATAGATACCAGTGGTGCAGGCTCTAACTCCTTCCACCCCAGACCCACAATGACACCACATAGATGTTTTGACACATCAGTGTAAAATTTCATAAGTTGTTTATTTTTGAAGAAAGTTAAAAGAAGAGTAAAATAAAATTTAATGAGCGGAAGCAACTGTAAAAGAAAAAGACTAAAGAAAGATCTCCGTTATGGTCTCTGCTCCTGTCTCCGTCCTTCTCCATCCTTGTTCCTGTCTGTCATCCATCTCTCCCTGTTCTCACGCTCTCTGCTCTCTCTCCATCATTCGTCCCATGTCACCTCTGTCTGCACCTGTTGGTCTGTCTTTCTACCTGTCTCACTCTCACTCACCTGCCTGCACTCCTGATTACAGTTATGTGAATCACCTGCACTGATCAGCCCATTTACCTCACCTGTCTGCAATTACACCTCCACTATATAAACCCAGCTCCTTCACTCACTCTCTGCTGGATCATTGACTCACATCCCTTCACAGACTCTGCTCCCTCCTGGACTCTGATCTTCTTCCAGATACTCTCCAGCCCAGCTTCTGTCTCCAGCCTGTTTTTCCTGTCTCGTCTCCGTTTGCCCCTGGATTCCCTAAGCATATCTTCCCCCTCTGTTGTCAGTTCTCCCATCTTGTGAGTACCCCTCCTTAGCTTAGTTTTGTAGACTTCCGTTTTTGTATTCGTAGAGTTTGTTTGTAGAGTTTTGAGCAGTTTGGTTTAGTTCTGTCCCCCCAGTTCAGGTCTCCATTAATGTATTGGTTTAGTTATTTGGTTAAATAAAGCTATTTCCTTTATTCACACCTGTCTGCCAGCTTCTGTGTCTGCGCTTGGGTTCTCCAGCTCCCCAGTAACAATGACAAGGTGCTGCCACTGTCCAGACTGTCATTAGGAAATGTTAAGAGGGACTGGAAGTCAGGAAAAAGACAAGATCCAAAGGAACCTGACAACACAAAGACAAATGTGCTCAGCAGAAGGACAAAGCTAAACCCTGAAATGTCTGCTGAGGATATGCAGGAAAGTTCAGCTGATCCATGGTGCAGCCTTTATGCACAGATAGGGCTATGAGGACAGATCATCTGAAAGAAACCTTACCTGAAACCACAACACAGATCCTTACATCTGGATAAACCAGAGTGGGTTTATCTACATGCAGTTTGGATGGTAGTTTAGTCTGAAAATGCCTAAGTTGTGATACATTCATTCTTAGCTTTCACATTACACTAGGATTTAATACCCCTCTGACTATAATCAGCTTAATTACAACTTAGTTACAATACGGTGTTTGATGCTTTCGCTTATCTTTGGAGGTTCTCTGTGAATGAAATATTGTAGATGCTATAATAGCCAATAGGCCCACCGCTGACTCATCATTTTCACGCCACCATGTCCCTGAGAGCTTGAAATATGTCAATGTATCCTTATGTATGCACATGAACATCTTTCAGCCTGGTGGTGAGAAAAGATGATACTACACTTAAAAACAAATGCAAATTTTCATTGCTGCCATTATATACAAAGCAGTTTCCATCATGCAGCGCTCTTAATCCTCAGATGTCAAGTCCCCTCTTTAACCCTAAGGCTGTAGACATCTCATTCAGCATTACACAGGGCTGATAATGGCAGCACTGATTCCACTTGTCTTCTCATGTTCTGTCTTTCTGTCTGTGTTCTATATGAGCACAGACCAAAAGGCTTTCTTTTTTCTGTCTTTATAACACTCACTTTGCTTTGCTGTGTGGCCTTGCTGTCCCTTATTACTTTCTTCCTCCAAAAGTTGAATCGACACCTCTGTGAAACCGTTTCAAGAAACTGAACTGAGAATTTGTTGTAATCATTTAAATGAGCAAACCAAACTTTGTCTGACTTTAATGGCTGGCTGCTGTCCACCAGTATGAGTACTGTGGCATGGCCATGGGGTAGAGATACAACATACTTACAATGAATAATCCCAAATGTTCTCTCGGACCTCTCTGTCTGACTTGTTGAAGTGATCCAGGTTAACACCATCCTTTAGAATTCTAGGCAGATAGCTGTAGGCAGTGGACTTGCACACACATCCATACCTTCTACAGCTGAGTTTCAGGTTTACTTTAGTGTCTCCCGTGGGAGAAATTTGTTTTAGACAAGGCAAAAATCAAGCTGCACTGCAACACAAAAAGACAGAACACATGCTACTACAAACACATAATAATGTTAATAATGATGTGTTATAATAAAATAAGAACAAAATAAAAATACACACATAACCCCATACGTACATGTCGCACATCCCCACTCACACGACACCCAGTTACCTCCCTGCACCTAACTACTCATTAATGAGCTCGACTGAGAGAAGGATATAAAGTTTTTAAAATGGTTGAGCCTGCACAGCATCACTAAATACCCTCTGCCTGAATTCAACAGCTCGTATTCTGAAGAGGACATGGGATGGATCAGCAAGAATATTGTTTGCTTGCCTGATGGTGGCCTGTATAAATAAGTTTTGTGGCATTAGTGGAACAGGGGTACCCATGATCTTACTTGCCAGCTTCACCAGATTTTGAATGTATGTTGTCCACTTGACTGTGAGAGCCCTGTGAGGTATGCCTATGATGGCACATTTCACTGATACAGTCTGCATTCACAGGGAGGATGTTAATCTAAACAGTTGAGTAAGATCGAGCATTGATGTGGTGTAGTTATCAGAAGAGAAGAGTTCATGGGAGCAGGGCTTGGTGTTTACCAGCTGCAGTAGCATGGATGGTATTATTTTCACCTTAGGAATCTGTGTGTGTGTGTGTGTGTGTCATCATGACAAATGTGGTCCTAGAGACACCTATTGTAGTGGGAACAAGCACAAATTTGCTTTGGACTGTCTGGCAGATGTTTATATGTCTGTTTGACTGTGGGCAGATTTTGTCAACACAAAAGTGTCTCAACTGTGTGAGATGCACTCATGAAACTTTACAAATCGAAATGAAGGCCAACCTTGAGGGTGTGTAGGATCCAACCCAAGAGTATGGACTAAGCAAATAATAATCATATACCAGGGGGTCAGCATGGTGATTAACGTAATGTTTTGTGGGTTTGTTACATTTTGAGAACTTTTAATGTTTTGGACAACCCTTAGTGGACCCAATACTCCTATAAAAATGTATTCAACTGCGACCAAAGCATCAGTTAAGCTCTGTGTTGAGGCGTCTACCCAGCAGTCTATAGAGTCTGCTATAAAGCTCAACCAAGGTGGGAAACGGGTTGCAATACATCCTATTCAAGCTACTCCACTATGCAATGGTTCTTGGTAAGAAGGTCATCAGTGACTCTAAACTGCAGGCATGGACATGGAGTATACAGTCTCCATCTGGAGACACTGTCAGAGATACAATGGTGACACCAGTGACTGGCATTTGGACTAGACCGTACTGGGCAGCATCCTCCATGGCAGCCAGAGCCCTATACTTAGTCAGTTAGCGGAAGGAATGCCTTGCAGCCTGGCTAGTATGGCACAAAGGCAGAACCCTTAAGGCAGATGGTTGTGGAGTACATCTGAAAAAGGCTTGAGATGAAGACGTCTTTGCAGGGGCAGCATCCAGGCCAAGCTGTGATGGGGCATAATTAGTGGCTTGTGTAACCAGCATCAACATTTTTCAAGGTATCTACTCCTGGCCCATGAGAACTTGTCCCTGAGGAACGGAGTCCTAACTGGTTTCCTGCTTGCTTATCAGTTAAAAGACTCCCCAGGACAGCAATGGGTAGAACGTCCTTATATCGTTGGCTAGCCACAGAGAGTAAAGTAGCTAGACCATCAATCTCATTATAGGCCTGGAATGGTGGGCTTGAAGCATCAGTGACAGCAGCAGTTGGGGGCCACCAGGCTGTAATCTGGGCAAGCTCAGAGGGCAAATTAGCCTTATCTGCCTCAAGTGTTCAATGCCAAGACACAATGTCTGCCATATCCGTCCTTTGGCAGAGTGTTACTAACAGAGACCATTATCAATACATTATCAGTGAATTCAGAGAACTTTTGTTACATTTGTAACTCTCATTCTGCTTCATGTTGACATTGTAACCTAATATTTGATGATTGCTAAATTCATGGCCCCACCAAGGCCTGGTTTGTGCCACTTTGTATATTTTTGTGTCACAAAGGAAAGCATCAGCTTCTCTAAATGGAAATTAACTGATTATGTTTGAAAAATCCAAACTGTCACTTACCATTGCTGTCTGTAATTCTCAAAGAGTCTCCTAACCATCTCAATGAAAACAGTGTTGCAGTGGCTGAAAATAATGTCTGCTGAGTGAATCAGTACTATGTTTGCTGACAGCATCCTTTCAACTGTATATGATTATGTATTGTCACTGGCAACTGCTTTTATAGAGAAAAACATATTTGAACCTAGTCCAGCCTGTGTTTTGCTGTACATAATGGAGAAGCTAATCTAGCAATATATGAGCAAATGCATCAGAGACAGAATTCTTAATATGTGAGAGATACAAACTGGCTTCTGTCCTTAAAAGGTTATGTAAAGAGACTTTTTTTCTGTTTAGTATAACATCATCAAAAAGATTTGCTAGAAAAACAACATTGTTGCTGTAATTTCTTGTGATGTCTGAAGAGTACCACAGATGCCAATAGTGCACCATAGGACTAAATACTATTATTGCCTAAATATTAGGCTAGTATTATGACTAAATATATTGGGTCCTGTAAAGCGTCTTGAGGCAATCTGAAGTTTAACTGGTGCTATATAAACAAAATTGAATTTGAATTGAATACAATACCTATTTTTTCCCTCTTCAACCATATTTATCCACAGTACACAATAGAAGGACTCCCTTTGCTTGTTGGCACACAGAAGCTGCTCTGTGGATCAAGCCGTTTAAAAGTACTATTCAATGCACTTTAACATGTGCTTATTATCCTTAAGAATTTAAACCTCTGCTTTTGGTTACATCCTCCAAAATGAATAAATCTTGCCATTTACAGAACCGTCTTTTATGATTAGTTTGTTAATCCTGGTCACATCGGTGACATCAGTGCTGCTACCACTGTCTTCAAATACCATTAAGTAGAGGGGATTTTTTGCCGTAGGATTGAGTCAATATCCAAAGAAACATTTTGCACCTCTGTAGATAAAACAAAAAACAAAAACACCCCAGAGATTTTATCAATGTAGATGGCCGAAAATCCAAATCTAAATGTACATTTTATTAAAGCAACCGAACAATGAGCATAAAATAAAAGGGAATTTGCTTTTATTTCTGCCACATATCTGTCAGCACAGACCAGGCCAGATTAGTGATTAAGTCTGCCCACTACGTTCACAGCAAAGGAATGAGCCAGACCTAATGCTGATTGCTGTCTTTTATGTTCCCATCGATCTACATCATCAAATTACCAGAGGAAGATGTCCACTAGACATAACATCAGTGCATTTCCATCTTTACATTCCACATTACTAATAGGATTTGTTACAGATGGGAGAATATAATGGTCTTTATTTCCCTACATTTGGGCTCCATTAAGCTGCCAACGCTATTTTTTGTGCGAGACACCCCACCTTCTAAGGTAAAAGTTTTATTACATGGTAATTTAAGACATGGTTCGTTCATCTCAAGTGTCGCCGCTGGACATACAAATCAAAAAGAGCCCCGCTGATATTTTCATTCCTCATCTTCCAAAGCCCACACATTATCCTTTTTATAATCTGTATTTTATTTGCATTTTTCGCCCCCGAGGTGAAGAGAGGAATAGCCATGAAAACCCACAGCCGCCTGCTTTTATGTGTCTTGCTTCACTGAGGACCTGGGAGATTTATCACATCTCTGTGTCACTGTGCTTTTTATGACTTACATTGATCATCAAGGTGTACAACCACTATCACGCAAAGTACATTATCGTCAGGACACTTTTCACCTCCCCCCGCTGTTGCAAGACACGGGCGGAGAAACATCAGATTCACATCTCATTCTCTGTCTGATTCCAGCTGCTTCACACTGAAAATCTAGGATAAATAAGAACAGCACATCATGTGGACAGAAATAAACACAGTACGTCAACTTCAAGGAGTTGTTTACATTCTTGAAAGGGACAAATCATGTTGTCTTAGCTTTTCAGTCATTCATATACTGTTATAATATCAGAATTATATCTTATACATGACCATTATTCTAAAACTTGAAGTTAAATGTTTAAAGATTTTGAAATTCTGCCTCTTTTGATATATATATTTTTTTTTTTTTTTTTAACTTTCTCCAATTTTTTGTCTGATGCAGCTTGAAAGGATCTGAGCCACACTGGTGGGTGTGTTAGGTTGGCCAGTTTAACCTCTAGTTCCCCCCCATTTACCTGAAGGATCTTTGGTCATGACACCAAATCATCTTCAAGTTGTGACCGATGAGCAGGCTGCTGCATAATGCACCTGTATTTGCTGTGTTTGTGCTCTAGTTGGCCATGTTGTGCTGCTGGGCACTGCTCAGAAGTTTGGCAGAAGTCAGTGTAGTGTAGCAGCATGAACATTCTCTTTCTCATTGTCCATCTACAGCAGTTTTTGTGGAAAAAATGAATAAATAAAATCATATCTTACAATGTATTACCTTCCTTTAAAACAACTGTCTATATATCTCTAGCTTTCTGTCTGTCTACAGATCCCTATTAGCCAGAGTATATTTGTGATGCACAAGGTGGGATATATTTGCATGTTCTATGCAACATATACAGAAATCCTGTATGAGTGTGTGTTCAAAAATAAAAAATCCGACTCTTTCAGATCTGGAAAAATGATAAAAACACCAAACTCACTTAATAACATGAGATAATCAAGCCAAGGTAGTGGTAGACCAGCAACTCCTGTTCTGTCAGACAATATGTCAGTTTGGTTGCTTTGAAAGTAGCACTGAGGTCCACCTCCCTCTTCAGAAAGGCATATATAATAATGAACAAGAAGAACTAGTTTAAAGTCATTTGAGGTATGTGATTTTACAGTTTATGACCTAACCCTGGCAGTTATCTCATCTTGTCTGTTCTTTTTCCTGTGAGCCACAGCAAGAAGACCAAAATGTTGTAGAGTTTTCATGTCGTATGTGAATTTATTTCTCATGTCAAAGCATTACTGAGAAGGTCTGAGAAGGCTGTTACCTTCAGCTCTGAAACTTTCACTGTGAGGTAAGAAGGCGTTCTGGCAGTAGTTGAACTCTCATCCTTACTGCACCATTCAAATCTGAAAGAGTTAGGCAAGCTCACCTTAATCTCTCAGTGGGATTTATTAAGGAAACGGTGGTGCCAGCACTTCTTCTAAAGGCTCATTGGCGTGTTACACTCAGCTTTTTAGACAAGGTAAATGTACGATGGCTGTCTTCACCAATCTGTAGAAGTGATGGCATTTTGTCATTTAGACTCATCTCATAGGCCCATCACACAGAGAACCATGGTTGGTGCATCAGATTCACAGATCCCATATCCATGCCAGGGATATTTTATAATTCTAAATTATTCCATATAATTTTCAGTGAGAGATGCCACCGTTCCATTGTTCCAAGTGTGTAAATGTGTGCATCTGTCTCTCTTTAGAGATGCTCATATGGTCTTGCTGCTCTTTGATGCTGCAGGTATTTAATAAAGTAAAGACTCCTATAAGCAGCTGCAATAAACTTCCCCTCCTGTTACTGTCTTATGGGAAAAAAAAGATTATTAGCAAGTATAATTATATACACTCATCTGTTTTTATTACAGCAAAGTTTGATTATTATGGACAGTTCAGTTTGTAGCCTAAGTGATTTGAAATTGCAGATCAAAATGGAAAATCAAGGTGTTTTGTGATTTTGCACACAAACGGTTTCTTGCTCTCTACAATGTTTTTTGACCTGTATATATATATATATATATATATATATATATATATATATATATATATATATATATGACTGTAAGTCTATATGTAAGACTGCTGTGGTAGCTTTTTATGGAAATGTGACCAGGGTGTCATTCAGATGTCAGATTAATGGAGAAAGGAGTGTGTCTGAAAAAATAAATTGAAAGGTTTAACTGTAAATCATGCATTATACCCATTTAAAAGCATACGACCCTCATTTCAACTCAAATGATGCTCTGGAACAATCTGAGCAAGCGTGACACAGGCAGTCCCTGAGATCACAAACCCTCCAGCAGAGCCTAAGATTCACAACATTTAAATGAATACAGTGAACACAGAAACAAGGAGATCAAATTAAATGGTCATCATTATACAAAATCCAGTTCACATAGTTGCAACGTACAGTTGTGACCAATCTGTGTTCTACAGTCTCACAAAATATGAAAAAACATCCATTCCCTTAATTCTTTCTTCCTTCGGATTAGAAAGTGTGTCTCTGAATGTTCAGGTTTACAGCTTGTTGAGATGATAAGACAAGATGTGCCCTGCTCCCAGCCGGCTCCTCGTTCTCTTCCACTGACTGAACAGAGCTGATGCAGAGGTGTGCTGCAGCCCTCCTTGGAAAATTTGAAGAGTTATCATACTGAACCTCTGAAAAGGAGGAGGTTGGAGAGAGTGGATCTTTATAGGCTGGTGTAGCAGCGATGTGGTGAGCGTGGAGCAGACAGAATGAATGAACGCTGCCTCGGTTATAAAGCATGCTAAGTGTGTGGACTGGACTTCAGTAGAAAACAATTGGACAGAAGAGAGCCATGACTCTGTGCCTGTGTGAACTAGCACAAAGTTACATTTAGCATTGCACTGCCACGATGATGTGTACTCATGTTGGAAAGTGTTAAAAAGAAAAGATTGAAAGCAATGCAGCAACACTAAAAACAGATATTTTTCCCCTCTTTTTCCTTGTGAAAATCTAATGTATTTAATACCTATAATACAGCTCACCTGCAAGCAATTCAGAGTGTCAGGTGTGTCATTCTGTTAGTGGTAGATGTATCCTGGAGCCTCCAGCCTGCAGCAGGGACAGGCTACAGAGGTCTGGTCAGTTTAGTTTTTAAAAACCCACACATTGGAACCACACACTGCCTGGCCAAAGAAAAAGTTGCACTCTAATGTTTTGTTGGACCACCTTTAGCTTTGAGTACGGAACACATTTGCTGTGGCATCGTTTCAGTAAACCTCTGCAGTGTCACAGCATTTATTTCTGTCCAGAGATGCAGTCATTTTCTATCAACATCTTCTATTGATGATGGGAGAGTCGGACCGCTGCATAAAGTCTTCTCTCCAAAACATCCCAAAGATTCTCAGTGGGGCTGAGGTCTGGACTCTGTGGAGGACAATCCATCTCATGCTCCCTGATCCACTCATTCTCAATGTGAGCCCCATGAATCCTGGCATCGTCATCTTGGAACATGTCCATGTCATCAGGGAAGAAAACCTCCACTGATGGAAAGACCTGGTCATTCAGTATCTTCAGGTATCAGCTGACCTCATTCTTTGGAACCATAACATTGCTGAACCTGACCAACCCCAGATCATAACTCTAACCCCCACAGGCTGGTAGACACTAGCCATGATGAGGGCATCACTTCATCTGCCTCTCTTCTTACCCTGATGCCCCCATCACTGTGGAACAGGGTAAATCTGGACTCATCAGACCACATTTGTTCCTGGAAGATGATGGTTCTCCACTATCCTTCCAGGTTTTAATAATGCGTTGGACGGTTCTTAACCTGATTTTAGTAGTTTCAGAAATCTCCTTAAATGTTTCTTTGCTTGATTCAGACCAATAATTTGACCCTTCTGAAACAGATTAACATCCTTTCCATGACCACAGGATGTCTTCCAACATGGTTGTTGCAGAAATGAGAAGCTCCTCACTGCATCAGCTAGAGTTAAATAAGTTGTTGCAGCTGAAACATATTCATCACTGCAGTAATTATCCAATGAGAGGCTCTGACCTTTTTGCTTAGTTAAATCCAAGTGGCGACTTTTTGGTTTTGGACAGGCAGGGTATTTTCATGTTTAGAACTAGTAGGGTTCCCCTTTAAGAAGTGATATACCTTATTTTCCATCAGAGTTTGAGGAGGGGGGAAGACGTGCAAAAGAAATTTCAAAACTGGGTCCGAAATCCAACAGTCGCATCTAATTTCAGGAGCACAGCTGATCCCAGCTGAGTGACTGATTTCCTGATTCACTAATCAACAGCAATTTTCTAATTAGAATAGATGAGTGGCAAATTTGTTTCATGCTGTGCTTCAGGACGCCAATCTGGAAAACGGAATTAAGGAAAATCTGAACAGGTAAGTGTGGCAAAATAAACTCAATTCAAGGCCCATTTTCTGGCTTGTTCTAAGCTTTCAGCTGCATTTGGATATTTCTGCTGGTTAGCAGTGTCTGTTCTTGTCTTTGGTGAAGTGCTCCACAAACACACTGCACCTCCCTCTCCGTCCTCCTCTGCACCGACACGATGCTGTGTTCTGTGTAGGAGGCTCCTCGTCGCTGATCTTTTGGTGCTTAGGATTCAAAATGAGATATTGATAATATAATAAAACAGGCAAGATTTTGTACATCATTTACATTTTCAGGAAGAAAAATATTTTTGCGTTATTTTAATCAGGGCTTAGTCTCTTTTAGATCTCAATAGGTTTCACTGTGCAGGGTAAATAGATTCTGTTGTTAGGCGTTAGGACTTTAGAATGGCCAGTCTCCATGCATAAAGACTTTTTAAATGACTCATTTTGAGTAATAAAAGTAATAAATTGCATCTTATGGTTTTCCCACGAAACAGCTCATCTGCCTTATTATGTCTTTTTTAAGCATATCAGCTTGATACTGGTGTCTGAATAATATTTTTGAAGGCACAATCTGAATTGAATTACATTTTACATGAAATATGGTAAAAAAACTAAAACAAAAGTGTCACACTTTCCACAGACATAATTTTGGTTAGAAAACAGAGATCGACACAGTGAAGTAAACAATAAGCAAAACTGATTTATTTTTAAAATCACATGTTTTTTGAAATTGAATCCTGGAGAAATATTTGAAAACTAACTTTTTGAGAATATGTAGTGTTTTTGGTATTTGAAACTCAGCACTTCTTATAAAGGCTCATTGATTGAACTCATCCTGCACAATTACTTCCCAATCCCCCATTTATTCACCCATATATCAACCCCCTCAGGCTTGTGCCAGGCGTGTGTGTGTGTGTGTGTGTGTGTGTGTGTGTGTGTGTGTGTGTGTGTGTGTGTGCGTGCGTGCGTGTGTGTGTGTGTGTGTGTGTGTGTGTGTGTGTGTGTGTGTGTGTGTGTGTGTGTGTGTGTCTGTGTCTGTGTGTGTGTGTGTGTCTGTGTGTGTGTGTGTGTGTTCGGGTTGCTGGGCAGCAGATTGAGAGGTCACCGTGGTAATAGGAAGCTGAGAGAGACTGACAGGAGTGTGCATGTGTACATAATCTATTAATTAAATGCGAGGCAGCACAATGAATGAGGAACCTTTTCCTGTGTGATATCTCCCCCCTGCCCCTCCCCTATCTCCTCCCCCACTGCTATTCCTCTGCACCCACCCACACTCTCCAGGTAGGCAGAGAAAACACACTGAGGCATTTATTGAGAGCTTAAAACCAAATTTTCCAGATTGCCATATAAAAAGGTAATTTACTATATTAAACTGACTTTTATCTATATGCAAATGACTCCTCCTCCTCCTACAGCCTATTTGAATAATTTATGTGAAAGTTTTTTTTTGGAAAGTGCAATGAGTGACTTTACTATCCATACAAACTAACTCAGTAATACTACAATACTATCACCCCTTTCTTCATTTTTCCTTCATTTTCCATTTCCATTTTTGCTTCTCCCAGTTAATTTCTTTCAATTACTTCAATTACCTTGCCTTCAGGTAATGCAATGAGGGGAACATTCACAGCTTATTGAGCTGCTTCCTTCATTTTTTTTAATGTTATTTATTTTTTCTCCCTGAGGGCATTTCCATTCTTTTCTCTTTCTTCTTGCCATCAAGTGTTGTAATGATCAGGTGCAGCAGGTTTCTCTTGGCTCTGTCCTGCTGAAAGTCAGACACTGAGACATCAGGCTGGTGTTGGCAATTTCATCTTCCACTGTTTGTTGTCATTTCCCTCTCCTTATCAGATATGCCTAGCATCTTCAATACCTGGGCTGTCAGTCTGCAGTTGGTTGATCTAAATGAGAGCAGCTCCACTGCCTGTTGATAATCATCATGTCTCTGTCCTCTCTCCTAAAACAGAGCTGCAGCTTCTGAAATCTCACAGACACCGCTGTAAACCTGAAAGAAAGGCTTTCACTTTGGTTTTTACACCATCAAAAAAAAAGCTAACACAAATTAAAAAGTGTGAAATTTTAACCCAGACCTGTGTACTCGGCAATTCTGAAAATATCCATAGTATGAAAATGAAGTGTACCATGATTTTAAAGATCATAGAGTTACATGACCGTATAGCTAAGTGCAGAATCACTGCACATACTACAAAAAATGCTTCTTTTCTTGACAGAAAGAATATTTAATTTTTAAAAATTTGGTATCTGAAAATTTCATGTGTATATCAGAATGAAAAGAAAAGTCCTAAATAATTTCTACATATACTATTTTTTTCTGAGCAGCACAATCAAAATTGAACAATATAAATATTTATTCTGATAAATAAAGACCTAATTTGTGTGATTATCCCTGGGGGCCTCTTCCTGGGTCATGGAGAAGGATGTAGTCTGTCATGATTTCCAAACCTCTTAAATTTGTTTCCTTTAGCATACTTGTTGTATACATGTTACATGAATATTCAAAAATTACATATTTTTAAAGAAAGTAGTTATTTTTCTTAAGGAAAGCATCTTCCCCTGGTTTACCCTACTTGTTTCACACCGGGTAGATTAGTGTTCTGACTTGCAGTGATAATCGACGTAGGTCGATCTGTAGAAGCAGAACTCCTACATAAGTCGAGGACCTCTTGTACAAATTAACCAGTCAAAAAAGAGAGTCCTCCCACAAATACCAGATCAACCACAGGGTCACATTGCATAGTTGTCCAGAAGTAATGGTCGATAACCATTACATTACAATAATGGTCGATTACTCTTACCTACCGATAACTCAACCTTTATGGCGTCTTACTCAACTTCGTACATTCATTAATTAAATCCCTGTGGACTCTGATTAGGAGACGAGAGACACTTGCAGCCAATTCTTTTCTCCATACGTGCACTAGTATGTTGTCCCATAACAGTTAATTTTATGCCTGTTTGCATTGCATTTCGTTAACAATAGTAACCAAAAGCATGACAAGTATTTTAAAGGTCTCGTCATTGTCTCGCACACTACCACACTGTCATGGAGAATCTGGCCTGGGTGGGAACATTAACATTTAAGTATAATAAGCATCAGTGTATGTCAGGCCTACCACTGCAGGCTCTGGGTAGGGCCCCGCCTTCCCCTCATTGTTTTGCTTCCTTTTGAGGTTTGCTGGGTGTTGAGGCGGCGGCGGCAGGTGAGGGCAATCCTGATTAAGCAATCAGCAGAAGCAGGAGCAGGTGTGCCTCAGCCAATCAGTCCTCAACCTCAACACAATATAAGTCGACTCCATTCATCACTTGATGCTGGATTGTGAATGCCTACATCCAGACAACCATCTCCATCCATCAGTATTCAGACACTGGGACCCCCTATACCAACATTACATCGAGCCCTTAAGACTGAAAAACACATTCCATTGAAATGACTCACACACGTCTTCAGGTTCCATTGTGGTAAATAACTCCTATCAGATCAGATACTACAATGATCTAAATCATTCATTATGTAGGTTGCTGCTCTGAGGTGGTTGTTTCTTGTAGTGAAAGTGATTTAGAAAACTGTGAAACAGAGACAGTGGAAGAGGAGGAAAAAGCTCAGTGAAATGTTTGGCAGAAATGGCAGAGTAATATGCAAAGTCACCCAGTGACTGAGAGTAAGTACAGAGACAAGAACCAGACTGTGAGTATGACGAAAGCAGAGTGAGATTAAGTCAAGACTAGGACCATACCAGAGCAACTTCCAGTGTATGACTCACATAGGACAGAATGTCTGCATTAGTCTACATCTGGTGAGTCAGACTGATGTAACAGATAAAGAGCACATCAATGTTACAATGCTACAATCATTTCAGTCATAGAAGCAGATACCCCCTCAGTCGAATTACTAGGAACACTCAGGCACTCTTAGGTATTCTTAAGTGTTTGTATGACAATTTAAACTCTGCTAGGTAAATGCTGTTGCACCTTCATTCTACATGAAGAGGAATCTTCTTTCAGTAGCTTTGGCTGAACTGAAGAATAAACTCACTGCCTGCAGTGATGACAAAGCTGGAAGAAAGACAAGGTCATAATGCAGTAGCCTACATCATTCACACTTACCAAAAATTAATGTTTGGGCCATCACAATCATGTTCCGTTAAATACAAACGTCTTCACCATTTAGCGAATTCAGTAGCTCACAATAAGAAGAACAAACAAGAGGCAGCTTAGATTCCATTTGTGGAAAAGCTTTTGAAAAAGCCATCTGAACGATTACTGCTGAGTTCAGAAACAAAAACACCCCCCTCCCGTCACCACCGAACACAGGTACTTAAAAGCAGCTAAATGTGATGGCAAGGACATACTCCCTCCATCAGATTTCATTTCTATACAAATCAAAGCTCGTCTCTGGTAAACACACAAGAAAGTGATTTGAAGGAGTCCTGAAAAGTTCACTGACAGACTTGAAGCTTTAATATAAAACAGTGAACCATGCGATGTGACATGAGTCAGTTCATGAGCTCAGTGTACTGTGTGTTTACAGCATCGAGTTGTAGAAAAGTCTGTGCATGAGTTCAGGAAATTGAAGTTGCAGCTATACTCTTGGCAAACTCCCCTGATGGAGTCCCACACCAAATATAAACTGATTACGTTCATTTTTGTCATCTTATTATGTCATATTAGCATTTCTTTTTTACCAACAAGTTAGTAAGGATGAGTTTTAACCTTGCTGCCATGTTTCGACTGCTGTCTGCAGTCTTCCTCAGAAGCGTCATCAGACGTGTCTTTTATCAGGTTATTGGTGAAGCATCTGACCAGAGGTATGTCTTCATTTCAGTTCAGTTCAGCTTCATTTGTATGGTGCAGCTGCAGTTTGAGTTATCCAGGGATGCATTACAGAAACCATAGGCCTGAAATGTTGTTTATGCAATAGTTGAGAAATGTTTCTGCTGTTCCTGGAATGTTTATGCTACTCCTAGACATGTTTCGATAGAAGAGATACATGTTCCTGTACTGGGATGTGTCGGAATGATGTACCTAATATAGAGAAAGTGAGACTCTGTTACTGATGAAAAAATGTTAAGAGAACTCATCATACACAATCCTATATAAGTGAGTGATCTTTTCAATTCAAGCTGAGTTGTTCAATGCTCCCAGGTATCCATGGTGCCTGATCGATACTGGTCTTCTTTGTGATAAACTTATCTTTATGCAAACAAGTCAGTGTCAACGAACGTTTTCTTCAACATCTTCACATCCTTGATGTGAGAGAAACTCCATTGGCCTGACAGATTCTGACAGATCCGTCAGGCTGGTCACACTCCCCACTTGAGGAGGGAGTCCCAAGTGTGTTAGAGTGTAAACCCCCTCGTCCTGGTTCATGGAGTCTTTGCCCACTTCCTGATCACAATGGCCTCTTGGAAGCACCTTTTGTGTTGTTGGGCTCTGACATTATAATCCTACCCTTGTCCCAGTCCATGATGGGGTTATGTCTTTGCAATGATCCGTGATGCCTGATTTTAAGCTTTCTTGTTTGGCTTTTTCCTTTTAGTGTTCTTGTGAGTCGTCCAGCTGTTTGTTTTTCACAGCATTTCTGATGTTTTTCCTTGTGTTGAATGCTCCTCCTGTGTATGTTATTTTGCATGATTTCCACGGTATTTTGTAAATGACATTACATTTTTTTGTCAGGATCTATTGTGTCTTTGGGGTGTACAAGTAACTGTCAGAGTTTTGTGTGTGGTTTTACTGCCGTGCTGATGTTGTTTTTCATTGCCCATTATATAGGTTCTGTTTCCCTCGGATGTATGGTATGGTGATTGTGTCTCTGAATTTATTGTCCAGTTTTTGTGTGCGTTTTGTTTTCCTTTCTTTTTGATTCTTCTCTTTGTTCTTGACTCCCTGTCTTCCTTTGTTATTGGCCCATTTTGGATATTGGCAGTATTTCTCTTATGAATAATCAAAAGCAGATACTTATGAATGACTATATTGGAAAAAAAAGGCACCAAACTGAAAGTCAGTGCACCCAAAGTGAATGCACCTGGTCACTGATACACAATCTTCTTGCAATCACTGAAACAAAATTGACTACACCTGTGATTTCCAATTAGCCTGTTTGTATGAACAATGTTATAAAATGAGCTGTCTATACCAGAACTAATAGGTTGTGTTTATCTGCATGTCTCCACATGGAAAATCATTGTTAGAAGAACCAAAAAATCTGATTGTGAGACATTACTAACCTAGAAAAGGATACAGGAAGAGAAGTGACTAAGAAAAATAGAGCAACATAGCACAGCACAAAACTATGTTTTTTGTTGGTTTGCTTGTTTGTTTTATAATATAGTTAATCTGAACTATTGTTTTTTTTAATTTTACATAGGGTTAGGCTTAGCTCTACTATTCAATTTAGCATTGAACAGTAAAGTATTGTATCCGTGTAACATAATACAATACAAACTATCTTAACGTTTCCTCTATTTATTTGTAAGGTTGCTCATACCTCCACTGACTATCATTTTGGCTGATAAACAGTGTCTAATTGGTCTTAATTCTGTGAGAAACTTGCCAAATAGAAACTTATAAGATGTGTTAAGCAGCTCTTTGTATCCTGGCTGACTTACAAGACTGAAGATGAGATTAATTAAACCAACAGAGTTAAGTGTCTTCTGCAAGACATGGAACACTACAGTTCTCATTACATTTTATGATCCAGGATCTATGCCTAATGTTGGTTTTAAATCATCTCTTCCAGGACTTTCTCTTAAGTGCATCCTGTTTTCACAGCTTCAGTCCTCTGCCATTGTTGCTGCAAGACTTCTTTGTGCTTAGCAGTAATCTGGCATGGTGCCCTAAGGTAGAGTTGGACGTTTTTATATGAGTGACTAGGCTCAGGCCAGTACTGTTAGAAATTATGGTGATCTCTGCGCCAGATAAGACAGTGGCAATATGAGATTCTTCTGTTTATACTGAGAAACATTCATGGATTAAAAAAAAAAAATCTATGAATAATTGTTTCTGTTTTACAATTGTTAAAAATACATTTTTGTGTTTTTGATATTACTAACACTACGCTCTGAAAAGGCTATAAGCAATATGATTTTAATATATTTGTTTAATGCATTGCTGTTTTTATGTTCCAAATGTATAGTGACCACAGGCATGTACCCTGCATTAAAGAGTCAACCCAAAGCTAAAGTGCGATGTCTGGCATACATTACACTGACAAAAACACCCCAAAAAGCAGGCAGGGTACTGACATGCACAATTAGAAAGGCTTTAAAGCAGACATCCTCCCTCTGTCTGTCTGTCTGTCTGCTAACCTCTTACCCCCTTGTTCCTTCTTCATAATTTTCTAATTGTGTCATTAAAAAACAAACCAACTCCGACAAAGCTTCCTCTCATTTCTAGCAGATGATCAAGCAGGCAGAAGACGCTGCACACAGTTCATTTCATAGCTCTGTGTGAATCTCATGAACATGAAGCTGATGTTTCAATTGCCATTATTGCCCAGAGACTGGCTGTGATCATGAGTGAGTCACACTCCCCATAATGAGGCTGCAGCAGACTCTAAGAGGTTAGCTGAGGTGCCATCTCGACGCCAGTGGCTAATTGACGATTATGTACAGTACATGGTCTGGGCAAAATCATTCATTTTAATGGGGTGATTATTGGCAGGAAAGACATGTGGCCAAGAGGCCCCCATAGTGGCCTCTGAGGGACAGTCTGACACCAGAGAGGTTTACATCAGTGAAAGAGGTGAGTTCACCATGGTGATCTAATCTCCTGCCAGGAACTATCAAGGGAACAAAAACAAGTTTAATTTCCTGTGTCTTAGAGCCAGGATATGTACCTTGCTGCAGAGAGGTGTTACTAAGGCCAACGGGAGAAAAAAGCCACAGTAGCCTTGCAGGCAGACATGGCTGATATTATCACATTTTAATATTTCTCTTCAGCAGACCGCACTGCTGTTCTAATTGGATCCATAGTATATACAATGCAGAGGACAGCAACACTTTATCTGTCTGTGTAGCATCAGACACACAGGGCTCCAGGCTCATATCTACTACTCTGTGGATGTGGGACAAACAAAAATGGGATTTCTTTTTATTTTAACACCAGTGGTCTTGAAAATACCAATTACTAACATATATCTGACTATTAGTTTAAAGTGGAACTGTCCCAGTTCTGTCCTCGTTTAAAGCTGTATAGTTGGCTTCATGTTCTGTTTAGAACCGATCAGCCGACAGCGACATTTCACAACATGGTTTGGACTTTTGGAAGACCATTCATTTAAAGACTATCTTACACACATGGAAGATGTGAAGTGATGTCCTAAAATTTCTCTAGTTAACATGTATGGCAGGTGCAGCTCTTCAGTAGCTAACTAGTCATGGGTTGAGCTACTAAGATGGAAACATCAACATGTTCAACAAATGTGTCACTAGTTACTCATTACTGATGAGAGACTCAACTAGTTAACGTAAACTCTGACTGCTTAGTCAGTGTCTGTACATGTGAGACTTCCACTAGATAACAAGTGAGGAACACATCAGTGTCACTGGTTAACAAGCTACTCCTTTTGGACCCTAACTAGTCTAACTAGAGGACATTTTGCCTCTAAGTTAACTAGTTAGCATCATGAGCCTCACTAATTAACAAAGACAGTCAAAATTAATGCTGAATACTGGACGGCCTTTTTTGCCTTAACTAGTGCCAACTAGTTAACTAGCTGCCATTGGTTAAGTAGTTTCCTGAGACCAACATGTTAAATAATGTGCTACATGCAAATGATGATGTCTTCACATGACCAAATCCGAAGTTCTGATTGGTTAGTATTTTTTTATTTTGAACTGGTGAGCCAATAGGAAGTCTCTGCATGCTTCCTCCACACCTGATTAGCATTTTGCCTTTAACTAATTCAGCAAATAAAAGATTTTGGACCTCACTAGTCGACTAGTTAACAGCTCATATTCTGCACATTTCCAGGTTCATAGTTTCATTTCTGGGTCCAGCAGAATATGTTCATGTCCCCTAATGTTCCCAAACCACATTATTTTTTCTCATACTGTACATTACTGCTTGATCCTCTTATAACCCTCCATGTGAAATGTCCAATTCCAGCTCCTGGTTCTTTAAGGACTCCTTTCCAAAATGCCCAGCCTGCTCCGATTTTTCCAGACTAAAGCAAGTAACCCTTTGAACTGCACTGTAACCCTAGATCTATGAGTATAGGGATGGAGCTGTATCGGAGGTGGCTCTGTTTATTCTTTGTTTGAGGACCAAGTTGGTTGTTAGGTTGGAATTATAAAAATGAGTTACTTTGTGACATAAATATGCAACAGAGAAAAAATCCAGAACTTCAGACGAGGCGTTTCGGGCAGGAAAGAAGCAGTGTTCTCTGTGGGAGGAAATAAATAACTTGCCAAGGACTTTGGGCTCTGTAAGTTTGCAGAAATTTTACATGCACAAAAAAGCTTTATAACACAGTATAGAAAAGAGAAACAAACCCAAAACCGTAACATGGAGTCTTTAAGTCAAAATGTTTCTACTAGTGTCGCTGCACCTCATTAGTCAGCATTTTGGCATTCACAAGTTAACTAGTGCAGAAAATTCATGCTGTTTAGTTAATTACTGTGCTGAATCCAAGTTTAATCATTTGACATGCCAGAGGTTTGACACTTCAATAGTGTGTTTTATGATGCATATGTATTGTGTAGTAAGACTTTCAGAGTTGATGTCCACATGACCTTTGGTGTGTCAAAGAGCTGACTAGTTGTTATTTTGGTGCCCAGCATTAACAGTGTGGTTTCTGTTGGAACTAGTTGGAGAAAAGTGCAACTGCTGCTAAAAACTAGTGACTTGTAAGAGTTTTTGTTGCACTATATGACTGAACTAATGTGAAACAGACATCTGAAGTAATGCTCAAATGTTCTGCTCTCTTGGAGATCTTCTGTGAGTTGGACAGAACTCCAACCAGACACTGCAGCAGGTGGAGAACTGTTTCATCTTATTATTATTTATCATTATCAGTTTACTGTAAAAAGGGACCATGTACAATGTGACACTATGCTGAGCTCACTGAAGGTGCAGAGCAGAACAAGAACATCATTAAGATACATGACTACCCTCATCAGCAGTAGGCCAAGATGGTGGAGGTGGATTCATCTGACTCACTGGACAGACAGTTGAATGATGTCAGGGACCACAGTAGTGACGTCCAGCATATAAACATTCAAGGACTAAACATCAGTCTCATTTACTCTGCAATACAATTACTACTAGCTGCTACTCTGTCACCTCTTTTTTACATACAACTCATATGAAACAGCTAATGGGATTTAATTCAGTGTAATCCAGCCAGTGGTTCTGCTTGTGCTGACTAGTACTCTGTGAGTACCTTGAATTTACAGATCAGTGTTCAATATCTGCTTTCCTGGGAGCAGCACAATAGTGCACAAATGTGTGATATCATTATTAGCTTTATTAGCTGTAGAGAGCTCAGTGTCAGCGTTAGTTCTAATAGGACGCACACATAGGATGGCATGCTAGTGCGCTTTTTTTCGTCTTATTTTTTTTTATGTACATTAACATTAGTGTAGATCTGTTCTTAAATTCATTTACAGCAGCTGGGGACAAATAGTCTACAGGTTTGTGCTACTATAGCTGTATGAAGTTGTTTTTACCTAGATTTACACGTTCTATTTTCCATTCTTAACTCTGGCCGAACACTTTGAGCCATTCTGGTGGCCCAGCAAGGATATCTCCCAGTCTGAGACAGGCTTTAGGAAAATAAATAGACCAGAAGCATGTTTAAAAATGGACAGTTTTTGCAGTTATCATTTACTGCCATTACTGTAGCTCGCGGTTCTACAAATGAACAAGCAAATCAATGATGCGTAGAAAACTGAGAATCATCTGGACAGCTTTAGCAGGCTCGTGCTGCTTGTCCACATCTACATTCTGTTGTCAAACCCATATTCATGGCATGTTTAGAGTCGTGGCAGCAAGGGCAACATTTATAGAACTTGCAGTCACAAGGACCTTGATAAAGAATACCCATTTTTTCTGTATTGTTGTCCAGAATGAATTTGCTTCACTGACATCAGCATTTTAATTTGACTGGGATTTGAGACTGTGAAGCAGCTTCGATGTGAACATTAATTCTCTCTGCTGTATAAGACACAGACTCCGTTCTTATGCCTGGATGGAAGCAGTTATCTGAAGTGACATGATGAGGCTGTAGTTGTCTATGTGTGCCACTAGGGGTTACTAAATACTTTAATGTATAACGATGGAATGGAACTTGACTAGTACTTATTATAGTTGGTGTTGTCAAGGACTGCCTTTACCATAGCAACGGTAAAGATGTAATAAAAGGCCAGTAAATATTTTGGTGGAAGCCTGGTTCACACTTCCTCAACTCTTGGAGCTGTTTTTGCTGTCCACCAAATACTCAGAGCCTTTTGTTCCTGCGCTCGTTTGGCGATGCCTTAACAAGGTCTCCTCGGCAATAGAATCCAAAACAAAATGTTGGCCTAATTGGCGCTGGTTAATAAGTTTATTTCAGGCACATGCTCGGGTTCCTTTATTATGACTCAGAGGGGTCTTGTATTCTCCCAGGGCTTTTGTGAGAAATTAAATGAAGAATACATTTTGCTAATGAAGCTGCAAAGGGAATATTAGAGAAAGAGATTGATCAAAGGGAGAATGTCGTTTTAAAGGTTACTTAGCATGGTGTGACTTGATTTTCAATTTCCTGTTGCCCAGGATTTGGCCTCTAAATCTCTGTAAAAAATCAACATATTCTGCTCTCTAATGGATAGACTCATTTAGCATTCTGCAGCTCTGTGTGAGCAAAGAACGCCTGAAATACTAGAATATGATCAGATAGATGTGAGTCACCAAGACTCAGTGGGCTCAGGAAGTCTTTAAAATAATGTAATGACAAATAGAAAAGAAGACTGTTGGTTACACTGAGAAGAGATGAATTCACAGAAATGCGTTAAGCTTCTTACCTTTCAACAGATTCACTTTTATACCATTTTTTTTATACCATATACCATAATTCACAAGTATAATTCATTTTTGGTTTCTTCTCCTACTCTCCCGTTGACTGCTTTTAAATACAGGACATTAAAAGTATAAGTAAATAAACTAAACAAAAAAACGCTCTGATCAATCCTACTGCTTAAAGTATTTCATATGAAAGCTTGACAACTTAGATATTCTACAATAAAGACATCATTTAGGTTTTATAAGTGAAGCTCAGGTTTGTGCCTGAATGATGCAAAATGATCACATGGAAAAAGTAGTGAACAGAACATTAGAACATACAGCTGCAGCATGTCTTCCTACCGTGTTCATAGCAGTGATGAACATGTTACCGTGGGCAACAGTGTGTCTCACTGATGTGCTTTTACTTGATTTTGGACAACTATGGCACTCAGTGCTTCTCACACAGACCTATATCCACATTCACTCAATATTAGTTTTGACATTTAAATTGCCATTTGGCGACAATAACAACAACAACAACAACATTAGTTTGTCATAACAGGTCATTTTGTAGCCCAGACCCTGATATTTTCTAAAACTTAACCACATTCTTTTGGTGCCTAGAACATAACTAAACCTCTCACATGAAGTCATCACAGTGAAAGTGTCGACCAAACCATGGTGTTTTCCTGAACCTAACCACATGGTTTTGACGACTAAACTGAACCTAATCGCAAGTAAACTAAACCTTTCCTATGATGTCAGGTTTTACTTTGTGGGGAGAAAATACGTTATTTTCAAAACTTCAATGAGAATCGACTTTAGTTGTATTGGAAAGTAGTTTTTGGGAGTCAGGGTTGAAGGAATAATGTGAAACTACTGGCCGGATGTGTTGCTTCAGCCGGGATCAAAAATTCATTCAGGGCTCTTTTAAAAGGTGATAATATCGTGCATCAGTGTTACTAGTTTACTGTGCTGCCCCCAAGCGATAAAAAAAAAAGAAGTGTTTTTACAGTTCAGAGCGAAGAGGCCTACATGTAACTACAGGATGTGGAATGGAAGGAAGAAAGTTAGTTTGGACTACAATAAATATTTCATGTACAAATAATGAATGACCACATCTTGACCGCTCATAAATGAAGTGGATAACAGTAATTTTCCTCATAACAACAAGGCCTAGGATGTATTAGATGTTTAGTAAACAGTTTGATGAGGACTAACCTGCTATGTCCACATGAACAGGTCAGAACATCTCTACAGCTGCAGACCTCATTGGTGACTGAGAAACAGAGCTGGTCCAACTGGTTCGCCAAAGGGCCAAAATAATACTAGTCAGGGGGGCTGTAATGCTCTGGTTCATCACTGTTGTTTTCTTTAAAACTGCATCAGGGAAAATCATTTAGTAGCATACAAACACAAGATGTCCTTGAGATTTCAAGCACTAGAGCATCATGGAGTCATGATGGGATGTTGGCGTTGATATGGCAGGGTGCTTTTATTCCAACACTAAGTGAAAGGATTAGCTGTGTGTCACAGGCAAGGATGCTAAATGACAGTTATTTGATGAAATCTTGCTTGATGAAATTACCCAAAGGGGGAGACACATTTAGAGTAAATACTGCAGCAGGAACAGGGCTCAGCTTAAGGGTTAATGAAAGAAGAAAGACAGAAAAATAGTACAAATAGTCTCCCTGATTGAACTTTTACAAATCTCCATGTGGCACACTTTGATAGAAAAAGTGCTGTGATAAAAGATATTAAAATGAGACATTAAGTGTTCTTAGAAATCAAAAGTAAGAGGAGAAATTCTCTGTAAGCATTTGATGTGTTCTTCTCAAAGGTTGAGTCTGTGCTTCCTCTGCTGACATCCTCTTACAGTCAAGTGGAACAAAAGCTTAAATTATGAAAACTCAAACATTTAAAATAAGATATTAAAACAGTAGCGAGCAGTGAACAAAAGGATTTCAGGCTCTGCGCTGTGACTTTAATAGTGTGTGATTGTTAGCTCAGCGAGGAGATCCTCATTATACATCAGGTTAGACTTCACAGCAGAATACACAGAGACTGTAGGATGTGGAAACGTTCTAAATGTTCCAGCAAAGATTAGAAATCAAATCCCTGTATGGAGTCACAAAGGTGTGAAAAACACAGTCATTAAATATGTATGTTGGAAATCCAGTCGGTCTGGTATCAAAGACTTAGAAAAGAAAAAAGAGGAAGAAAAACAACACGTCATTTCTTTTTCTTTCTTTCTTTGCTTGTTTTCTTTTTTAGGAACATGAGCGTTGCTGCACAGTCTGATTCATTTAATCTGGGCCTCCTGCAGGGAGCATGTTCCCAGGAGACACCGTCTGGGTTTGTTGGCTAATTGGGATGATTTAACCAGAGAAATCTGTATGGGGGAAAAGAGCCTCAATCACTGCCTCTGCTGTGCTGGAAGGAAACCAAACATTTACATGCTCATTATCATCGTCAGAGCTCTAAAAATAACATGTGGCCATCCCAGGGTTATGAAAGTGTCACTTGAGATGAATGCACATCTCTTACACGCTCTTTCATCACTACATGTCCACATCAGAAGATGACATGAAACACTTTTTAAAGCTCACAGTCTTAACAATCTAGGCTTAAATAGCCAGCGTTAATATTTCGAACTGCATAGTTAAATTCAACAATATCTATGCAAAAAAAAGAACAAAAGTAACTAACAGTCATGCGGTTTCCCTGAGGATCTGATTTTTTAGCTACACAATCCTTTGAAACAGAACCAAGATGATGAGGCACTAAAATCTATGTTCTATTTTCCTACAGATGTTATCAACATGCTTCATGCACCCTTAACAGCAGTTTTGTACACAATAAAAAGAGTTAAGAGTCAACCACACAATGACATAATATTTGACATTATCAAATAAACACTATTGTGACAGACAGCCAAATGGACACACAAATTACTGTGTAATGCAAAGACCAGCAGAATCATACACTATAGTTCCTGATTGGTAAAACGGTTCCCTGTATGTTTCTGTCACTTCAATAAGGAGCCATCAACAGAAAATGCACTACAACATTTAATGAGGTTAAACATGAACAGAAGAAGAGTTTTGCAATTAGACTTTCCCTGTTCATCACTCATCTTCAAAACAAATGTAATCCACTTAAGACAGAGGAGATGGACGCTGGTAGTCGTGGAGAAAAGCTAAAAAAATAGAAGACAGAACTTTACATGGAGCAGCAGTGGGGTTTTTTGGTGTGTGTATTAATGCTATTTGTGTTACAGTTGTGGAAAGCTAGTTTTTATTCACACACACACATATATATATATATATATATATGTGTGTGTGTGTGTGTGTGTGTGTGTGTTGTGTGTGTGTGTGTGTGTGTGTGTGTGTGTGTGTGTGTGTGTGTGTGCGTGTCTACACACACACACACACACACACATATATACGTATATATATATGAATCCATTACTGTTCAAAGTTTGGAGTCACTGAAAGCGTTTTTTTTTTCAGTGAAGATAGCATTAAATGACTCAGAAATACAGTCTAGACATTGTTAATGTGGTAAATGACTATTGTAGCTGGAAACAGCTGATTTTTAATGGAATATCTCCATAGAGGTACAGAGGAACATTTCCAGCAACCATCACTCCTGTGTTCTAATGCTACATTGTGTTAGCTAATGGTGTTGAAAGGCTCATTGATGATTAGAAAACCCTGCAGTTATGTTAGTACATGGATAAAAGTGGGAGTTTTCATGGAAAACATGGAATTGCCTGGATGACCCCAAACTTTCCAACTGTAGTGTATGGATATACAGCTTTGTAAGATTAGTATTTGAGTGAATGCACTTAGCTGCCACTTGTGGATTGGATTGGAGTTTCTACAGCTTGTGCTTCTCACACATAGAGCAGAGCTGCAGTGTGGAGAATCCAGCCAGCTCTGCGTGAAGGACGTGAATGCTTTTCTCTCCAGATGGGTGAGAGACTCTTGACAGCTCCAAGCTTTGACCTTGAAAGCAAGCTTGGCATGCCACTTCCTTGTGTTGAAAAATATGTAGACGATATTTACCTCAGCAGAGCACAGCATCCATCATTTGCATTCAGTGGCTGGAGCAAGGCCAGGCCAAGTAAATATTATGCATGTTTTGGGGGACTGGGCTCTGGGCGCTGATAGCATGTGGGATAACTGGGTGGTTGACTACACCAGCAGAAAGGCTTGTGGTGGATGCTTACCAAAACATGTTGATCATGCATTTTACAAATTCATGCGGGAAGCAGTGAGGGAGAAATCTGACAGCTTAAGCAGAGAGATTAAACAAATTAAGTCTGACTTTGCTATCCATATGATTAATTTCCCCCTCCATTTATAAACCCTTTGAAAATCAGCAAACAAGCTATTAAGTTTTACATGTTTCATAAAAAGAATTATTTTTGGTGTCGGCTCGTAAAATTAAAGAAAATGAAAATTCAACGAAATATGTAAAACAAGTATTGCTAAATACCTGGACACATATTTCAGTCAGTTCTGCAAGATGGACAACGATGCAACGATCCAACTTAGAGAAACCTGAATGGATGCCAGTCAGCTGTGTTCTGTCCAGTTCTGTCCATGGACTGAGCAGCGCAGCCAATCACTGCCTGCCTCTGAGTGACAGCTGAAGTGTAACAGTCACACTGAGCTTCAGTCAGCGAGAAAAACAGAAAGCAGTGACGAGGAAAAAGCTTGATGAAAAAAATAAGAAAAGTTGATCTGACAGCTGCACGCGCTTTAATTAGTCAAGGTTCAACACACTCAGAAAAAAAACAAACACTTTCTCATTTCTCTCAGTGAGGGGAGGACATGTCAAAGTGAGGATGTGTGAAAGCTCTACGTATTTCCATCCTGTAAAATTAGATCTTTTCCTCATTAATCTGAACTCATCTGTGTTTTTACCAAGCCTGCCTTTCACTTTGGTTGTTGTTACTATGGTTGCGACTTATCATGAAAAAAAAAAAGTTCTACATTCTGTCCAGAAATATCACTTGGATATGAGACATGAGCCTGGAGGCTACATATGTGGCTGCTATAGGAGTCACCAGAATAATATCACTTCAGATATTCTTCACTTTTTTTCAAGTTATTGTTTGTTTTCCTCTTAGCATGACATTGATCCTGTAAACTTGTGTTGATGTGAAAGAGCAGCAAAGTGCTCATTTAAAGCATTGCATTATTCTTACTTTCCCATTGAGAGCTCCTGCATGTCAGTCAGCACCTGTGGATTAGATCAGTGTATCTGCAGCTCAGAGCAGAGCTACTGTGTCAATGTTGTGTCACTGATATGGTCATAACAAACAATACCATAAAGCTCAAATGAGTTATGGACAAAGTGTTGACATACTTTATATTTGAAAATGCTGAAAATAATAATAAATAATAGTGCTGAAAATGAATCACATCAGTCACGATCCCCTTTATTGGAACTCCTTACATGTGAAGTCATTAAGATATCAATGTAAGAAGTCTCAGTACAGTACTGGTTCTGAGCACAACCAGATTGTATTTGTAGTGGTCTAAGTTGTGTTTCCTTGTGAATTTATTTTAGTCGTGCAGCTTAAAGCGAGGCCGACACTTTACATATTTATCTTTGTGGATGAGACTGGTCTCAGCTCGGTAAAAACAATGTTCTGTAAGGAGGAAATGTGATTAAAAACAGCAACAGATGGTGTTCCAGGTCAGAAGGAGGGCAGCATCACACTGTTTCCTCATATGATATGCTGTTTAATACTCTGCTAATAGACTATTCAGAGCCTAATTTCATTTCTGCATGGCCTCTATGAAAGACTGGTCCCAGCTGCAGATGACACATTTTCTAATCATATGGGACAAAGAGCAGCTCACCACCCATCCCAGTATGGTGTCTCTTTTCTTTACAGCTTATACTTCATTCCTCACCCTAAAGTGGAACTCCTTCCCTCATGGAGGTGGAAAGTTTGACCACCAGCCTCATGGTCAGATGTCCCTCTTGGATTCAGTAGATGATGGATGTCGAAACATGTCTGCAAAGTACAGCAATTAATCAGAAAAGTGCATGGGGTTTGATATTGATGAATGTGTTTGTTTGTTTTTTTGCATAACTGGAATTACTGTCATTTTGTGCACTTGGGATTACTTAATGCTAAAATGGCAGCAAAAGCCCACTGATGCATACATCTGATTCATTTCTGTGACAGGTGCTGTCAGGTAGAACAATTCCATCCGTAAATCAAATCTTAGTTTATGTCAAATAGTCAGACCTGAAAGGCAGCAGTGATGGATCTTGCAGTGATATGATGTTAGTGTGTTTTTGGTCATTCTAAGTGACAAAAGAAGTTTTATTGTTGGAAACGTCATCTAGTACCAGAATTCAAAGATCACCACAGGGGTTGTATTAGCACATTTACAATGTGAGATTTATGGTTATGCTGAGCTGCATGCCTGTTAGAAGCTCTGTGAAGAAGTTTGGAAAAAGAATCTCTGGCAGGTGACACAACCAGTGTACAATGAGTCGTACAAGTAGTGTCACATCTACGTAAAAAGTCGGTGGAGGATAAAATCTGAAAGTCTGCTATTATCTTTGAAATGAACTTTGGGAAAAATAATTTTTACAGTATTTATTTTTGAAAGATACATTTAACAACTATAATTAGGCTAAATACAGAAAGCTGAACCATGGCGTATGTGAGGAAGGAAAAAGTTTCCAGAAGTGTGTATCTGCTGCTCTGAGGCTCACCACATGCCTGTGTTGTGTGTGTGTGTGTGTGTGTGTATATGTGTAATTAGTCCATAATTACCAGTTGGGGTGTTTGACAGGAAAGAAGGTGAGTCTGGGAGACCTTTAGCAGCAGGGCATCTGCAAATGAGACAGCTTCACAGTTAACTAGCATCTTCTTCACTCCAACTCTGCAAACTACCACGGGATTTGCATCACTTTTTTAGGAGGCGTTGAAACAAGTCAACAGACAGAAAGACTCAATTAACTCTCTCAGCCGCCTTAATCGTCCCACATAAAGCACATCAACTCTGACCCGCTGCTAAGACAAGATGCCAGGAGTTATTCTTCTCATTAGAGAGGAGAACAAAACAGTTTTAGCTCTTATTTCATTGGACAGCTCATGGTGAGTGCAGTTGATCAACACGAAGAAGGAAACTTTGAAAGGTAATAATTTAATTTCGCTGATCTTTGAGCTCCATTTCAGAACAATCTGTCATACAGTGGAAAAGTCTGCTTTGGACAATGGACCAGCATGTTTTCTTAATATGTGAATATCCTCAGCTGGCAACATTTTCAATCGTTCCTAAAATAAACAGAGAGATACCGTCTTCAGACAGCTTATGATTTCTGCCAAACAGACTAAGCCTTGAATTTTAACAGCTTTTTCCAAAAGCCTCATGTAAAAGGCTGAGGTTTGTCTAAAAGACAGCTGATGTTTTGAAAAAGTTCAATGCATCCAGTTTGTCTATTTTAATTTTTATTTTTTATGGTAACCATGCATTCATTGATATACAGTAATGTAAAACACAGTGGTCACAGGAGAGAGGAAAAGAACAAATAGGTGGGACGCCCATTCAAATCAGCATCAGCTGAAAATTAGAGGACAGGGATGTTGGAGCTGTCAAGCAGTCTGTCCTTGCAGAGAAATGTAAGTTTTGTGAGAGGGAAATGGCAATAGAGGAGTTGAACTGAAAATGCTGGCAGCTTTCTTCCATTCACCAAGGGTCTTGTTTCCATTATAAGTCAGCACTGTCATGACAGTTTGCTAATTCACAGAACAAAATCAACAGTCATGCAGATTTACTTAGTACCCCTCATTGCTGTAGTTCCTTCCATCAAAATGAATAAAAATCAGTGTGAATGGACTGATGTACTGTCCAGGATGATGCCATGGAACTTCTCCAGCATTCTGTATTAGACCAGCCTCTTCATCAGCTACAATGCTAACTTTGCTCTAAATACTCTTTTGTCCTCGATCCTGGTATCAGGCTTGTTGTCATGTTGCTTATGTGGACCCAGTGAAGAGAATACATGTTCCATACTTTGCTTTGCTGGTTAACCATAAAAAAGAATCAAATCTAGTGCCAGATCAGGTTAAATGGGCACACACAATCACAAAGTGACTGAAATGGGGTAGATGTTAAATAATGTTAACACTTTTTCAGACACTTTTATGCTAGAAGACATTTGTAGTATTGGACTTGGAACAATAAAGTTTCTGAGAGGGGGGTCATCGTTGGAAAATTACAAAATGGTTGGACACATAATCTTGGGAATTGAGACAAATGATGATTGTGATCATCCAGGTATGAGTGTCCACTGGTAGGATTTCTGCCCAGAAGTTGTCCAGGGTCTGGCCTAGTTGAGTGTCCTGGACAGCAAACGCTGCTGCAACGTATCAACTCTGGTATGATGTGATGTTCACAATGCAAGATTTAATAGAGTTGGATTGATGGAGTCATATAAACAGCTCCAACAACAACCTCCACCTCCACCTGTGCTTAGCTGGAAGGTCTGCCACTCCTTCCTTTGCCCTTCCCTTTCTGTGGGTGGAGTTGTGTTGAGCGAGTGTGTGGGGATGTGTGTGCTGCACACAGATCAGATAATCACCTGAGTGAGGACACCTGCACCAGTAATCATCTCTTCTACCATAAAAGATGAGCTCCTTCCATCATTTGATGCTGGACCATGATGTGACAACAGTCAGTCAGCTCAGGCCAGATTGTTCTGTTTAGCTGTTGCCTTGCTTTATTGTAACTCTTTCTCTTCTGTCCATCAGCGTTCCGCTTCCTGCTAGGATTTCCATCACTGTGGACCGTCTGATGCACACACCATTCACCTGACCAGGTTGTAACCCTGCATCTCCACTCTGTTTGCATTCCAGCCTGAACCCCCTCCTTCCACAGATCCCTTGACCACTCTTCCTCTCCCTCCTTGCCAGCTAAGTAGTTATTTGTGTTTCAGTCTTGGTGCCATGTTTTGATTCTGATTGTGTAGTGCATTATTTTATGATTCTTTAGTGTGGTGTTCTAATGTGCAGTTCAGTTCCCTCTCCTGATCTATCCCCCGTCGCCCTTTTCCCCCTTCCCTTGTCTTGTATGTACACCTTGCATTTTGTGCAAAATAAAACGTCTTACTTAATTCTGTCTGTTGTATTCATTGTCTATACTGGGGTCTCTCATTTCCTGACATATCTGATATTGTTGTGTTGGTATTATTTGTATCAGTTGGTCTCTTCATGATACTGCAGAAAAATATTTTACTGTTGAAGTATTGCCATTAAAAATCTTAGTCATTTTTGTTCAGAAATGTGAATTATTTTAAACAAAGACGGTTTTTCTCTTAGCTTTTCCCAGGTGGTCCTGAGGTAGATTTTCTTGCCTTCTTTCATTTTTAGGAGCACCTTAATGTGTCCAGGACCTACCAAATGTGAAACTCCTGGCATCTTTTTGTGTTTAGACTGCAGAGACGTGTGTTTTGTAGGACTGTCTGCAACACTTCTCTGCACACAGCCTCTATCTGAGCAGCATTTGTTAGCAGGAGGAAAACGTAAATTTTTAAAGTTTGACTCCCACACGAGCAGGGATGGTTTATTCTCTTTGTGTGCTCAGCCTGACAGATACAGGGAGGGTAGGGTATCTCTGAGTCTTCAAGGGAGAGGGATTCCTTTTGTGACTTTATCATAGATTTACCAATATATGTGACGCCGTGCTCTGGAGGTAGTGCATTTGTTCTGTTTGTTTTATCTTTCTTTTAGGCGTTGCATCTTTGTTCTACAGAGGAAGGGCAGATGGATTGATCTACCAAGAGCAAGAAAAGAGGGAACGCAATGCAAAGTCCCACAGCTGTTAGGGAAAAAGATGTTTTACTTCTATGAATAGAAGGTGTGAGAAGGTTATTGAGGGATGGGAATTTCTATGATACAAATGCTTTTACACACTCCGTATAGCGCATCACGCTACAATGAATATACATCAAGTCCCACAGCACTGGCCTTTGTTAAAATGTGTACACAAACAGGAAGTTAGCATTCTTTGGATGCAGGGTTTTACACACTGATAACAAAATCATGTTTGTGAAACTTTGCAACTACATTGAATGTACAAAATACTGCTAAAATGTACCGTCCTGTATTTAAAAAAATGGCCTTTAGGTTTTTAAGTAGCCTTGGTTATACTTCTTTGTGGGTCTTACATGGACACCTTTGGACACCATCACACCATCATCTCTGTTCTGTCTGATTATTGTATTTTTTTATGCATATGCATATACAGTGTATTGTTTCTACACGTTCCACACATGGTCACTACTGTAGAGTATGCACACTTGTAGCATAGCATGGACACTAATTTTAGGCTGCATGTGGATGTCTGTGGAGGAGGGAAGCTGTTCTAGAGCTACTATCGTTGGATTTTCTCCTTTTTTGGGATGTTTGTTTCATGACATGTTAATAAAATGCCAAAAGAAATCATCCCACTGCATGCATCAGCAGGGTCAATATCATCAGCCATGTTTTAGGTAAACACAGCATAGGGGCCTAATTACCTCACAGATAATTATACTACTACTGACTAAGAAATATTAAGCTAAGGAGCATAACTGACGGACTTTATTCCACCGATAAGCAATATCAGGTTTGTTAGTTACTGTGCATTGTGCAATACGTCTAATAAGCGGTGCAGAAAATTTGCAACCTTTTTCAAATTGTCTTTAGCCAAAGCAAAATGGTGGCTTGTTTACTTCCACCTAGAGGGCAGTCACCAAAATGCTTCATGAATAATCACATGCTTTAAAAATACAATATCCAACAGTAATCCTTTGTTCTTTAATTGTGCAAAAAACAGTGTAGGGAGTTGTTCTGTGCAAATGTAAGGCTTCAAAAGTGAAATGCTGTGAGCAAAACCACACTGCATACTTCAGTATCTGTTCTAAATCGTATGTTTGATGTATGCCTGTTCCTTCCTATTGCTCTTCATGGCTCAGAGGAGGGGGGTACTCCATCTGCCTGCAGGGAGAGAGGGATGGATCAACCAGCATGTCACACACCGTCTCTTACTCTTCCTGTCTGTTTTGTTTCCCATCAGCCACCATGTCTGATCTCCTCACTCTCTCTAAGGCTGTGAGAGACAAGTGGTTTTGTGGTTTGAAAAAAATGTCACTATATGGTGCAAATTCCTAGATTTTAATACATGATATGTACTTGAGATTCTTTACTTGAAAAGCTTGTCTTTTGTGTGGACCAACATGTGAACTGTTACTGAGGCCAAAGCACTTCTTTTGATGTGTTACTCCAAAAGGTCTGGTGTTTGCCTTAATGTTTACTGGAAAATAGTTGATTGGCTCTGATGTTCTTTTTGGACAGCAATGACTTTTTCTGATACCTCCTCCCATGTACAGTACCAGTCAAAAGTTCCGATGCACCTCATTCAATGGTTTTTATTTATTTTAGTTATTTTCTACATTATAGATTCATACTGAGAATATCAAAACTATGAAAGAACACATATGGAATTATGTCGTAAACAAACCAGAATATGCTTTATATATTTTCTATTCTTTAAAGTCCTTTTGCTTTGATGGCACAGTCTTGGCATTCTCTCAGTCAGCTTTATGAGGTAGTCTCCTTGGATGTTTTTGAATAGAAAAGGTGCGCCTTGTCAAGAGTCAATTTGTGGAATTTATTACTCTTAAAGTGTTTGAGACCATCAGTTGTGTTGTGCAGAGGTAGCGTTAGTACACAGTGAATTGCCCTATTTGCCTATTCTATGGCAAGAACTCTTCAATTCTGTAAAGAGAAACGGCAGTCCATCAATAAGACGTGAAGGTCAGTCGATTGGGAACATTTCAAGAACTTTGACTGTATCCTCAAGTGTAGTCACAACAACCATCAAATGCTATGATCAAACTGACTCTCATGAGGACCACCCCAGGAAAGAAAGGACAAGAGTTACCTCTGCTGCTGAGGACAAGTTCCTCAGAAACCGCAAATTAACTTCAGACAAGAGCCCAGATAAATTCTTCAGAGTTCAAGCAGCAAACAAATCTCAACAACAACTGTTCAGATGGGACTGCATGAATCAGGGAGGAGGTGTGATAATGTGTGGGTGCGTTGCTGGTGACACTGTTGGTCTCTTTTAACTTGTAAACTGATCATTTCACTTATATCAATGACTTTTACAGACCTCAGACACCAAAGTGACCACGACTGAAACAAGACTAAAACCATGTTTCCTATGGCAGAGCAACACAAATTAAATATATATTATGAACAGTAATATATTACAGCAAAAAACATATCAAAACAACAATTAGCAGAGCAAAAAAGAACTTCTTACAGTATGTGTACACTATAAGAAAGAAAAGGCTTTGACAGAAGTGCAGGTGAGCTCAGTATACTCTTCTGTTAGCTCAGTGTATTTCTGTGCTAAGCTTGCAATTATGAAATTATGGGTCAAAGTCCCTTGTGAGTGATGTGGATTCCTTTTGTGTAATCTCTTCTGTGAATGGCTGAGTGCTTAGGTATAAATTCAATTTACTATGAACAAAATGTTCATATCACACTATTACAGGTTACTGGAATAGGCTACTTATAATAAAACACTATCATTAAAGAAATCTCCAACTTAAATATTAAACTCTACATTCTTACATAAAGGGGATATTGTATCATATAAGCGTGTAGTTGAACACCTACAGAATGTCTCACCTGAGGTGTCTGATGTTCCTTTATTGCCAGCAGCAGAGCTGGGAGTGAGCAGGATGCATGGAGTGTTACGCAGCAGCAGCAGCCTCCAGCAGCCTCCAGCAGCCTCCAGCAGCCTCCAGCAGCCTCCAGCAGCCTCCAGCAGCCTCCAGCAGCCTCCAGCAGCCTCCAGCAGTGCTCAGTGGCTGCTGAGGTACTTGTACGACTTTTCTCCTGCAGGGTTTCCCATTGGCTTCGGGGTCATTTACTCCACAGCACTGACTGCAATGCTTTCCACTTTCCACACTACATTGGTCAGCTCCACTCCACTAGGCCCACTCTCCTCTGTGTAGCACACACACAGACACACACACACACACACACACACACATGGCATATGGTTCTCCATAGACACAAAGGCAGAGGGGAATAAATACGATAGGATGGGGCCCACAAACAAAGGCATATATATATATAGATATACATATATATTATTCCAGTCTTCACAAAAGAATGGTTCTATTTAAATCACCTGGACAGTGTTCAACATAGAGCACCCTATGAGAATAAGCTTGTCAACGTACAGGATTATTATGTATTCAGTTTTATGTTCTATGTAATGTGTTTTTTTCCTATGTCAATGCTGGACCATATGTATCTTGAAAGGCTTTCTTTTTTTTTATTTGAAGCTATTATTATTGTATATCTGAAATTAGTAAATGAATAAACTGTTATGATTTAGGTACTACTTCAAATGAAACTACACAACATCTAAAACAGTCTTTTGTATTTTTTACCTAATGGGCACTGTACACAGTAATTCAACACTCCGTCTAGTATTAGGAAATGACATTAAAGGACTGCGGAAGACAGAGTGCCGGAAAACCAAAACCAAAATTATACTAACTGAATTCAAAACATAATTTGCAAAATGATGTATTGGATTCAGTTTGTATAATGGAAATGTCTTTAACCAAGTGTACCCCTCACAGACAACGTCGATAGCTTCTCCTAAAATTTCAGGCTGCCGTTTTTGCCAAGTGCACCACAGGGTCAGGCCAAAGGAGTAAATATTCAGCGCTCCCTTGATTCAAGTCAACCCACCTGCTCCCCCCCTGTACAAACGGACCGTGCCAGCACTATCACCAAGTGGTCCACTTTCCTGGTGAGGTAACCACTTCCATTAATGTTCATCCGCCTCGCCTACTGAGGGACCACTTTACTGACATCTGCTTTATGCTGGCATCCACACGCTAAAAGGCAAAATGCTCCTGTAGAGAGAGAGAAAGGCAGAGACTCTCTTGGCTCTATGTCTCTATGATAAAGTGCCAAGGTGCCATGAGTTATAATAGATTGGTTTTGGGTCACTTCAGGATACTAGTGACTGAAATGGTTTTCATGCAATTATACGACACCATGGACTAGCATTTGCTTACACTGACATTCACTTTGTTTGCTGATAATGGTGTTCTTCGATGAAACCATATCACACATCAGCTTGTCATTGTAAATGGGGGATGACATGAGAGATATAATTTTCCTCAGAAACACACAGATTAAGAATCCTACATACTACAGTACAGTGTTTAACAGATTTGTCAGTGAGCTGCTGTTGGACTGGATGGAGAGAAAGGCAGCGACTCCATACAGCCACATTCTAGAGGAGCCAACAGTAGAGAGTTACATCAAAGACATATTAAGACAATACGGTATTATTTTCTTGGAAGCAGCTTCTCAATATGTAAGTTCTTTGGGATTTACTCAATGATCGGAGAAGGATTTTACCATTTACACAAGACCTTGTCCAGGGGTCTGTACTGATTTGATTATTTGATCTTAGAAATGTTTCAAAAATACAAAGATTTACAATATAATTGTCCATAGACATTCTTTGCTTAATACTCATGTGGACAGTTTTGAACTATGAGAACATTACTGGCTATTAAGCTCATATTTTAGGATGTTTATCATTGTCACCATCTTCATTTCATATTGTCATTAGTTTATTTGTGTCCACAGTATTGAGTTATAATTCAGACTGAATGACATCACTGTTACTGTTAATCAAACTCAGCCAAGGGGGAAAAAAACTGAAAAAACATGGAATTTGTTTTAGTTGTGTGCATAAATAGCTTTCCTATGCAATGAATGTATATTATCCACATTTCAGTGTGCTTATTTTCACTTTTATCCAACGAGTAATAAGTCACAACTATACTTAAATGTTACACAGTTGTTTTTTATTGATTTGACTCCTGGCTTTTTAAGCATATTACAGAGCCCCAGCTAAACCCACTTATCATGCCATTGCTGAAATCTGTTTACAAAGAAAATTCCAACAATGCTATTTTTAGGAAATCTGACTTAAATTCTTACTGGCGTTAAGAAAACTTTTACCCAGGACAAGAAGATAGTTTTGGAAGAACTCAGCTAAGGTCAGATTTTTTTTTCTCAATAATCAGAATTTCAAAACCCAGCATTATCCATCAGCTCTTATTTGTTTTCCAATCTTCCAACGACTGGTTGTCTTACCTCATATTTTTCTGTTACTGTCCCTCCAGCCCAGGCTTTTGGCTTTGTGTTTTCTCCTGTGAAACCTTTGACAGCCTTGGTATTTGGCACTGATCTCATTCAGTCATGCCTGGTGGCAGTGGGCATCCCTCCAGCACCAACCCCACCAAGCAGGCCTGCCCGTCTGCCCGCCTGCCTGCCTGCCTGCCTGCCTGCCTGCCTGCCTGGAGAAATGAAATTAGGGAAGACATGATGGCACAGTCATCCTCTCCCCACCCACAGGCTGATTGTATTAGCAGAGCATAAACTGATTTGCTGCTTTTCTACGGCTTTTGGAGAGGAATTGATTTGGATTTAGCCTAACTGCCTCAGCCACATGTCTTCAACCAACAGGGATAATTTCTTAGGAGGGACATTGGTGGGATGATGATGATGGTGATGGGGAAAGGGGCAATTGGAGGGTTATATAAGTGATTTAAATGACAAGCAGTACAAATGTTAACGTCTCAAAGTGACGATTTGACAGATTTTGCAGATCTTTTGATCCAGACATTTCTTTCATCAGGGTCTACTTGTCCTCATAGACACTAAAACTAAAAGAGTGTACTTTAGGCACATTTACCCACTAAGTCTCTTTTCTCATGAACATACAGAATACTGAACATGGCTTGTGCGGCAAAAATGTACATGGTGTATATTAAACTCAAGAAATTATAAACCAGTCTGTCCAGTAATTGCAATTTAGAATGCATGTAATTCCTAAGGGTTAAACTTTGTGCACTACGTGAAACCAGGTAACTTTGAGTCTCCCATGTGCAATTCCACATTTTGACCCATCCATCCACCCTACCATAGGTAGGTCCTTCTCAAATCTATGATCTGCTGAAACATGGACTCCAGAAGACCTCTGCTCTGTGGTATCTGGCCCCTCGTCATAGGAGATCCTTTCAGTCCCATATGCCATGAGTTGAAGGCACCATGACTCAGACTGACTGCAGCACCATAGTACCATGGTATTCCTAAAGCCTTGACATTTCAGAGATCCTCCAATTCACTCCGCGATTTGGCCTTTGTCAAAGATGAGGGGCTTTATGCTGGCTCATTTTTCCCATATCCAACTACTTGACTATGAGGAAACCATAATTCTGAGATAATTTATTTGATAGCAGTTACATTGCTGTCTAAATTATCCAGAATTAGGGTGCAGGGTTTCTCCAGGCTGAATTAAGAGTTAAGAAAAACAAACAATACATTTCTGATCAGTTTTACTCAGCATAATAGGCATTTTTGTGTGTCAGGTGGACAGCAATAATAGTAAAATGCAGATTTCTGTCAAATAGGACCTTCCAAAGAGATAGCCAGAAGATTCTAGATTCTAGATTCTAAGCCTGAAAAAAAATTACTGAAGACCCTGAGAACATTTAGCATAATCACTGATGTTGACACTGAAAATGTTGACCTTTGTATTTTCAGAGTCAATATTTTGGACCTCTGCATTGATGCATCTATCAAGTGTTTTCCTTCCACATGACTGTGTAGCTGCTGCATCATGACACCAGTCACTTTTGGCTCCAGTCATTGCTGTGGTTCACTCAGCACTAAACCTTTAGTAACTGATGGCTGCAGCAGTGCAATGTTTGTTTAATATGTTTGCAGTGATTAATGTGTAAGGCAAACCCTTACATTATTTACCCAAATCAACCTTTACTTACATCTACCTTTTGTTTAGCTATATGTATTACAGTGCAGAGAAGAACTGGGACACAACACATGTATAGAAGTATACACGGGCACACACACAAAGATGCTTCTGGATATAACAGACTGGCTTCAACAACACACACACACACACACACCTGTGACAGACATCGACATTTTCACTCTGTGGACCTGTGATCAAAGCCCCATCCTGAGGATGTGACAAAGTAATTCTCCCTGGCAGGAAGCTTCAAAGTGGTCCTCAGTTGGATGGAGAGGCCACAGTGGGTTTGGTCAACCAACAAAAGACACCAACCGGATTTTTCCTTTCTCTGAAAAATGGACTGTCCAGAACAATTAAGCAGATAGAAGGGGTTGCACTGCATCACCCCTCACCTCTAATCTAGCAACTCTGGATGCTGTAAAACCCACATCACTGTGAAATACACATAGTTAGCTATTATTGATTGAAACTCTGAATGTTCTATGCAGCTTTAATTATTTGGATTGTGGAAAGTGTACTTTCAACATATAGTGTACAGCATATGGACATGATCCACAAGCAGGACAATTTAACTCACTATACTGCACACTTTTTGTGTTTTCTATGGCACTCTTACACGCTATTGGTACTACCTATATAACACTTTCACATTTGCATATTCTTTACATATGACAGTTTGCATTTTATATTTTTCTTATTGTTTATTTGTATTTAGTTTTTACTTATATATGTGTATTTATGGTGGTGTGAACTGTGCTCTCTGCTGTAGCGACCAAATTTCCCTTCATGATTAATAAAGTATTTCTATTCTATACATTCTATTCTATATGGACCTAGGTCCAAGAATCAACTGAAATATTACAGGGATTAGAACTAGATTATCTCTGAAAGATGGAGCCCTAATATAGAAAAGCTTCACCATCATAGCATTGGACATGTTTTACTGGTAAATATCACCAAACATTATTGTAATGATTCAAGCAACCACAATGTCCACACAAACAACCAGCGGCTGTCATAAGGCGTTAATGTTTTATCTTTGCTTTGCAGAGATAGACTGTTGTTATATATTTACAAACTCAATGATCCACTGCACCAGAAATGTACTGCTAAAAGCACAAAAATGTTAGAAATTCCCTTTTAAATTTCAGGAGTAATTTTGCAGGAGTTGATATGAGTTTGGAAGCATCACTGTAGTTTTGCAACTGACAATAAGCACACTGCACACCACATGCTCAGCAGCAACTGGTCAACAATGAACTAAAAAAGTGCAAATGTTACATTCATCAGACTGGAAACTTCGCTAGAAATGAATGATATGTGAGTTTTGACGATTAGATGTGTAAAAAAAAGCTGTTTGCCATGTCAACTATACAGGTGATAATATTTCAATGTTGTGTTGACAACTTGTTTGTACATATCCAAGTCACCATATAATCAGTTTTTGCAGATTTAAGCTCATAATAAATTGATGAGTTGTTTTGTAGGCTTGTTCATACCAGCAAAGGAGACACAATGCAATTTAGATTTCTGTCCAAACTGATCCTGATTTCCTTGGTTTGTAAATGTAGACAACGATAGCATCATGAGATGAAACCATCCACAGCTGAAGGAGCCAGGTGCAGCTGTAAAGATGATAGATAGATAGATAGATAGATAGATAGATAGATAGATAGATAGATAGATAGATAGATAGATAGATAGATAGATAGATAGATAGATAGATAGATAGATAGATAGATAGATAGATTAAACCTTAAACAATGCATAGATCTATCTATCTATCTATCTATCTATCTATCTATCTATCTATCTATCTATCTATCTATCTATCTATCTATCTATCTATTTGCTGTGGCATCGTTTCAGTAAGCCTCTGCAATGTCACAGCATTTATTTCTGTCCAGAGATGCATTCATTTTTCACCAAGATCTTATATTGATGATGGGAGAGTCGTACCGCTGCACAAAGTCTTCTCCAGAACATCTCAAAGATTCTCAGTGGGGCTGAGGTCTGGACTCTGTGGAGGACAATCCATCTCATGCTCCCTGATCCACTCATTCTCAATGTGAGCCCCATGAATCCTGGCATCGTCATCTTGGAACACGTCCATGTCATCAGGGAAGAAAACCTCCACTGATGTAAAGACCTGGTCATTCAGTATCTTCAGGTATCAGCTGACCTCATTCTTTGGGAACATAACGTTGCTGAACCTGACCAACCCCAGATCATAACTCTAACCCCCACAGGCTGGTAGACACTAGCCATGATGAGGGCATCACTTCATCTGCCTCTCTTCTTACCCTGATGCCCCCATCACTGTGGAACAGGGTAAATCTGGACTCATCAGACCACATTTGTTCCTAGAAGATGATGGTTCTCCACTATCCTTCAGGTTTTAATAATGCGTTGGACAGTTCTTAACCTGATTTTAGTCGTTTCATCTCCTTAGTTGTTTTCTTTGCTTGATGCAGGCCAATAATTTGACCCTTCTGATACAGATTAACATCCTTTCCATGACCACAGGATGTGTCTTCCAACATGGTTGTTTTTGCACTTTTTTATATTTTTTTTCCCCATTCTCATTTCTCATCCCTGTACATATTGTAAATATTATTACTACTATTTTATTATTATTATTTTATTACTATTACTGTGTTTATTGCTACATTAGCTGCTGTAACAATGTGAATTTCCCCTGGCATGGGGAGAAATAAAGGACTATCTTATCTTATCTTATCTTATCTTATTTTTAAGAAATAAGAAGCTCCTCACTGCATCAGCTGGGGTTAAATAAGTTGTAGCAGCTGAAACATATTCATCACTGCAGTAATTATCCAATGGAAGGCTATTGCCTATTTACTTAGATAAATCCAGGTCGTGACTGTTCTTTTTGTTTGTTTGTTTGTTTGTTTTGGCCAGGCAGTGTAAATTATCACTAAACAGTGCCCGAAAGAAGACAATTACGAGAGGACAAGAAGACATACATCTTGGTGCTTCATGAAAAGGGATACAGCAAGAGAGCTATTGCTGACCAGCTTGGAATCCGCATGACAGCTGGTCATTTCAACCTGAAGCAAGAAATGACAGTATGGCTCCATTAAGAACAACAAAGGAACAGGCAGGAAACAGTCAGCTTGACTGCAGACAGCTGTTAACAGCGCCCCCTACTGCTGCCAGCTGCTCTGCTCTGCTCTCATCGACTTTCCAGACAAGGCACAGTCCATCTCAAACAAACCGTGTCAACTGTTTTTCGATTGCCCCAGGATGAATGCCGCTTTTGAATATACACTAAGCTAGGTTAATGATACACAGGATATAGAGACATGATGAAACTGAAATATTTGGTCTGATAAAGATTAAAAATACACATTTCAATGCACCCAAAGCCGATACTAGTGTCCTGTTTTTTCTGATTAAGAAATTGCATTTTGCAAAATATTAGAATGTTATTTTACTGCACTCCATCCACGCTCACAGTATCATGATTAGCACAAATGTGTGGGATCAACTGGAAATAAAGGTTGGTTAGAATGTCCACCACACCCCATCCTCAGGTGTCTAACTTTACATTTATACATGCACACAGTTTTAGATGTATGTGTATTTATGCATTCATACCATTCACTCATTTAATTGTGCAGTGAAACTGTCCTCCAGCAGCTCGGCCTCCTTCCTCCCTGTGATGTTTAGTCAGGCTGTGGCCATCAAACAAATTCATCACATTTTCAGATAATGATAACACGTTGTTATTTCACATTTAATTTATACTTGTATGTGAAGGGCATCCGCAGACACAGACACAGACACAGACACAGACACACACACACACACACACACACACACACACACACACACGCACACACGCACACACACATCCTAAAAACCTCTTTGGAAGCCTCCTGCCTGTTGTAATTACAGGAGGTCAGGGTTTTGCATTGAAGAGCAGCCAAAGCGCAGCCCATTGCTTTGTATCGTTATGCTAATCTACCTCCATGATTACTGTGTCTTGGCTTTTAGTCCTCAATAGAACTGTGTAACCAGGGTTTTGGTATGTGTGTGGATATGCATGTTTTTATGTGACTATGAACCCAACGTTTTCAAAGCTTGGGAGTCCTTGAATTTATTTCAAAGCTCCATCACAAAATGTGAGTCAGGTACAGCACTTCAGGTGTACTGTTTTCAAGGAAAATGTCATTTCAAAAAGGAAATGGAAGCAAATAAGAAAAACTTGTTAATTGACAATTGAAATGACAACAGAGAAAGGATGTGATTTGATTAAAATTGATAAACATGTTGAGGTGGGTGAGAATCTCCCAACCAGACAATGCACACACCTCCTTTGCTTCTCTTACCGGAGTCCGATGTCTTCCAGGTGAACCGCACATTGGACTCTGGTAAGAGGAGAGGAGGAGGTGTGTGCGTCTATATCAACAATAGTTGGTGTACAGACTCTGCCGTTATTGAGAAACACTGCTGTCCAGACCTGGAGTTTCTAATGTTGAAGTGCAGACTTTTTTATTTGCCCAGGGAAATAACCCAAGTGTTTGTAACTGCTGTGTATCTTCACCCACGAGCTAATGCTAACATAGCTATGAGCAGGCTGCATGACAGCCTCACCAGGCAACAGAATAAACATCCAGAGGACTTCTTCATCGTGGCTGGAGACTTTAATCACACCAACTTAAAAACTGTTCTCCCTAGATTCTACAAGAATGTTGACATTCAAACAAAGAAGGGCAGAACACTAGACCAGGCTACACCAACATCTCTGGAGCCTACAGAGGCTGCCACCCCCCCACCTCAGACACTCAGACCATCTTTCCCTGTTCCTGACACCAGCTAACAGCCCCTCATCTGCAGGTCTAAGCCACAGTATAAGTCAGTGCAGTGCTGGACAGGAGGCCACACTATCCTTGCAGGACTTGTTTTGAGGACACCATATGGGAGCTCTTTGAAGACCCTGACATTGAGCTCCACACCTCTATATTATCATACATCAGTTTCTGCATAGATAATGTAACATCAAGGAAACAGATGAAAACCCTGGTTCAACGCCAATAACAGAGCACTACTCCAGGCCAGGGATTCAGCACTAAGGTCAAGACAAGACAAGAAAGCCTACAGGAAGGCTAGAGCAGACCTAAACATAGGCATCAAGGCTGCTAAAACAAAGTACAGAGAGCAGATAGACACCAACTTCAGGGAGAACAACCCCTGCTCCATGTGGAAAGGCATACAGAATATTACTGACTACAGACAATGCCACAACACCCCCCTCCCATCGACACTTCTCTCCCAGACCAGCTTAACACCTTTTTCTCCTGTTTTGAAGAGGACAACAGACAGGCAGAGGACACACAGCTGACATCATCAGAGCATGACCAGCCTCCCACCATCCAACAACATCAGGTACTGCGAGTCCTGCATGGCATCGACACCAGGAAAGCACCAGGACCGGATGGATTACCAGGGAGCATGCTGAAATCATGTGCTCATCAGCTTGCCACAGTATTCACTAACACCTTTAACCGTTAACTGCAGCAAGTCACAGTCCCCACCTACCTGAAATCTGCCACCACAAGTCCTGTGCCTATATCCTCTGCCATCATAGGGTTGAATGATTACCAGCCTGAGGCCGTGACACTGGTGATCATGAAATATATGGACAGACTGGTCTTACAGCATGTCAAGACCCACATCCCACCTGGCTTTGATCAACATCAGTTTGTCTACAGGTCCAACAGATCCACAGACGATGCCATCTCCATCGCCCTCCACACCGCTCTCCGTCACATTGAAAATCCGAACACATATATTAGGATGCTGTTTGTTGACTTCAGCTCGGCATTTAACTCCATCAGCCCCAGCAGACTCATTAACTGCAGACACCACAACTTGGAACCTCCCTCTGTCTGTGGATCAAGGACTTCCTGACTAACAGACCCCTGCAAATCGGCCATCAGAGTACACCATCGTCCTCAATGGTGTTCCTCAGGGCTGTGTGCTGAGTCCAGTCTTGTACACACTGTACACTTATGACTGCGTAGCTACTAATAGCTCCAACACCCTCATCAAATTTGCAGATGATACAACTGTCGTGGACCTCATCAACAACGGTTATGAGACACCATACAGGGAAGAGGTCCAAGCACTGGCAACCTGGTGCAGTGACAACTACCTCAACCTCAACACCAGGAAGACAAAAGAAGTCATTATTGACTTCCGGAAGTCGAGGGCTACACCGCACTCAGGCCTGAGCATCAGTGGGGAGGAAGTGGAACGGGTCACCAGCTTTAAATTTCTTGGTTTGCACATCTCAGGGCTAGACTTTGAACACCACTCACCTCATCAATAAGGCCCAGCAGCATCTCTTCTTTCTGAGAACACTGAGAAGGAACAAACTCCCTCCACCTCTGCTGAAAAACTTCTACCACTGCACAATAGAGAGTGTCCTCAGCTATTGCTGTATGGTGTGGTACGCCAGCTGCACTGCATCTGAAAAGAAACAACTGCAGCGGGTCATCAAGATGGCTCAGTGGATCATCGGCCCCCCACTTCCACGCCTAGAGGAGATGTATTCCAGCCGTCTCCTCCGATGGGCCACAAAGATCCAGAATGACCCTGCCCACCCAGGACACTCTCTATTCACCAGCCTTCCCCCTGGCAGACTCAGAGTCATGAAAGCCCACACCAACAGACTGAGACACAGCTTCTTCCCCATGGCTGTGAAGAGACTGCTGCTGTCAGGCTGTAATGGTGTGAGGGAAATTTTCTTGGCACACTTTGCATCCTACCAATTGAGGATCGTTTAAACTCCACAGCCTACCTGAGTATTGTTGCTAACCATGTCCATCCCTTTATGACCACAGTGGACCCATCTTTTGATGTTACTTCCAGCAGGATAATGCAGCTTGTCACAAAGCTCAAATCATCTTAAACTTTTTTTTCTTAACATGACAATGAATTCACTGTACTCCAGTGACCTCCACAGTCACCAGATCTCAATCCAACAGAGCACCTTTGGGATGTGGAGGAACGGGGGGTTTGCATCTTGGATGTGTAGCTGAAAAATCTGCAGCAACTGTGTGATGCTATCATGTCAATATGGACCAAAATCTCTGAAGAATGTTTCCAACACCTTGTTGAAAATATGCCATGGAGAATTAAGGCAGTTCTGAAGGCAAAAGCAGCTAGTAAGTTGTACCTAATAAAGTGGCCGGTGAGTGTAAATATACTTTTAAATACTTTAAATGCGTTGTCAGAACATTTTATTTATATAAACTTGTTTATCGTGAGGACTATTGTGATAAGAAATTTTTGAATGATGATTATTAGACACAATAACATATCGTTTAACTTTCTCAAAAGGGTTGGGTACAGCCAGAGATAAGCATAGTGTAAGATATCTACTTTAATATCATCAATTTCACTCAAAATGTATGTTATGCAGCCCCACTAACTTCTGCCCATACCTAATAAAGACATCACTGAAATTCAGCAGACTCCCTGCTCTTCCTTCATCTCCTTTTGATGAGAACACTGTGTATTTCCATATATGCAGACAAACTCTGAGGGTGTTCTTCCCTCTCCACCTCCAACCCCACTCGCTTCATCCAGCAGTAGAACATCATTTGTTGTGACGTTATTAAAAACACTGGCTACCTACCAGGAATGCAAATACACAGAGCTGTGTAGTAGATAACATCACGCATCATTGCCCTGAAGAGAGAGCTGCAGAGAGAGAGAGACAAGGAGAGCAAGACATATATGAACTATGCTGTAGCCTCAACAGCATGATCTGAATTTGCATGTTTTCCTACTCAGGACGTCTCCATCAAAATGTCAGACTGGGCCCATGGTCTCCCACCACTGATTTATAAGAAAGGCAATAAGTTAAAGTTTGTCTATCTCATAGGAAGGATACTCACAGAAGAGTAGTTTGCCATCTGAATTTTCCTGTTTTTAAATGTCAAAACTCAAGGTTGCTGGAGGAATTTCAGAGGCTTATGGCAGCCAGCTTACATTCTATTATGTACTATTATGTGTAAGCTCTGTTTTGATGGTTGAGAAATCATTCAGTACAGCTAACATTAAATGGTTGAAGGATGACTGGCATCGTTCGACAGGGAGAATTTGTCTTGAAAGAAGACAAACTGAACATAAAGACACCTGTAGACAACAGCGTTAGAGATGAAAGCGTATGTACTCACACACAAATAAACCCGCCGTGCTTCTGTTTTCACAGAAGGCACTCTGACATACGATAGCAGTAAGTACAGGTGTCATTAATTTATTTCATAACTACTTCAAAATGTAAAGAAATAATCTATCTATAGAACAGACCAAGACAGTGCTCCTTTCAATGATGCCCTTCAGAGTAAAGATCAGACCCTCACTCTCTGGAATCCTGCATGTTCCTGTCCTAATTTATGATCAACAGTAATCAACTCTGCCCAGTAGGACCCTGCAAAGTCTTTTGGAGGTAGAGACAACTGCGTCATCCTCTGCCTATTGTCACAGTTTTGGGGTTACCTTTCTTGGGGAGTTTAACAACTAGGTCCTTGTCCCAATCTTTGGGTTTTGTTTTGTCAGATATTTCTGAAAAGGGTTTGTTAAAAGCTTGGTATCAAGGTCAGGTTTCAGAACATTAGCATGGATAGAGTCTATGTCGGCAGTGTACCTTCTTTTCATCACTTTGATGGTGTGGGTGACCTCTGTCTTATTTGGGGGGCTGATATAAATGTCAAGGACATCCTCTGTTGGGAAAGGATTAGCAGGATCATCTGTTCCATCTCACTGCCTGTTTGCGCTGGATGCTATCAGTGTCTTTAACAGGGCTGACTGACTGATGTTCTTATCACAGAGTTGCTTTGTGATCTTGTCAATAGTTCCATCTTGCCTCTTGCAGCTGCACATTCAGTTTTACCTAAGTCCTCTACAAAGGCTAAGCTGGACCCCACCAGGGAAAAGGAAACAAGGTCAGCCCAAAACAACTGGACAGCACAGTGTAAGCCAAGTAAGAGGTAAAGACATGAAAGATATGGACCTAACACAGTGCGAGGTACAACACAGGACGGATCTCAATAAAGGCACAGTTGTCATAGCCTTATGGCTCATCGGGGATGAAGAGGATGAAATGATGCTATAAGTGCAATATTAGAAATTGTGTGTGTGTGTGTGTGTGTGTGTGTAGTATTTTAAATATTATCTCTCTGAGCACAGGATTGAAAAATGTTGCGTTCCAGCTGCATTTCAAGTGTAGCGTACGAAGGAGCAGAACAACTAACCCAAAATTCACCTCCAAATGGAACATCTGCTGATCATATGTTTACGAATAAAGGACCACTAACGGCTCTCTTGGAGACAACAGGATGCCTCCTACCTCCACTAGAATCTGATAAGGGTCATAAAGTGTCAACTGTGAGGAAAATCACACCTCTGGAGAAGAGGACTGGCATTCTGACCTTCTGATCACCCTACCTAGCACACAGAACTTGGTATACAGGAACGGATTGAACAGTTTAAATCACAACATCAAGGAAATGCAGCATCACCGGGCTGATGATCTGGATTCAGTCTCTGATACCAGGTTGATCAGGACTCTGAGTGTTTTTACACCAGCACACCTTTGCAGTGCAAACCTGCCAAAGTTCCTGCTTGTCTCAGCGTTCCTGAACATCTCATCCAGCAGATCATTACAACTCCACATCCTGCAGCAGCCCCCAAAGGCTATGCAAGTATCATTTTCCTTCTGCTAAACAGGTGAATTTACAAATTACATCTGGTTTTCCAATTTTCCAAGACATTCTAATTTTTTCACCTTTTCTACCAACGGCTTCCAATGATGATTACAGTTCGTTAGTTTAGCTGCATTTATTTATAAATTTATTCACTGCCTGTTGTTGTTTATTGTTTGTTTATAGTAGTAGTTAATGAATGTTTGTGTATAATTATCATCGGTTCTACCATGTCTTTCTTTGTTTTGGGGACTAGAGGTCAATGAACTCAGAACTTAAGACTTTCAGACAACAGACTGATTAATTTCTTTTTCATCAAGGTCTCTTTCAAGTTTAGTCTAAACTGATCATTTTCACAGACAAGCTGAGAATGGTGCCCCTAAATTAACGAGTGTAATTTTAATCATAAAGTGCAGTTTCTACCATTAGGTGTGTTACAGCCTACACTTTATCTACATTGTTTGATGCAGCCGTATGAGGCTAATTTTTTTGCAACATTTTTGCTACACAAGAGTGTCTCTTTCTGCAGCAGTCACGTTTCTAATGTGCTTCACAGCTGGAAAAAAGCCAGGTATGAAACTTGTCTCTCACACCCTGTGGGCACACAAATGGCAGGCAAAATAGCCTCAATACAGTAGGAGTATAATAGTAATATCACACAGTACTGATGATGAACTGAACATGTAGCCATGCTCTTGGTAGTGGGCGTTAACATTTTCTACTTCCAGTTATCATTAATTATTTTTTACAGACTGCATTGTAGATCTGTCCTGACAAAACTGATAATAATATAAGGAGAAAGCCATGCTTTTGAGCATCAGTAACATCTTTCTCTGAATTCCATCAGAATGACGTCATGATCTTACTCTGTATTTTTCCTTCCCTGATTCAGCTGACTGAAGGTTGGTCACATTTCAGCCAGACAGATGTTGCCACAACCTCTGATAGACAACCATTTTGTTTCTGCCAATCTTGAAATCATTTCCTTTCTTTCGACAGCTGTCATCTTACTGTCTGATGGACACAGTCCATCTCAACCTCCCCACATTCATCACAGAGTGGACCAGCTGTCCTCTGAGGCTCTCCACTGACCTCATCAACACTCTAGTTCTATAACACATTCGTCTAGGTGTTCAGTTACACTGTTCTTTATTCATTCACTACCACCACTTCAATTAATATTGAATAAATTCATTTCCTAACATTCTTTAATCCCTTTTTATAGACATCTCAATGTACCACAGTTGTAATGCTGAATTCCTGGTTAATTTTTAGGTCAGTTTGCAGGATAACTGCACATTTCTATTCTAATCACCTGCCATGTGAAGACATACTCAGACCACACACTTAGGTTTTTATCTGCTACATTTTTTTTCCAACAGTTTTTGAAGTTTAATTAAAATGTCACAACTTGCAAAGTCACATTGTGGAATTAGTCAACCAGTGGTGTAAAAATATCCGACTTTTTGACCACCCAAATGCATCTTTTGTAACATGTACCTGCATTATTTTATTCTGCAATTGCAGCTAACATAAATACTTTTGCACAGAGAGCTGGAGGGCATTGCTTCAGTAAAAAAAAATAACAAAACAAGCCTGAAGCTAAGCTATTTCAAACCATAAGCTGTTCTTCGATGGAGGATTTGTTCTTCCCATGTTTGAGCTTTGAGGGAGGAATGAGGATGGACAACTTGACAAGGATTCCTGCTTTAATCTTGTCTTTCTCTTTTCATCCGTCAGCCTCATCCTGCCTGTGCAGCCCGATGCTCAAATCACCTTCTTTTACTGGATGTTGGACTTAAGAGTGATTGACAGGCAGTCGGATGGACTGAGCTGTGAAGCTGTCCGGTCTTTCAACATGCATAATGACCAACAGCAGCTTAGCCAGTCTGTTGCATGTTTGACAAAGCAGTGAAGGAAAGAAGGGCTGTTTATTTCATATTCTCTCTAAAGCATGTGTTGAAACATTGCAGTATGAAGCTCAATATAAATATTAGTAACACCACAATAAAACTGCTGTGTGCAGCATTTTAACAGCCTCAAAGCATTAATGTATCCAGAAGGATAAACAAACAGTTCTCTACTGAAAAAAACACACAGCAGTACAATGTGACATCAATGCATATGCTGTGTGACCATATCTATTTCAGTACTACTACCGAAGTTGGACAAGGACAACTCTTTAACATAGTCATTATGATATTAAAGTGTTATCACTTTCTATTTACACACAAGATTAACAACTTTAGCAACCATCTCCATTGTATCTTGGCACAAAACAAGAAAAGGGGTCTGTTTTGCAAACAAAGAAAAGAGAAGAGAGAGGAAGGAACAAAAAGCTGAAAAAAAAACCCTAAAATGCGAACCCTTTGAGGGTTGGCAATGAAGCAACAACTTCTCCAAATTAAGCCAAGAAAGTACACTTAATAAAGGCTGTTACAAAATATGATCTCAAGGTCTGTTTAAAGTCTGTTCTGAAGCTTCCCATTGTATCACACAGTTTTCCTCAACAGTTGTGTTGCCAGGTTGTCATGAAATTGTTAAAACTTAGTGGACCTTGTAATGATATTTATATTTTTCTAAACTACTGTTTCTAGGATCAGAAATGAACTTTCATTTTTTTTTTAAAATAAGCTTTTGTTTCCAAGTTTTGGTCATATTTAGATAACCTCAGCTGTTTAGTTCAAGGAGTTCTGTACTTATTAGCATTAGTACCCACACAACATTTAAGACTTAGATTAGGATCACAATTGAGGCAACAGATGCAGAGATCTGATTTTTATTTGAGACATTGTTCTTTCTTGTCAAACCTGGTGCCTATATTACCCACAATGCAGCTCGGTCACAAAAAATACCATCAGAGATGCAACTAAAAGTTACTACCAAACTCCAAAGAAAACATAAAATGCTTGACAAACAGTAGGGTTTAGAAGTCTAAGACCAATTGATATTCTCTCTCTTTTTTAATATAAACCTAAAAACAATCAGAAAGTTTGAGGATTTAGAAACATTTTAAATAAAAAAAAAATGCTGACAAAAAAATGTAGAATCATTGAAGATTCTGCAGTACGTCTTGAGCATACATGATATAATACTATGTCTTCATCAGCAAATTTCCGGCATTCCCCATGTTCATTTGTAGGAAAAGGTCAGATTTCCTTGAATTGTATCCTTCCATTGACGCAGTGGTTCATCAGAGAATTGTTCACCTAAATCAACCAGCAGCTATTGTCCACCTCTTATAAAATCTGCTCTGCTTCCAGCTTCTAGCAATGAAACAGTGGAACATATGGTATCAAGATTCAAGACCTTTATTATCAGAACTAAGTCAAAGTGTCAGAAGTGAGACTGTCATTCTAAGCAAAGATGAACATTCTGAGCATCAAATCAGCTCGATCAATTGATTAAAAAGCAACATCAGATGGACCAATAGTGAGCAGACCATCAGAAGATCAATACATCACGCTTTGTTAACTGAGAAATACAAAAAGTCAAGTGGAACCGCTTTTATACAGTATGAGAATCGATATAGAGTTATGTAAAATGTTGCAAATGTGTCTTGGTCTATTCTTTGATCCATTCAACAACAGCATTGAATCCAAAATATGACAGACTTTAACTTTAAACTCTAAATGTCAGCATGCATATTGTTGAATCATCTGAAAGAGTACAGTTTCCATTGTATTGGTAATAGTGTCAAGCTACTTGGTCATTGTTCACACAACCAAAGGTCTTTGTCAGCTCAATGGGAACAATTTAGGCATTTAAACACCAACCAACGATGCCATTTTTCTGACAAAAGAATATCCCAGAGGGAACTGGAAGCACGGGAAATGTGGTCTTCATTTGAATGCACACTACCAACAATACCACTAGACTGTTAACTGTATGAAAATAGAAGCAAACACATCACTGTTTGAAGTAATTACTCGGTACCAAGATATAAAAATTAATTTGACAAAGATGTACTGCTTTCTAAAAACTGCTGAGTGTTGCAACTTTCAATCAAAACTGGAGATAAAATGGATTCTTGCAGACAGTAATGAATGGCTGCACTGTGTACTGCTAGCTGCTGTATGCTAATGCATGCTGGTGTAGTAAACAACGAGGCTGCATCACATTGCCTGTGTGGTGCTAAACGTGGGATTCTATTTTCTTTTTTAAAGCCTGTGTTTACTTCATTCATCATTGTTCATTTTAGTTTGACTTTCCAGAGCTGTATTGAGTTTACTCTTGCTCTCACTGGGCGGAAGCTAAAGTAATCCGTTTTGAAATGACTTATTGTATTGTGCTTTACAGACAATGTCATCATTTGTTTTAATAGAGAGCAGCTCCTAATAACATGCCCCAATGAAAAGGTCAATATTATCTCCCCAGCATGGGCTATATGAGCTAGGACCCAGGAGGAGGATTGGAGAAATGAGAGAGAGAGAGAGAGAGAGAGAGAGAGAGAGAGAGAGAGGCAGTGCCTATTAACATTTATGAATAATTTAATCCTGCATAGCTGGCCAAAGTCCAAGTGCATAATTCACTAATTGCAATCAGAGAGGGAAAGCTAGGCAAACAGAGAGCTCTGTGTGAGTGTGTGTGTGTGTGTGTGTGTGTGTGTGTGTGTGTGTGTGTGTGTGTGTGTGTGTGTGTGTGTGTGTGTGTGTGTGGCTCAGAGATATGGAGGTTGGGGAATTGGCTTTGTGCATATAAAAGGAGGAACCAAGCCTATCATCCATGCATGGTAAAGCTCTTCTCACTGGACCTGCTTTGCTATTATACCAGCCAACATGGGGTTTTGTGTGTGTGTGTGTGTGTGTGTGTGTGTGTGTTTGTGTGAATTCATAACTGTCTAAGCATTTATTGCATTAAAGAATGAATTATGACACGCATCATAAATGATTATTGTATGATATTTCTTTTCCTTTTTTTCCTCGCAATTTATTGATACAAGTTGACTTACTTTTCCCCATGTCAACAAACCTCCATGTGCAGCAGACTTCTCATTGTCTGCTTAGTGAAATTTTACGATCAGAAAAGCTGAATAAAAGATTTCCAGATCAAACAATAGAACTTTATTGTATTTTATTCTTTTACATATTGTGGTAAATATGATGGCTTAGCTTGACTTCAGGCCTATCTATCCGATTATCTTCAGGCTTTAAAGTGAAACTACTTCTGTGTGACCTCCGTGTTAGCAGAATTAGATTTTTCCTCCTAGGTCAAGGCAACACTGCTGATTGCATCATCAACATTGTCCATTCAGTGAGTTCAAGTTTTCTCTTCTTGATTTGAAAGGCAGTTGAAAGGAAACAATAGACAGCTTTCAACTACAGAAACTTTCCGTGGGTGCAAGGTGGCATAAGCATTTACAGATTCAGCCCTTCGGCCTTTCTTTTTCCACTGTGGTGTAGAATCCAACAGCTTCAAAAGCAGCGTCAGCTGAGAGTGTGTCAAAGCAACTACAAATGGTAGTTACAGGACATAATTCCAGTTAGTTCCATGTCGGAAACAGAGCAATGGAAATATGTTGTTTTAGCCTATATCATGGATTTTACATTAATGTCAGAGAGGATAAAACCACCACTTGATGAGGACACAAAGAGAAAAATGAGACCAGCCCCTCTTAACCACTAAACCACTAGTTTCTTCATTAGTCAACTAATGTACCCTTGTTTCACACTGAAAGGACCAGTGTGTAGCATTTAAGTGTATCTAGCAGTGGGGCTACAGGTTGCAACAAACTGAATTTTGTGCCTGCATTCCTCACTGTTAAAGGAAAAGTACAAGAAACTACATTCATTTGCACTTCAGTGTTAGTCTCATATGAGCAGACCCCTCTACACAGCACTGTGTCAGCTCTATATAGTCCATACCACTTCACCACTATTCTGCAATAGGAAGAAAATAAGCATTTTGGCTTGTTCGTCTTCACTGCCTCACTGCCAATGAAGTGTGGAGAGTGGTTTTGTTGCGTGTTCCTACGGAAATCAACAATAATTTCCTTGGCCTTCCTGATGTTCAAAGCCAAGTTATTGTTCTCACACCATGACAGTAGATGTTGTACCTCAGTCCTGTATGGTGTCTCATTGTTATTGTTGATGAGGCCGAGCACTGTGGCATCATCGGCGAATTTGACAATGAGATTTGATGGAGAGGTGACGGAGCAGTGTAGAGCAGTGGACTGAGCACACATCCTTGGGGGGCTCCGGTGTTAACGAGGAGTGAAGAGGAGGTGTTCCTATCAACTCTTACACTCCGTGTGCGGTTTGTTAAAAAGTCCACAATCCAATTGCATAAGGTGGTGTTTAATCCCAGGCTAAGGAGTTTGGCTCGGAGTTTGAAGGGCCGGATTGTGTTGAAGGCCGAGCTGTAGTCGACGAAGATTTTTTATGCTCTAGATGTTCCAGCAGTGTATGGAGCATAATGGCGATGGCGTCCTCAGTCGACCTGTTCTCCCTGTATGCAAGGAACTACCCAGAAGTGCTAACGCTACTGGGGGTACACCAAGCTAAGCCACACAAGCAGTTACTCATGACATTTCAGAACAGAAAAAATCTACAGGAGAATAACACTTAGTGACCAAAATCAAGTAATACAAGGCAAGGCAAAGTGAATGTGGATTAAGATATTGATTGCGTTAATCAATCATCAGGACCAAAATGCGCAACGTGGCGCAGCACTGTACTTTTACCTTTGTAATAACGCAAAACACTACTAAAGACAGCAGAACTGCAGACACAATATGGTGCCACTTTACAGTATCTCAGTATGCACAAGCCCAAACAACACACACTCAGAGCAGGATTGTAGCACTAATAACGATACAATGGAACGTAATGAGGTACACGACTCCCTGTAGCTCGCATGTAGATGTAGGGAGAGTGATCAGGCGATCTACGAGCTTGGAGGATTGGAATCACGAATGGCATGTTTGTGGAGATGAGAGTGGAATCCAAGCAGGGAGCGGAACAGAACACTGAGCAACAGAAGAAAAGCAGGTTTACGACAGGGCAAGCAACAACTGAGCAGAGTTGGCCAGTTCTGATTGACTGTTGTCTTATCAACGGTCTGGCATTGAATGGCGAGAAGAGCCCATCTTTTATGGTCGACGGAGATGATTATTGAAGGGTGGCTGTTATGATCTGGCTGTCTAGGGTAGTCGAGGTGCAACAAAAAGCAGAACAGAAACTGTGTTCCAGGGTAATAGGCAGTGCTTCACTTGAAAGGTCAGCCTCATGCAATACAAAATGTGTGGGTGCAAAATGCGTGCTACCAAAATAAAAGAAATAAATAGAACCAAAATGAACTTCACTCTTATCTGAAATTGATGTGTTTGCTCGGAAGAGAAGGAGGAAGAGGATGAAAAAAGATAACCAAAACACCAAAAGCAGTATCCCAAACCAAAGTACAAATAAAGTAGCACCCCTTAACTAAAGCTAACAAAGATTTTTCTATTGCAAAGTACAATAATCCAAGAGTCCATCACAAGCCTTTAACCGTCACATGCACCAACTCAATTCACTTATCACAATTTTCAAAGCACAAACTAAACAGGGGCAAGCTGACTTCCCCAAAAGAACCGCCACCAAATGGGTGAAGGAGCCTTTTTTTTTTTCTAATTTTTTTTTGGGGGGCCTTTTGTTGGCTTTATTAGATAGGTATAGTTGAGAGACAGACAGGAAAGTATGGAGAAGAATGGGGGGATGACATGCAGTAAAGGGCTGTGAGCTGGATTCAAACCCAAGCTGCTGCATCGAGGACTATAGCTCCTGTTCATGGGTCACCCACCAAAAGGAGCCTTTTAAAAGTCACATGCATCTCTTGATTGGAGGCTGTAGTCTGGTCTGCTCCAATCCAGTTTCAGCTCCAGAGAGGGTAGACACATCTACCGGACTGTCAAGCTGAAGGTGCTGTCACGTGACCACACAGTGGCCCGCTGAAGCTCGAGTGTTGTCATGTCACAATGTTGTGAAGCGCTAGTGAGCACCCACCATGTGTGCAATTGTCAGATGCGGCATGTTTACATGCGGGAGAAATGCATGTAGTGGACACGCGGCTTTCGTGTTTTTACTCCAGCACACTTTTGCAATGCAAACCTGCCAAAGTTCCTTGTCTCTGCGTTCCTGAACCAACTCATCCAACACATCATTACAACTCCACATCCTGCAGTGGCCTCCCTCTCACTACCACAAAGGCTATGCAAGTATTATTTTCCCTCTCCTAAATGAATGAATCAACAAATTACGTCTGGTTTTCCAATTTCAAAGTAATTCTAAATTCATCACCTTCCTACCAACTGCTTCCAATGACAAAGTTAATTTTTTTGTTTATCTGCATTTATTCATTCATTTATTCACTGTCTGTTGTTTATTGTTTGTTCATAGTATTAGTTAATAAGTGTTTGTATATAATTTGTATCGATTCTACCATGCATTTCCTTGTTTTGGGAACTGGAGGTCAATGAAATCAGAATTTAAGACTTTCAGATGACAGACTGATCAGTTTCTTTTCATCAAAGTCTCTTTGAGACTCAATTTGAACATTTTCTCAAACTGAGAATGGTGTCCCTAAATTAATGAGTGCAATTTTAATCAAGAATAGTTTCTACCATCAAGGTGGTGCAACCTGCACTTTCATCTACATTGTTTGGATCCCACATGAGGCTCATTTCTACCAAATGTTTTTACATGTGTCTGCCACTAGAACTCTGTGTGGCATTTATCTGGACTCCAACCTGAGCTGCTGTTAACTTGTGATTTCTGAGACTGGAGACTTGGATGAACTTATCCTCAACAGCAGAGGAGACTCTTAGTCTTCCTTTCCTGGGGAGGTCCTCATGTGAGCCAATTTTGTTGTAGTGCTTGATGGTTTTTGCACAAAAATGCACAGATGTATATAAATGAAACACAAGCAATTTTGATATTATTCCGCCAAGGTACCTCGGTGGAGTTATATGATGATCGCCATTGGTTTGTCTGTCTTTTGATAACTTAATCATAAACTTTTTATTTCTAAAAAATATGGATCTAAATTTATGAATAAAAATTTACATTCTTAAAATAAGAACAATCAAAATTACACCGTTTATCAAACCCAGAAACTATGAAAACAGAATGAATCTATGGATTTTCAACTCTTTAAAGGTCCTTATACTACTTATGCTTATGTTATGTGCCACACAGTGGAAAAACCGAACTAAATCCAGGCTTTAAATCATCAAAAGCACTTTTTTCTATATGTTCATTTAAAAAAAAAATTTAATTCAAAACACATGTTTATTTATAAATTCATCTGTCAACCAAGTTTATTTGAATTGAAATACTTTATCGAGTCAAATATTGCTATTTGACAAAAATGTGATTAATTGCAATTACATAATACAAAGCCTCTAATTAATTAGACACATTTTGTAATCGCTGCCCGCCAGATAGATAGATAGATAGATAGATAGATAGATGGATGGATGGATGGATGGATGGATGGATGGATGGATGGATGGATGGATGGATGGATGGATGGATGGATGGATGGATAGATAGATAGATAGATAGATAGATAGATAGATAGATAGATAGATAGATAGATAGATAGATAGATAGATAGATAGATAGATAGATAGACTATAGATAGATAGATAGAATCTTAACTGTCAAACTCAATACGCTGGTCTATGAACGTGCAAATATAAACTTTTACATCTATGTTCAGAGAGCACTCTTTAACTTATCTTTTTAAATAGGATTGGATAGTCGGTGCTGCAAAAAAGTCTCTGCAGGACTGCTAGCAAACTGGTTGCTTGCTGGCAAAAACCCAGAGCCAGTGGTTGTATATAAAAGGATATGGTTGAGAAAGAAAGCTGCGAATCCCTCAACACAAAGTGTTTAGGTAGACATTACCACAGCCCCCTCAATCATCTATCACTGTGTGTGACAAGTCCCAAATGTCAGACGGGGCAATCCCTCAGAGCAACACTAACTAGATAGAAACAGAGGACAGATATGGTATTGAACGGTGGACAAAAAGTTCTGAGGTAGTGCTTTTGTTCATTACAGTCCACCTGATAAATGGCTCACAGGTTCTGATAGTTTCAGCAAATAGTTTCCAGTCTCCTCTGCCACTGCCAGCATCCTGGAGACAAGCCTGCAAAGAAAGTTTCCATCATTGTCCACACTTGTCACCTGGTCCTGTTGTTTTCCTGTCTCTCAGTAGCAGACTTCGAGGCTGAATTATAAAGATGACAGGGCAAAAACTTCCTGCCAATGAATCTTTCATGGACACACTAAAGTCAGTCTGAGTCTTTGAGATTAGATTATTTCAAATGCCACTGTCCAGGATGTAAAATGGACTGCAGTGCACGCTGACATATTGAGACAGCAGAAGAGAGCAACTTCATTGTCTTTTCAAACCATAATAGTCCGTCACAACCAAACAATGTATTAGATATTTATATCAGATTTCACCTCATTTGTGTCTCATGCCTTTTTTTTAAAGTTTATTTTAAAATTCATGTAAAAAGATGCCACTGGAATTTTTTTTCATGTTTTATCACATTAATCACAAATCCCACAGATCATTGTCTGGAGCTGTAGTAAATGTAATTACAGATTTTTAAGTCTGACATACAAAGTCATTAAAAGAGGGTGGAGCCAGCTTTGCAGAGGCAGTTTAACCTCCAAAATGGTGTTTAGTTACTCTTTAGAGTGGGCATGCCCAAAGTCCGGCCTGGGGGCCAAATCCGGCCCACTGTCCAATTTCATATGGCCCGCGGCCTCTGTCGTAAAATGCATCACTTGTAGCCCGCCAGCATTTGTGACAAGGGTATAAATACACAGGTAAAAAAATTACTTTCGGTTTCACCACAAGGTGGCAGCATGATCCATTCTGACTATAGGCTGTATAGAATGGACACCAGCATTTGCACACTAGTGTTTGACGGGCAAGTCATTGTGATGTCTATAGTACAGCACGCTTCTGTATGGAAGCAAATCAGACTCATCAGATTCTGAATTTTAAAAGCTGCTGAATTTCTTACTTTGAATTTTTTTGCATCAAAATTACGCATGTGAATTTTTTATTCCTGAATTTAGCTCATCAAAATTCTAAAAACCAGTTAAAAATTCAATGTCTTCAAAATTCGCCATCAAAACAATTCAATGTCTTCAAAATTCACCATCAAAAAATTCAATGTTCAAAATTCACCATCAAAAAATTCAATGTTCAAAATTCGCCATCAAAAAATTAAATGTTAAAAAATTCGCTGTCAAAAATTCGCTGTTCACATCCGGGGGACTCAGGCGTAAACAATCGATCCTAGCCAAAATCGAACCAACGCCCAGCCAATCACGTGGCGCTCCTCCGGTCATGTGACGCAGACGGTTCCCTTCACAAGACCGGGATCAACCGGCTACCAGCATCATGCTGGCAGCATGAACGACGGCGCTTCAGTGAGTGTATTAATCCTTTTTGTCCTGTATGCGGTTTATTTTTGTGAGAGTCAGTAAGCTGTAATGCATGCCGTTAGCTGCGCTAGCACAGCGTTAGCCGCGCTAATACGGCGCTAGCACAGCGTTAGCCCTGCTAATACAGCGCTAGCCACGCTAGCCGCGCTAATACAGCGCTAGCCGCGCTAATACAGCGCTAGCCACGCTAATACAGTGCTAGCCGCGCTAGCCGCGCTAATACAGCGCTAGCCGCGCTAGCACAGTAATAAGGTCATACAGACAGCACGTTCTGCAGCTGGGTAGTTGAGTAACAATTTTATGAACGCACAAATGGGTGGAAGTGTGATTTATGTGCCCGAAAATGCAGTTAAGTCACAGAGCAGTGTAAAGAAACTGGTCACCTAGCAAACTGAATTAGTCTAGGTAACACTTTGTTTATTATGTGTGTTTTCTGCTCAAGTTAATGTCCTGGTTTGATTCATTTTAAATTACTCCTGATCTTGAAAGGTTTTAAACTGTGCAGTCAAAGTAGTTACAACTGTGAGCGAATAGCTTGAAATGAACTGCCCTAGACTGCTCTGTTCATAGCTGACCACAGCATGCTATATCAAGAGTTAATGTGCAATGATGGTGATAAATGCGGCCCATTTTTTCAACTGTTTCCTGTTTAGTATGTGTACCCTAGATTGTTTTTGATAATTAGTTGTAGCCATTTATTTAATCAATTTTAATCCACTCCATAGCAACACCGTCTGAACTGACCAGTCTGGATGGGAGACTCTACCAAGAACTCTCTTCGCTGAAGTAGTGAATGGCAAATACCTGACAGCCTCCACCTGCTATGAGACCTTACACATCCCAGGACATTACAAGGACCACACATCATTTAAGACTGACATCCTGGCCTGTATTTGCACTTGCCAGTCAAGATATGGTAGGTGTTGTTCTCTAGTTAGTTTTACTTGACTGACAAAACTAAGTGCACTTTTGGATTCCCTCCCCTACCTGTTCTCCCAACTCACCTGACAGGTTATCTGGCTCAAGTATGCATGTTTCTGCCATACATTTAAAGTATCGGAAGTTAAGAATATTTCTGGTGAACAATACATGCAATCACGGCATTAAAGCAGGAGTTAAAAATGAACTGGACTGTACTGACTTTATTTTCTCACTGGTGAATGGGATGAAAATCCGTTGCAATATTACAGAACAGCAGCCTATATATATATATATATATATGTATATATATATATATATATATATATATATATATATATATATATATATATATATATATATATATAGTATGCCAAATACTGTCAGAGCAAAAAATATTTTTAAATTGGCTGTCACTGTCAACCTACTTTAACAGGCATTTTTTTGCACATTGAAATTTGAGGTTGTTTGAATTACACTATCTCAGAACAATGATGAAGAATCTATAATACTGAACGAGTAGATCAATAATCTCAGATTATGGGTGAGTTGAAATATGAAAAAAATGAAGTGGTCTATGAAAAGTCCAGCCTTCGAAACCTGACATGTTGTTTTGTGTAATTTCTTTGTAAATTAGCCCTGCATCCAGTCATTACCATGACATTGGCATAATGGAACCATGACCACATATATTGTTCTGCAGATAGTGGCATTTTTCCAATGGCAAATTTTCATGCTTTGACAGATACAGTGGTGGAAAAAAGTTTTCAGGCACCTTTAAAATTTTCCACAATCTCAAATATTATCGTGAAATATTTGTTGGAAAGTCTTTTGTGTTTCAAAAGGTGTGACTGCATTAGACAGACACAAATGATGCTTTTTTTGTTTATTGTTTACATGACTAACAAAACTAAATTCTACCAAAATGACCCAATATTCAAAATTTCTTATTTTTACGGAACCAATCAATTTCAAGTTTTTATTGACTTTTTTAGGATTTGTTTCATATTATGGCTGTGACTGAACTAATAGAAATTGCATTTGAAGACCTCAGAGGGATTCTTAATGCAATATTTCACAAATGTACGAGGTGTCCAAAAACTTTTTTTCCACCGCTGTATTTAATAGCAATCTGATATGCTTATGTTAGCAAGACAAATAAATGAAAATTTCAGGCTTTAATCTTGAATTATTCTTGAGATATTATATATATATTATATCCATCCATTATCTATACACCGCTTAATCCTCACTAGGGTCGTGGGGGGGCTGGAGCCTATCCCAGCTGACTCGGGCGAAGGCAGGGGACACCCTAGACAGGTCGCCAGTCTGTCGCAGGGCTACATACAGACAAACAATCACTCTCACATTCACACCTACGGGCAATTTAGAATAATCAATTAACCTTAGCATGTTTTTGGACTGTGGGAGGAAGCCGGAGTACCCGGAGAAAACCCACGCATGCACAGGGAGAACATGCAAACTCCATGCAGAAAGATCCTGGGAAAGCCGGGACGCAAACCAGGGATCTTCTCACTGCAAGGCGAAAGTGCTAACCACTACGCCACTGTACAGCCCCATATATATTATATATAGCCTCAAATTTCAATGTGAGAAAAAAAATACTGAAACTAGGTCTACGGTCCACTTAAAAAAATCTAAAAGTATTTGACATACTCAGCTAATATTTCACAGATACCATTATCTATACATGGGACAGACATATTCAGTTCCAGTAAGTTGTACAGGTGCTCTGGAGATGTGACCATTCTTTGTCGCCCAGCTGCTCCTCTCTCAGAGTGCACAGTTGCAATGTACTGATTCCTGTTTTCTTTTTCTGCGCTGATAAGATGGTGTAGCTGTGTCAGTGCATTTAAAATAGCTGGGAAAACTTCTACTTGGTTAGATAAATCATTTAAAAACACAAGTTCTTGTGTGCAAGTGAACTCTAAGAAGTCCAGATCCAGAGGCATGCGTCCGAGAATATGCTCCAAACGAGAACAAAGTCTCACATAAAGATGATTTAACAATAGTTCCTAGAACAGAGAAAAACAAAGTTATATAATGCAAACCACCAATGGGAAAAATGACTTAACCTGACTGGAAGACTAGACTGCCTCATTAGACATTTCTTTTAGAACAAATTAAGAGGAGGGTACACATACTAAACAGGAAACAGTTGAAAAATGGGCTGCGTTTATCTATCATTGCACAATAACTCTTGATATAGCATGCTGTGGTCAGCTATGAACAGAGCAGTCTAGGGCAGTTCTTTTCAAGCTATTCGCTCACAGTTGTAACTACTTTGACTGCACAGTTTAAAACCTTTCAAGATCAGGAGTAATTTAAAATGAATCAAACCAGGACATTAACTTGAGCAGAAAACACACATAATAAACAAAGTGTTACCTAGACTAACTCAGTTTGCTAGGCGACCAGTTTCTTTACACTGCTCTGTAGGGTTGCCACCCGTCCCTTAAAATACGGAAACGTCCTTTATTTGACAATTAATTGTTGCGTCTCGTATTGAATCAATACGGGATGCAAGTTGTTCCGTATTTTCATAAATGCCCCGTACACGTCTGTCACACACTCATCAAAATTGCATAATGAATAAAATAAAACAAAACACAGGAAATATTAAGGGCAGCCAATTTCATCTTCGTAGGACCTATGTAGCGAGGACCCGATGCCAGGTCCAGTGGACAGACTTCAGACGTCTCTGTGTGTCCGGTCCTGTCTCTGGTTGCCAGGTTACAGACGCTGCTGCACCCGCACCTTTAAAAATGTCTACACCTGAAACTCCACCACGTCTAAAGAAGCAAAAACGTTTGCAAATGTACAGACTGGAGTGGGAGGAGTGGAACCCCTGGCAATGGGTACAAGGCAAACTGTGCTTTCTGTTGCTCATGGACTGGCTGAAGTAAGGCAGCATCAGGAGACAAACATGGAGGAAATATGAGAACAGAGAGAACCCAACCAGCAGGTCACAGTTTATCATCATCTAATCATCTCCTGAAGTCGATATGGTAAGAGGACATCATGATGAGATCACCTAGATTTCCTACAGTATATGGCTGTGAATTTACCAGAGGATGCTTATAATAATGCTGATGTGGCTGTATACTCTACACTATTTTAGTGACTCAGTAAATGCCTAAGTTGGTTATTATTTTTTAAATGCTTTTTAGTTTTTACTAAACATTTATTTAATAGCCTATATGTAATCAAACATGGCCTTTGCCTAAAAAGAATAATATTTCATTGCACAAGTGAAAGTATAGTAATTAAAACTGTTCAATTTATTATATGTTGCTAAAAAACACAAACAAAAAACACATCATAGTAATATGTCAATTAAAAAGCCCATAGTATAGCATGTTCCCAACAAACGTCATAGTATGGCCTTGGTCCAGCAAATGTCCATAGTATAGCATGTCATCCAACAAACGTCCATAGTATAGCATGTCGCCCAACAAACGTCATAGTATAGCATGTCGCTCTAAAATTGTCATAGTTTAGCATGTTGCTCTTAAAACATCATAGTATAGCATGTCACTCAAAAAATGTCACAGTGTAGCCTTTGGTCTAAAAACGTCATACTATAGCATGTCGTTCAGAAAACGTCATAGTATAGCATGTCGTTCTAAAAACGTCTTAGTATCGCCTGTCGCTCCAAAAACGTCAGAGTATAGTCTTTGGTCCAACAAACGTCATAGTATAGCATGTCGTTCAGAAAACATCATAGTATAGCATGTCGCTCTAAAAATCTCATAGTGTAGCATGTCACTCTATAAACGTCATAGTATAGCATGTTCAACAAATGTCATGGTATAGCATGTTGCTCTTAAAACGTCATACAATAGCATGTCGTCCAAAAAATGTCATAGTATAGCCTTTGGTCCAACAAACGTCATAGTATAACATGTCGCCCAAAAAACGTCATATTATAGCCTTTGGTCTAAAAACATCATAGTATAGCATGTCGCTCAGAAAACGTTATAGTATAGCATGTCGCTCTAAAAACGTCATAGAAAAGCCTTTAGTCCACAAAACGTTATGTCCCAGCTGTCTGAAGTAGGTGACGAGCAACACAAAAACAGTACAAACGCTGGTTTCCAGAGGGTTTGACGAGTATTTATTTGAAAGATTAAGTTTACAACAACACATGTGAGGGGGTTAAAAGCAAATGGGTGTTAGTAAAATAAAAATAAATAAACAGAACTAAAAGTGAACTTCATGTTGACATTGATGGGCATTCCAACCAGGAACAAAGTAAAAGATAATCAATACGAAAAAAAACTCTTCCTGTTCACCTCTTAAAACCCAAAAACACACCGCAGTAGCACCCTAAACTAAAACTACCAATGGATTCCCTGTTTTCCTTTCTGAACAATTCAAAGGTCCCTCTCTATCTCCCCACACATCCACCAACCACTGGAACACATCTCCAAAGTTCTGCCGGGCCAGCTCAGCTTCCCCTCAGAAGAAGTGCAACCACCTGCCAGATGAAGGAGCCTTTTGAGAGGCAGCTGGCATCGTGATTGGACTGTACTTTGGTCTGTTCCAGTCCAGCTTCAGCTCCAGAGACGGCAGGCAGGACGAGTCAACGGAGGCCGGGTGGACGAAGGCATGCAGCTGAGTACAATACAGAAAACAACAGAAGTGTGCAGTGGCCCAGGACCAGAACAACCAGAGTAGCATGGTATGTCTCTTAGAAAACATCATAGTATAGCCTTTGGTATGAAAAAACGCCATAATATACATCGTATATTGTACAAATAACAAGTCAAAGGAAAGAGACATACATTGTAGAATTGTAACTGTGGGCTGACTGATTATCAGTATTTTATTTTTTTCACTGATTTACGGTAATAAATACATTTAAAAATGGTGCTACTTTTGCTCTGAACCTTTATCTACCTGTGGTCGCTCTGTCTTCTGGAGTGATTTGATTGGTTATCCGTCACGAATAAAACTCCTGTAACTTAACATCTGTAAACAAAACAAAAACGTATCAACAAAGTTTTCTGTTAGAGTTTGTGTTCTTGTAAGTTTAACTCCAAGATTTTAAATACTTTCATTTACTGCAAATGAATATCTACTCTTGCTAGGTTAGCGTCCCACATGTTCTTTGGCTCAGCTAAAGCTAACTCTCTCCAACTTGTGGATCTCTTGAGTTGCTTGTTAAAATATCTTGCTAGAGGTGCTGAAGCTCAGAAAGTCTGAGATGTTTGTTCAAAATAAGCTCATTTTCAAGTCTTATCTGAACTGTCCTCTTTTGTTTGAACTTTCTCTGAACTTAGGAGTTAATGACAGAGCAGCACATCCAGACTCAGTCTCATTTATGTAGAGATTAAACTTCAGTGTCATTTATTGATGTTAAAGTGCAGTTTTTCAAATGTTTGTTGCACATGCTCCTGACCAAACCAGTCCAGGTGGAAGATGATGTGAAGAGAAAGCTCCAGAGGATGAATATCACACATTTACATTGGAAATAAATGCCCTTTAATTAGACATTGTCATGCAAAAGTTGGATTTCCCTCTAATGATGTTCAAATCTTTGTTGAGTGTTTCGTGGATGTTGGTTTCTAAATGTTTTCTGACGCCAATTACAGGTCAAATTGTCTCAAGACACTTTATTTTTCCATTTTCTGTCATATTTAAAATATGACAAAGTAAGAAATTTAAACCTCTTGACTCATCCAATTTATTATTTGGTTTTGAAGAGACTAATCGACAACTAAAATAACTTTCTCCACTAAAACTAATAAACATGAGGTCAAATAGAAGGAACAGTTTTAAATACTGCAGGCCCACGATGACAAGAATAAAGTTTCTCAACAAAAACTAAATCTGCTGGTGGATTCCGTTAAAGTCCTAATAAATGATAAAGTGTGATACTAAAGGTTTGTGGTGCTAAAAATGTCCAAGTAAAGATATCAAGTTGAACATCTGGATGGAGGTTGATAAAAGTTGACCCCCTTTCATTTCTCTGGAGCGACTCCATGGATTTTATGGATGGTGGTTAAAGACCTGCTCTTCTAGTGGTCTTCCTTCTAGTCGCTGTAAAAAGTCAGTCCATCCTGGCCGACTTCAACACCTCTTCATGACAACTTGTTCTGCCTCCGACCTGGTGGAAACTCCAGAAACTCGGGAAAACCCATGGAGACTCGAAGAACTCGTCGGGCGGGGGAAGGTGTGGTGGGTAGTGGGGGAGTAGCGGGGGGAGGCTGCCACCCACCTCCCCGCCTACTCTCCGCCCTGACTCCACCCAGACTCTGCCTCAGCTCCACCCATGTGGTCACTTCGGAAACTTTGATGCCAAAGGGACGACGAAATGATTTCTTTTTATCTGATCTGTAGCTCAGTGAGTTAAGGATTTGCCTATGGAGCTGCAGGTCGCTGGTTCAAGACCAGGCCCTTCTTAAATTTTTATCAAAATCCTGACAAAGACAAAGAAAGAAAAGTGCCATTGGTGGGTCTTGAACCTGCAACCTTCCACTCTGTAGTCACTCCTCTTATTCCCCTGAGCTACTTGCTCAGATACTAAATGTTCTTTTTTTTGCGCATTTATCATCTATTTTTTGTCGTTTTCGAGTTTTTTTTAATCTCGAGTCTCGACTCGACCGTTTTTCTCAGGAGGTTGGACTTCAGCCTTTGTGCTGGAGGGTGGAACCCTCACTTCCAAGACTTTCCAAAGCCTCCACACCTCCCGAGTCCTCAGGACCTGAGCTTTCACACAGTCTGAGGGCTGAAATTTTCTAAGTCCCACAGTTGTTCTCTGTTAGATTTAACTTTCAGACAGTCCAAGGACTGATATCTTCTAAGTTCCTGAGTAGTTCTCTGTTAGTTTGAACCTTCAGACAGTCTGAGGACTGAAATCTTGAAAGTTCTTGAGTAGTTCTCTGTTAGTTTGAACCTTCAGACAGTCTGAGGACTGAAGTTTTAAAAGTTTCTCAATACTTCTCTGTTAGTTTGAACTTTATGGTTAACAGAAGCCTTAAAACTTGTGACCATGAGTCTTGATTTCACATTTAGACCATCCATCTGAGTTCTTCTCAGACCTTCACCTGTGGGTTTTTTAGAAATACTCAACAAACTTTGATTCTCTTCACTGAACAGTAAAGTTTGTGGAGATCAGAAGGTAACATTAGTTTGATCAATGCCTTCAACTACTAGTAGACTTTATCTGGCAAGCAGTTTTCTGAAATGAGTTCTTAGTAAATCTTTCAACAATCAAACCAAGAACATAGAAAGAGGAAACATTTGAAAAAACAACTTGATGTTTTCATTTCAGACTAGAAAACACTTTAAGATCTTTATCTGTTTTTGCTCTTTTGATCGTTTTATTGTCTCTTCTGTTTAATTTGATCTTCTAAAGTTTAACTGGTGTCTTTTCAAATGTTTTGTCTTTAGTTTGATTCTTCTTAAATGTTTAATTTTGCTCTTTTCTCACCTTTTATTCTTTTCTAATGTCTGATTTGATTTCCAAATGTTTTGTCTTTTTAATGTTTAATTGTTTTTTCAAATGTTTTATCGGCTTGTTTGAAAAATTTCCTTTTCTTTCCCTGTGTTTAATTTTTCGATTAAATCTTTAAGGTTTTTCTTTTTAAATGTTTTACCACCTTTCAATGTTTAATTTTCTTTTTAAATGCTTCATTGTATTTTCAGTTTAATTCCTATTTAAAGTTTTATTGTCTTTAAGATTTAGTTTTCCAATTAAACATTTAATTTTTAATTCAATGTTTTGTGTTTTTAAAAGTTTAATAATCTAATGTTTTGTATTTTAAAAAAATGTTTAATATTCTTGTTTAATTGTATTTTTTAAATGTTTAATTATCTAAAATATTTAATCTTTAATGCTTCATATTTTTGTTTAATAAATTTTGTTTAATTTCATAATTACATGTTTTGTATCTTCTGTTTAATTATTTAATTAAATATTTTGTCTGTTTAATATAATTTAATTGTATTTAATGTTTAATTTTCTTTTTAAAAGTTTTGTTGTATTAAATGCTTTTTTCCTTTGATTCAATTGCTTTTTTGAAATGTAGTTTATTTCTTTAATCTTCTGTCAAGACTTTAACCTCAACCTTAGAAATGAAACAAACCCTTAAATCACAATGAAAATACAATCATGAGTTACTCAATTATTCAGTTTATCAATTCAACTTTATTTGTTTAGCACCTTTCACACAGATGACAAAACTAAACAAGCAAAGAGAAAAAACTATGCTAAAACTATGATTAAAACAAAAAACATTTTTAAAAAAAGATTTAACATCATAATAAAATCTGTTGTGTCCAGGGGATGGAGGGAGTTTATTGAAGTCTTTTTGGGCTCACATGGCAAATCATTTAAAATATAAACTTTATATTCAGTCTGAGGAAACTGGAAACTGCAGAGTGACGGAAGAACCAAAAATATCTCCTGTTTTCTCCTTTAATGAGTCGATTCTTGTGCTTTCAGACCAAAGAACTACAGACTCTTCACAACCTGCTCAAACTCTTGGTACAGGACCTCACCACACGGGTCAAGAAGGTTTCCGTCTCATTTCTACTCTGAAGCTCACCTTCTCCTGCTCAAACTACTGACAAATGTTTCTGCTGCTCTAAAGTCTGGTCTCCAGAACTTCCTAAAAACTCTCAAAGTCTCTTCTGCTGCAGGTTGCTTTGTAGAATTGTTACAGAAAACCTCACTAAAGCACATGGAGGGGCCTCAAGATAGTCGTCCAAATGAAACTGTACAAAAACCAAACTTGCACAACCCAAACGCTAAAGTCTCCTGCAGCCTACCAGAGAACCTCTGAGAACAGAGAATCAGGACAGGAACTCTTACCTTCTGGACAACCAACGCTGGTTCTCAAACAAGAATACAGAATGTGTCTGACCAAAAACCTCTGAAGCCTCACTACAGCCAAGATAAAGACACAACTCAGCTGCACCAAATCCACTAATCACTGACACATTAGCACCATGTGCTAGCTGTGGCTAAAGAACCACATTTACCAAGACAGCTCTCCAGTACAAAGCCCTAAAACACACCAAGAAACACATTAAAGACGATTTTACTGCTGGAAGCTGCAAGCCAACGCCTAAAGAACAAACTAAAGCAACGGAGCCAAACCCGGTTCAGTGGTGAAGAAAAACAGAGGAAATGTTTGTCTGCAGCTAAACAAAGCAGGAAGACACTGAGCTGCTCAGGTGTTCCTGATAACACCAAGCAGCCACCTGGACAGCCAATAGGAACACAGCTTCCTGGAAGTCCAGAGGCCTGGCTTAGTCCAGGAAATTTAGTTTAAAGTTGAAGCAGAAAGTTGACAAAGAAAGTTGAAAACCACCTTCTGATACCTGAAATCTCTGAGTTTTCACACAAAGAACACCTGAACATGTCAAACTGGTTCCATAGTAGAACCCTCATTGTAAAAATGTCATAGTATGGTGTGTTGCTCAAAAAACATTACGACCCGGCTGTCTTGGGTCGCTGAGGAGCAACACAAAAACAGGACAAACGCTGGTTTCCAGGGGGTTAGGAGGATATTTATTTGAAAGAAGAAGTTTACAACAACACAACATGTGAGCAGAAAAATCACAAAGTCTGTCTTTAGTTCAGCTGAAAATATCAGTTTTTGTCTTTTTTATTGACCAAACTTTTCAGGAAGGAGATGAAGAATAATTAAAGCTCTCATGTAGAAGTCCAACTTATTTTGGATCCTTGTGGAGAGTTTAATCTTAGAGTTTGTAAAGCTGTTGAGTTTTTAGAGTTATATGGATTGTTTTGACATTTAATAACCGAGTCCTGAAATAAAATTACAGTTGTGGATTTCTGTCATTTAGTCTGTCATTTAGGTTTTCGTTGAAAAAAAAATCATCATGAATTTTGGCACAAAAAAAACGCCATAGTATACTATGTCAAAAAATGTCATTTTTCAGCATGTTGTGAAAACATGTCATATGATGAAATAATGTAAAGCAGGCTGTGAAAAACACTCCAGAAAGGTTTTCTTTGAAAAAAAAATCATCATGAATTTTGGCACAAAAAAAACGCCTTACTATACTATGTCGAAAAAAAATGCGATTTTTTTAACATGCTGTAAAAACATGCCATATGATGAAATAATGTAAAGGAGGCCGTGAAAAACACTCCAGAAAGGTTTTCTTTGAAAAAAAAATCATCATGAATTTTGGCGCAAAAAAAACGCCTTACTATACTATGTCGAAAAAAAATGCCATTTTTTTAACATGCTGTAAAAACATGCCATATGATGAAATAATGTAAAGGAGGCCGTGAAAAACACTCCAGAAAGGTTTTCTTTGAAAAAAAAATCATCATGAATTTTGGCGCAAAAAAAAACGCCTTACTATACTATGTCGAAAAAAAATGCGATTTTTTTAACATGCTGTAAAAACATGCCATATGATGAAATAATGTAAAAGAGGCTGTGAAAAACACTATGGTAAGGTTTTCTTTGAAAAAAAAATCATCATGAATTTTGGCGCAAAAAAAACGCCTTACTATACTATGTCGAAAAAAAATGCCATTTTTTTAACATGCTGTAAAAACATGCCATATGATGAAATAATGTAAAGGAGGCCGTGAAAAACACTCCAGAAAGGTTTTCTTTGAAAAAAAAATCATCATGAATTTTGGCGCAAAAAAAACGCCTTACTATACTATGTCGAAAAAAAATGCCATTTTTTTAACATGCTGTAAAAACATGCCATATGATGAAATAATGTAAAAGAGGCTGTGAAAAACACTATGGTAAGGTTTTCTTTGAAAAAAAAATCATCATGAATTTTGGCGCAAAAAAAACGCCTTACTATACTATGTCGAAAAAAAATGCCATTTTTTTAACATGCTGTAAAAACATGCCATATGATGAAATAATGTAAAGGAGGCCGTGAAAAACACTATGGTAAGGTTTTCTTTGAAAAAAAAATCATCATGAATTTTGGCGCAAAAAAAACGCCTTACTATACTATGTCGAAAAAAAATGCCATTTTTTTAACATGCTGTAAAAACATGCCATATGATGAAATAATGTAAAAGAGGCTGTGAAAAACACTATGGTAAGGTTTTCTTTGAAAAAAAAATCATCATGAATTTTGGCGCAAAAAAAACGCCTTACTATACTATGTCGAAAAAAAAATGCCATTTTTTTAACATGCTGTAAAAACATGCCATATGATGAAATAATGTAAAAGAGGCTGTGAAAAACACTCCAGAAAGGTTTTCTTTGAAAAAAAAATCATCATGAATTTTGGCGCAAAAAAAACGCCTTACTATACTATGTCGAAAAAAAATGCCATTTTTTTAACATGCTGTAAAAACATGCCATATGATGAAATAATGTAAAAGAGGCTGTGAAAAACACTCCAGAAAGGTTTTCTTTGAAAAAAAAATCATCATGAATTTTGGCGCAAAAAAAACGCCTTACTATACTATGTCGAAAAAAAATGCCATTTTTTTAACATGCTGTAAAAACATGCCATATGATGAAATAATGTAAAAGAGGCTGTGAAAAACACTATGGTAAGGTTTTCTTTGAAAAAAAAATCATCATGAATTTTGGCGCAAAAAAAACGCCTTACTATACTATGTCGAAAAAAAATGCGATTTTTTTAACATGCTGTAAAAACATGCCATATGATGAAATAATGTAAAAGAGGCCGTGAAAAACACTCCAGAAAGGTTTTCTTTGAAAAAAAAATCATCATGAATTTTGGCGCAAAAAAAACGCCTTACTATACTATGTCGAAAAAAAATGCCATTTTTTTAACATGCTGTAAAAACATGCCATATGATGAAATAATGTAAAAGAGGCTGTGAAAAACACTCCAGAAAGGTTTTCTTTGAAAAAAAAATCATCATGAATTTTGGCGCAAAAAAAACGCCTTACTATACTATGTCGAAAAAAAATGCGATTTTTTTAACATGCTGTAAAAACATGCCATATGATGAAATAATGTAAAAGAGGCTGTGAAAAACACTCCAGAAAGGTTTTCTTTGAAAAAAAAATCATCATGAATTTTGGCGCAAAAAAAACGCCTTACTATACTATGTCGAAAAAAAATGCCATTTTTTTAACATGCTGTAAAAACATGCCATATGATGAAATAATGTAAAAGAGGCTGTGAAAAACACTCCAGAAAGGTTTTCTTTGAAAAAAAAATCATCATGAATTTTGGCGCAAAAAAAACGCCTTACTATACTATGTCGAAAAAAAATGCCATTTTTTTAACATGCTGTAAAAACATGCCATATGATGAAATAATGTAAAGGAGGCCGTGAAAAACACTCCAGAAAGGTTTTCTTTGAAAAAAAAATCATCATGAATTTTGGCGCAAAAAAAACGCCTTACTATACTATGTCGAAAAAAAATGCCATTTTTTTAACATGCTGTAAAAACATGCCATATGATGAAATAATGTAAAAGAGGCTGTGAAAAACACTCCAGAAAGGTTTTCTTTGAAAAAAAAATCATCATGAATTTTGGCGCAAAAAAAACGCCTTACTATACTATGTCGAAAAAAAATGCCATTTTTTTAACATGCTGTAAAAACATGCCATATGATGAAATAATGTAAAAGAGGCTGTGAAAAACACTCCAGAAAGGTTTTCTTTGAAAAAAAAATCATCATGAATTTTGGCGCAAAAAAAACGCCTTACTATACTATGTCGAAAAAAAAATGCCATTTTTTTAACATGCTGTAAAAACATGCCATATGATGAAATAATGTAAAAGAGGCTGTGAAAAACACTCCAGAAAGGTTTTCTTTGAAAAAAAAATCATCATGAATTTTGGCGCAAAAAAAACGCCTTACTATACTATGTCGAAAAAAAAATGCCATTTTTTTAACATGCTGTAAAAACATGCCATATGATGAAATAATGTAAAGGAGGCCGTGAAAAACACTCCAGAAAGGTTTTCTTTGAAAAAAAAATCATCATGAATTTTGGCGCAAAAAAAACGCCTTACTATACTATGTCGAAAAAAAATGCCATTTTTTTAACATGCTGTAAAAACATGCCATATGATGAAATAATGTAAAAGAGGCTGTGAAAAACACTCCAGAAAGGTTTTCTTTGAAAAAAAAATCATCATGAATTTTGGCGCAAAAAAAACGCCTTACTATACTATGTCGAAAAAAAAATGCCATTTTTTTAACATGCTGTAAAAACATGCCATATGATGAAATAATGTAAAAGAGGCTGTGAAAAACACTCCAGAAAGGTTTTCTTTGAAAAAAAAATCATCATGAATTTTGGCGCAAAAAAAACGCCTTACTATACTATGTCGAAAAAAAATGCCATTTTTTTAACATGCTGTAAAAACATGCCATATGATGAAATAATGTAAAAGAGGCTGTGAAAAACACTCCAGAAAGGTTTTCTTTGAAAAAAAAATCATCATGAATTTTGGCGCAAAAAAAACGCCTTACTATACTATGTCGAAAAAAAATGCCATTTTTTTAACATGCTGTAAAAACATGCCATATGATGAAATAATGTAAAGGAGGCCGTGAAAAACACTCCAGAAAGGTTTTCTTTGAAAAAAAAATCATCATGAATTTTGGCGCAAAAAAAACGCCTTACTATACTATGTCGAAAAAAAATGCCATTTTTTTAACATGCTGTAAAAACATGCCATATGATGAAATAATGTAAAGGAGGCCGTGAAAAACACTCCAGAAAGGTTTTCTTTGAAAAAAAAATCATCATGAATTTTGGCGCAAAAAAAACGCCTTACTATACTATGTCGAAAAAAAATGCCATTTTTTTAACATGCTGTAAAAACATGCCATATGATGAAATAATGTAAAGGAGGCCGTGAAAAACACTCCAGAAAGGTTTTCTTTGAAAAAAAAATCATCATGAATTTTGGCGCAAAAAAAACGCCTTACTATACTATGTCGAAAAAAAATGCCATTTTTTTAACATGCTGTAAAAACATGCCATATGATGAAATAATGTAAAGGAGGCCGTGAAAAACACTCCAGAAAGGTTTTCTTTGAAAAAAAAATCATCATGAATTTTGGCGCAAAAAAAACGCCTTACTATACTATGTCGAAAAAAAATGCCATTTTTTTAACATGCTGTAAAAACATGCCATATGATGAAATAATGTAAAGGAGGCCGTGAAAAACACTCCAGAAAGGTTTTCTTTGAAAAAAAAATCATCATGAATTTTGGCGCAAAAAAAACGCCTTACTATACTATGTCGAAAAAAAATGCCATTTTTTTAACATGCTGTAAAAACATGCCATATGATGAAATAATGTAAAGGAGGCCGTGAAAAACACTCCAGAAAGGTTTTCTTTGAAAAAAAAATCATCATGAATTTTGGCGCAAAAAAAACGCCTTACTATACTATGTCGAAAAAAAATGCCATTTTTTTAACATGCTGTAAAAACATGCCATATGATGAAATAATGTAAAGGAGGCCGTGAAAAACACTCCAGAAAGGTTTTCTTTGAAAAAAAAATCATCATGAATTTTGGCGCAAAAAAAACGCCTTACTATACTATGTCGAAAAAAAATGCCATTTTTTTAACATGCTGTAAAAACATGCCATATGATGAAATAATGTAAAGGAGGCCGTGAAAAACACTCCAGAAAGGTTTTCTTTGAAAAAAAAATCATCATGAATTTTGGCGCAAAAAAAACGCCTTACTATACTATGTCGAAAAAAAATGCCATTTTTTTAACATGCTGTAAAAACATGCCATATGATGAAATAATGTAAAGGAGGCCGTGAAAAACACTCCAGAAAGGTTTTCTTTGAAAAAAAAATCATCATGAATTTTGGCGCAAAAAAAACGCCTTACTATACTATGTCGAAAAAAAATGCCATTTTTTTAACATGCTGTAAAAACATGCCATATGATGAAATAATGTAAAGGAGGCCGTGAAAAACACTCCAGAAAGGTTTTCTTTGAAAAAAAAATCATCATGAATTTTGGCGCAAAAAAAACGCCTTACTATACTATGTCGAAAAAAAATGCCATTTTTTTAACATGCTGTAAAAACATGCCATATGATGAAATAATGTAAAAGAGGCTGTGAAAAACACTCCAGAAAGGTTTTCTTTGAAAAAAAAATCATCATGAATTTTGGCGCAAAAAAAACGCCTTACTATACTATGTCGAAAAAAAATGCCATTTTTTTAACATGCTGTAAAAACATGCCATATGATGAAATAATGTAAAGGAGGCCGTGAAAAACACTCCAGAAAGGTTTTCTTTGAAAAAAAAATCATCATGAATTTTGGCGCAAAAAAAAACGCCTTACTATACTATGTCGAAAAAAAATGCCATTTTTTTAACATGCTGTAAAAACATGCCATATGATGAAATAATGTAAAGGAGGCCGTGAAAAACACTCCAGAAAGGTTTTCTTTGAAAAAAAAATCATCATGAATTTTGGCGCAAAAAAAACGCCTTACTATACTATGTCGAAAAAAAATGCCATTTTTTTAACATGCTGTAAAAACATGCCATATGATGAAATAATGTAAAAGAGGCTGTGAAAAACACTCCAGAAAGGTTTTCTTTGAAAAAAAAATCATCATGAATTTTGGCGCAAAAAAAACGCCTTACTATACTATGTCGAAAAAAAATGCCATTTTTTTAACATGCTGTAAAAACATGCCATATGATGAAATAATGTAAAGGAGGCCGTGAAAAACACTCCAGAAAGGTTTTCTTTGAAAAAAAAATCATCATGAATTTTGGCGCAAAAAAAACGCCTTACTATACTATGTCGAAAAAAAATGCCATTTTTTTAACATGCTGTAAAAACATGCCATATGATGAAATAATGTAAAGGAGGCTGTGAAAAACACTCCAGAAAGGTTTTCTTTGAAAAAAAAATCATCATGAATTTTGGCGCAAAAAAAACGCCTTACTATACTATGTCGAAAAAAAATGCCATTTTTTTAACATGCTGTAAAAACATGCCATATGATGAAATAATGTAAAGGAGGCCGTGAAAAACACTCCAGAAAGGTTTTCTTTGAAAAAAAAATCATCATGAATTTTGGCGCAAAAAAAACGCCTTACTATACTATGTCGAAAAAAAATGCCATTTTTTTAACATGCTGTAAAAACATGCCATATGATGAAATAATGTAAAAGGAGGCCGTGAAAAACACTCCAGAAAGGTTTTCTTTGAAAAAAAAATCATCATGAATTTTGGCGCAAAAAAAACGCCTTACTATACTATGTCGAAAAAAAATGCCATTTTTTTAACATGCTGTAAAAACATGCCATATGATGAAATAATGTAAAGGAGGCCGTGAAAAACACTCCAGAAAGGTTTTCTTTGAAAAAAAAATCATCATGAATTTTGGCGCAAAAAAAACGCCTTACTATACTATGTCGAAAAAAAATGCCATTTTTTTAACATGCTGTAAAAACATGCCATATGATGAAATAATGTAAAGGAGGCCGTGAAAAACACTCCAGAAAGGTTTTCTTTGAAAAAAAAATCATCATGAATTTTGGCGCAAAAAAAACGCCTTACTATACTATGTCGAAAAAAAATGCCATTTTTTTAACATGCTGTAAAAACATGCCATATGATGAAATAATGTAAAGGAGGCCGTGAAAAACACTCCAGAAAGGTTTTCTTTGAAAAAAAAATCATCATGAATTTTGGCGCAAAAAAAACGCCTTACTATACTATGTCGAAAAAAAATGCCATTTTTTTAACATGCTGTAAAAACATGCCATATGATGAAATAATGTAAAGGAGGCCGTGAAAAACACTCCAGAAAGGTTTTCTTTGAAAAAAAAATCATCATGAATTTTGGCGCAAAAAAAACGCCTTACTATACTATGTCGAAAAAAAATGCCATTTTTTTAACATGCTGTAAAAACATGCCATATGATGAAATAATGTAAAGGAGGCCGTGAAAAACACTCCAGAAAGGTTTTCTTTGAAAAAAAAATCATCATGAATTTTGGCGCAAAAAAAACGCCTTACTATACTATGTCGAAAAAAAATGCCATTTTTTTAACATGCTGTAAAAACATGCCATATGATGAAATAATGTAAAGGAGGCCGTGAAAAACACTCCAGAAAGGTTTTCTTTGAAAAAAAAATCATCATGAATTTTGGCGCAAAAAAAAACGCCTTACTATACTATGTCGAAAAAAAATGCCATTTTTTTAACATGCTGTAAAAACATGCCATATGATGAAATAATGTAAAGGAGGCCGTGAAAAACACTCCAGAAAGGTTTTCTTTGAAAAAAAAATCATCATGAATTTTGGCGCAAAAAAAACGCCTTACTATACTATGTCGAAAAAAAATGCCATTTTTTTAACATGCTGTAAAAACATGCCATATGATGAAATAATGTAAAGGAGGCCGTGAAAAACACTCCAGAAAGGTTTTCTTTGAAAAAAAAATCATCATGAATTTTGGCGCAAAAAAAACGCCTTACTATACTATGTCGAAAAAAAATGCCATTTTTTTAACATGCTGTAAAAACATGCCATATGATGAAATAATGTAAAAGAGGCCGTGAAAAACACTCCAGAAAGGTTTTCTTTGAAAAAAAAATCATCATGAATTTTGGCGCAAAAAAAACGCCTTACTATACTATGTCGAAAAAAAATGCCATTTTTTTAACATGCTGTAAAAACATGCCATATGATGAAATAATGTAAAGGAGGCCGTGAAAAACACTCCAGAAAGGTTTTCTTTGAAAAAAAAATCATCATGAATTTTGGCGCAAAAAAAACGCCTTACTATACTATGTCGAAAAAAAATGCCATTTTTTTAACATGCTGTAAAAACATGCCATATGATGAAATAATGTAAAGGAGGCCGTGAAAAACACTCCAGAAAGGTTTTCTTTGAAAAAAAAATCATCATGAATTTTGGCGCAAAAAAAACGCCTTACTATACTATGTCGAAAAAAAATGCCATTTTTTTAACATGCTGTAAAAACATGCCATATGATGAAATAATGTAAAGGAGGCCGTGAAAAACACTCCAGAAAGGTTTTCTTTGAAAAAAAAATCATCATGAATTTTGGCGCAAAAAAAACGCCTTACTATACTATGTCGAAAAAAAATGCCATTTTTTTAACATGCTGTAAAAACATGCCATATGATGAAATAATGTAAAAGAGGCTGTGAAAAACACTCCAGAAAGGTTTTCTTTGAAAAAAAAATCATCATGAATTTTGGCGCAAAAAAAACGCCTTACTATACTATGTCGAAAAAAAATGCCATTTTTTTAACATGCTGTAAAAACATGCCATATGATGAAATAATGTAAAAGAGGCCGTGAAAAACACTCCAGAAAGGTTTTCTTTGAAAAAAAAATCATCATGAATTTTGGCGCAAAAAAAACGCCTTACTATACTATGTCGAAAAAAAATGCCATTTTTTTAACATGCTGTAAAAACATGCCATATGATGAAATAATGTAAAGGAGGCCGTGAAAAACACTCCAGAAAGGTTTTCTTTGAAAAAAAAATCATCATGAATTTTGGCGCAAAAAAAACGCCTTACTATACTATGTCGAAAAAAAATGCCATTTTTTTAACATGCTGTAAAAACATGCCATATGATGAAATAATGTAAAGGAGGCCGTGAAAAACACTCCAGAAAGGTTTTCTTTGAAAAAAAAATCATCATGAATTTTGGCGCAAAAAAAACGCCTTACTATACTATGTCGAAAAAAAAATGCCATTTTTTTAACATGCTGTAAAAACATGCCATATGATGAAATAATGTAAAGGAGGCTGTGAAAAACACTCCAGAAAGGTTTTCTTTGAAAAAAAAATCATCATGAATTTTGGCGCAAAAAAAACGCCTTACTATACTATGTCGAAAAAAAATGCCATTTTTTTAACATGCTGTAAAAACATGCCATATGATGAAATAATGTAAAGGAGGCTGTGAAAAACACTCCAGAAAGGTTTTCTTTGAAAAAAAAATCATCATGAATTTTGGCGCAAAAAAAACGCCTTACTATACTATGTCGAAAAAAAATGCCATTTTTTTAACATGCTGTAAAAACATGCCATATGATGAAATAATGTAAAGGAGGCCGTGAAAAACACTCCAGAAAGGTTTTCTTTGAAAAAAAAATCATCATGAATTTTGGCGCAAAAAAAACGCCTTACTATACTATGTCGAAAAAAAATGCCATTTTTTTAACATGCTGTAAAAACATGCCATATGATGAAATAATGTAAAGGAGGCCGTGAAAAACACTCCAGAAAGGTTTTCTTTGAAAAAAAAATCATCATGAATTTTGGCGCAAAAAAAACGCCTTACTATACTATGTCGAAAAAAAATGCCATTTTTTTAACATGCTGTAAAAACATGCCATATGATGAAATAATGTAAAGGAGGCCGTGAAAAACACTCCAGAAAGGTTTTCTTTGAAAAAAAAATCATCATGAATTTTGGCGCAAAAAAAACGCCTTACTATACTATGTCGAAAAAAAATGCCATTTTTTTAACATGCTGTAAAAACATGCCATATGATGAAATAATGTAAAGGAGGCCGTGAAAAACACTCCAGAAAGGTTTTCTTTGAAAAAAAAATCATCATGAATTTTGGCGCAAAAAAAACGCCTTACTATACTATGTCGAAAAAAAATGCCATTTTTTTAACATGCTGTAAAAACATGCCATATGATGAAATAATGTAAAAGAGGCTGTGAAAAACACTCCAGAAAGGTTTTCTTTGAAAAAAAAATCATCATGAATTTTGGCGCAAAAAAAACGCCTTACTATACTATGTCGAAAAAAAATGCCATTTTTTTAACATGCTGTAAAAACATGCCATATGATGAAATAATGTAAAGGAGGCCGTGAAAAACACTCCAGAAAGGTTTTCTTTGAAAAAAAAATCATCATGAATTTTGGCGCAAAAAAAACGCCTTACTATACTATGTCGAAAAAAAATGCCATTTTTTTAACATGCTGTAAAAACATGCCATATGATGAAATAATGTAAAGGAGGCCGTGAAAAACACTCCAGAAAGGTTTTCTTTGAAAAAAAAATCATCATGAATTTTGGCGCAAAAAAAACGCCTTACTATACTATGTCGAAAAAAAATGCCATTTTTTTAACATGCTGTAAAAACATGCCATATGATGAAATAATGTAAAGGAGGCCGTGAAAAACACTCCAGAAAGGTTTTCTTTGAAAAAAAAATCATCATGAATTTTGGCGCAAAAAAAACGCCTTACTATACTATGTCGAAAAAAAATGCCATTTTTTTAACATGCTGTAAAAACATGCCATATGATGAAATAATGTAAAGGAGGCCGTGAAAAACACTCCAGAAAGGTTTTCTTTGAAAAAAAAATCATCATGAATTTTGGCGCAAAAAAAACGCCTTACTATACTATGTCGAAAAAAAATGCCATTTTTTTAACATGCTGTAAAAACATGCCATATGATGAAATAATGTAAAGGAGGCCGTGAAAAACACTCCAGAAAGGTTTTCTTTGAAAAAAAAATCATCATGAATTTTGGCGCAAAAAAAACGCCTTACTATACTATGTCGAAAAAAAATGCCATTTTTTTAACATGCTGTAAAAACATGCCATATGATGAAATAATGTAAAGGAGGCCGTGAAAAACACTCCAGAAAGGTTTTCTTTGAAAAAAAAATCATCATGAATTTTGGCGCAAAAAAAACGCCTTACTATACTATGTCGAAAAAAAATGCCATTTTTTTAACATGCTGTAAAAACATGCCATATGATGAAATAATGTAAAGGAGGCCGTGAAAAACACTCCAGAAAGGTTTTCTTTGAAAAAAAAATCATCATGAATTTTGGCGCAAAAAAAACGCCTTACTATACTATGTCGAAAAAAAATGCCATTTTTTTAACATGCTGTAAAAACATGCCATATGATGAAATAATGTAAAGGAGGCCGTGAAAAACACTCCAGAAAGGTTTTCTTTGAAAAAAAAATCATCATGAATTTTGGCGCAAAAAAAACGCCTTACTATACTATGTCGAAAAAAAATGCCATTTTTTTAACATGCTGTAAAAACATGCCATATGATGAAATAATGTAAAGGAGGCTGTGAAAAACACTCCAGAAAGGTTTTCTTTGAAAAAAAAATCATCATGAATTTTGGCGCAAAAAAAACGCCTTACTATACTATGTCGAAAAAAAATGCCATTTTTTTAACATGCTGTAAAAACATGCCATATGATGAAATAATGTAAAGGAGGCCGTGAAAAACACTCCAGAAAGGTTTTCTTTGAAAAAAAAATCATCATGAATTTTGGCGCAAAAAAAACGCCTTACTATACTATGTCGAAAAAAAATGCCATTTTTTTAACATGCTGTAAAAACATGCCATATGATGAAATAATGTAAAGGAGGCCGTGAAAAACACTCCAGAAAGGTTTTCTTTGAAAAAAAAATCATCATGAATTTTGGCGCAAAAAAAACGCCTTACTATACTATGTCGAAAAAAAATGCCATTTTTTTAACATGCTGTAAAAACATGCCATATGATGAAATAATGTAAAGGAGGCCGTGAAAAACACTCCAGAAAGGTTTTCTTTGAAAAAAAAATCATCATGAATTTTGGCGCAAAAAAAACGCCTTACTATACTATGTCGAAAAAAAATGCCATTTTTTTAACATGCTGTAAAAACATGCCATATGATGAAATAATGTAAAGGAGGCCGTGAAAAACACTCCAGAAAGGTTTTCTTTGAAAAAAAAATCATCATGAATTTTGGCGCAAAAAAAACGCCTTACTATACTATGTCGAAAAAAAATGCCATTTTTTTAACATGCTGTAAAAACATGCCATATGATGAAATAATGTAAAGGAGGCCGTGAAAAACACTCCAGAAAGGTTTTCTTTGAAAAAAAAATCATCATGAATTTTGGCGCAAAAAAAACGCCTTACTATACTATGTCGAAAAAAAATGCCATTTTTTTAACATGCTGTAAAAACATGCCATATGATGAAATAATGTAAAGGAGGCCGTGAAAAACACTCCAGAAAGGTTTTCTTTGAAAAAAAAATCATCATGAATTTTGGCGCAAAAAAAACGCCTTACTATACTATGTCGAAAAAAAATGCCATTTTTTTAACATGCTGTAAAAACATGCCATATGATGAAATAATGTAAAGGAGGCCGTGAAAAACACTCCAGAAAGGTTTTCTTTGAAAAAAAAATCATCATGAATTTTGGCGCAAAAAAAACGCCTTACTATACTATGTCGAAAAAAAATGCCATTTTTTTAACATGCTGTAAAAACATGCCATATGATGAAATAATGTAAAGGAGGCCGTGAAAAACACTCCAGAAAGGTTTTCTTTGAAAAAAAAATCATCATGAATTTTGGCGCAAAAAAAACGCCTTACTATACTATGTCGAAAAAAAATGCCATTTTTTTAACATGCTGTAAAAACATGCCATATGATGAAATAATGTAAAGGAGGCCGTGAAAAACACTCCAGAAAGGTTTTCTTTGAAAAAAAAATCATCATGAATTTTGGCGCAAAAAAAACGCCTTACTATACTATGTCGAAAAAAAATGCCATTTTTTTAACATGCTGTAAAAACATGCCATATGATGAAATAATGTAAAGGAGGCCGTGAAAAACACTCCAGAAAGGTTTTCTTTGAAAAAAAAATCATCATGAATTTTGGCGCAAAAAAAACGCCTTACTATACTATGTCGAAAAAAAATGCCATTTTTTTAACATGCTGTAAAAACATGCCATATGATGAAATAATGTAAAGGAGGCCGTGAAAAACACTCCAGAAAGGTTTTCTTTGAAAAAAAAATCATCATGAATTTTGGCGCAAAAAAAACGCCTTACTATACTATGTCGAAAAAAAATGCCATTTTTTTAACATGCTGTAAAAACATGCCATATGATGAAATAATGTAAAGGAGGCCGTGAAAAACACTCCAGAAAGGTTTTCTTTGAAAAAAAAATCATCATGAATTTTGGCGCAAAAAAAACGCCTTACTATACTATGTCGAAAAAAAATGCCATTTTTTTAACATGCTGTAAAAACATGCCATATGATGAAATAATGTAAAGGAGGCCGTGAAAAACACTCCAGAAAGGTTTTCTTTGAAAAAAAAATCATCATGAATTTTGGCGCAAAAAAAACGCCTTACTATACTATGTCGAAAAAAAATGCGATTTTTTTAACATGCTGTAAAAACATGCCATATGATGAAATAATGTAAAAGAGGCCGTGAAAAACACTCCAGAAAGGTTTTCTTTGAAAAAAAAATCATCATGAATTTTGGCGCAAAAAAAACGCCTTACTATACTATGTCGAAAAAAAATGCCATTTTTTTAACATGCTGTAAAAACATGCCATATGATGAAATAATGTAAAGGAGGCCGTGAAAAACACTCCAGAAAGGTTTTCTTTGAAAAAAAAATCATCATGAATTTTGGCGCAAAAAAAACGCCTTACTATACTATGTCGAAAAAAAATGCATTTTTTTAACATGCTGTAAAAACATGCCATATGATGAAATAATGTAAAGGAGGCCGTGAAAAACACTCCAGAAAGGTTTTCTTTGAAAAAAAAATCATCATGAATTTTGGCGCAAAAAAAACGCCTTACTATACTATGTCGAAAAAAAATGCCATTTTTTTAACATGCTGTAAAAACATGCCATATGATGAAATAATGTAAAGGAGGCTGTGAAAAACACTCCAGAAAGGTTTTCTTTGAAAAAAAAATCATCATGAATTTTGGCGCAAAAAAAACGCCTTACTATACTATGTCGAAAAAAAATGCCATTTTTTTAACATGCTGTAAAAACATGCCATATGATGAAATAATGTAAAAGAGGCTGTGAAAAACACTCCAGAAAGGTTTTCTTTGAAAAAAAAATCATCATGAATTTTGGCGCAAAAAAAACGCCTTACTATACTATGTCGAAAAAAAATGCCATTTTTTTAACATGCTGTAAAAACATGCCATATGATGAAATAATGTAAAGGAGGCCGTGAAAAACACTCCAGAAAGGTTTTCTTTGAAAAAAAAATCATCATGAATTTTGGCGCAAAAAAAACGCCTTACTATACTATGTCGAAAAAAAATGCCATTTTTTTAACATGCTGTAAAAACATGCCATATGATGAAATAATGTAAAGGAGGCCGTGAAAAACACTCCAGAAAGGTTTTCTTTGAAAAAAAAATCATCATGAATTTTGGCGCAAAAAAAACGCCTTACTATACTATGTCGAAAAAAAATGCCATTTTTTTAACATGCTGTAAAAACATGCCATATGATGAAATAATGTAAAGGAGGCCGTGAAAAACACTCCAGAAAGGTTTTCTTTGAAAAAAAAATCATCATGAATTTTGGCGCAAAAAAAACGCCTTACTATACTATGTCGAAAAAAAATGCCATTTTTTTAACATGCTGTAAAAACATGCCATATGATGAAATAATGTAAAAGAGGCTGTGAAAAACACTCCAGAAAGGTTTTCTTTGAAAAAAAAATCATCATGAATTTTGGCGCAAAAAAAACGCCTTACTATACTATGTCGAAAAAAAATGCGATTTTTTTAACATGCTGTAAAAACATGCCATATGATGAAATAATGTAAAGGAGGCCGTGAAAAACACTCCAGAAAGGTTTTCTTTGAAAAAAAAATCATCATGAATTTTGGCGCAAAAAAAACGCCTTACTATACTATGTCGAAAAAAAATGCCATTTTTTTAACATGCTGTAAAAACATGCCATATGATGAAATAATGTAAAGGAGGCCGTGAAAAACACTCCAGAAAGGTTTTCTTTGAAAAAAAAATCATCATGAATTTTGGCGCAAAAAAAACGCCTTACTATACTATGTCGAAAAAAAAATGCATTTTTTTAACATGCTGTAAAAACATGCCATATGATGAAATAATGTAAAGGAGGCCGTGAAAAACACTCCAGAAAGGTTTTCTTTGAAAAAAAAATCATCATGAATTTTGGCGCAAAAAAAAACGCCTTACTATACTATGTCGAAAAAAAATGCGATTTTTTTAACATGCTGTAAAAACATGCCATATGATGAAATAATGTAAAAGAGGCTGTGAAAAACACTATGGTAAGGTTTTCTTTGAAAAAAAAATCATCATGAATTTTGGCGCAAAAAAAACGCCTTACTATACTATGTCGAAAAAAAATGCGATTTTTTAACATGCTGTAAAAACATGCCATATGATGAAATAATGTAAAAGAGGCTGTGAAAAACACTCCAGAAAGGTTTTCTTTGAAAAAAAAATCATCATGAATTTTGGCGCAAAAAAAACGCCTTACTATACTATGTCGAAAAAAAATGCCATTTTTTTAACATGCTGTAAAAACATGCCATATGATGAAATAATGTAAAGGAGGCCGTGAAAAACACTCCAGAAAGGTTTTCTTTGAAAAAAAAATCATCATGAATTTTGGCGCAAAAAAAACGCCTTACTATACTATGTCGAAAAAAAATGCGATTTTTTTAACATGCTGTAAAAACATGCCATATGATGAAATAATGTAAAGGAGGCCGTGAAAAACACTCCAGAAAGGTTTTCTTTGAAAAAAAAATCATCATGAATTTTGGCGCAAAAAAAACGCCTTACTATACTATGTCGAAAAAAAATGCCATTTTTTTAACATGCTGTAAAAACATGCCATATGATGAAATAATGTAAAGGAGGCCGTGAAAAACACTCCAGAAAGGTTTTCTTTGAAAAAAAAATCATCATGAATTTTGGCGCAAAAAAAACGCCTTACTATACTATGTCGAAAAAAAATGCCATTTTTTTAACATGCTGTAAAAACATGCCATATGATGAAATAATGTAAAAGAGGCTGTGAAAAACACTCCAGAAAGGTTTTCTTTGAAAAAAAAATCATCATGAATTTTGGCGCAAAAAAAACGCCTTACTATACTATGTCGAAAAAAAATGCGATTTTTTTAACATGCTGTAAAAACATGCCATATGATGAAATAATGTAAAGGAGGCCGTGAAAAACACTCCAGAAAGGTTTTCTTTGAAAAAAAAATCATCATGAATTTTGGCGCAAAAAAAACGCCTTACTATACTATGTCGAAAAAAAATGCCATTTTTTTAACATGTTGTAAAAACGTGCCATATGATGAAATAATGTAAAAGAGGCTGTGAAAAACACTCCAGAAAGGTTTTCTTTGAAAAAAAAATCATCATGAATTTTGGTGCAAAAAAAACGCCTTACTATACTATGTCGAAAAAAAATTTGATTTGTTTAACATGCTGTAAAAACATGCCATATGATGAAATAATGTAAAGGAGGACGTGAAAAACACTCCAGAAAGGTTTTCTTTGAAAAAAAAAATCATGAATTTTGGCGCAAAAAAAAAACGCCATAGTATACTATGTCGAAAAAAAATGTGATTTTTTTAACATGTTGTGAAAACGTGCCATATGATGAAATAATGGAAAAGAAGCTGTGAAAAACTCTATGGTAAGGTTTTCTCTTAAAAAAAAAATCATGAATTTTGGTGCAAAAAAAACGCCATAGTATACTATGTCGAAAAAAAATGCCATTTTTTTAGCATGCTGTAAAAACATGCCATATGATGAAATTATGTAAAGGAGGCCGTGGAAAAAGACACTCCAGAAAGGTTTTCTTTAAAAAAAAAAAAAAAAGAATCATCATGAATTTTGGTGCAAAAAAAAAACGCCATAGTATACTATGTCGAAAAAAAATGTCATTTTTTTAACATGCTGTAAAAACATGCCATATGATGAAATAATGTAAAAGAGGCTGTGAAAAACACTATGGTAAGGTTTTCTTTGAAAAAAAATCATCATGAATTTTGGTGCAAAAAAAACATCATAGTCGAAAAAAAAATGCAATTTTTTTAACATGCTGTATAAACATTCCATATGATGAAATAATGTAAAGGAGGCTGTGAAAAAAAACTCCAGAAAGGTTTTCTTTGAAAAAAAAATCATCATGAATTTTGGCGCAAAAAAAACGCCTTACTATACTATGTCGAAAAAAAATGCCCTTTTTTTTAACATGCTGTATAAACATGCCAAATGATGAAATAATGTAAAGGAGACTGTGAAAAACAGTCCTCTGTTTGCTGTGATTTTCAAAGGTAAAGTAATACTTTTGCCATATTATGGTGCCTAAGGAGATGCTGAACACAAATGTGTCATTTGAAATGTAAAAAAAAAAAAGATTTAAAGGGGTAAATAATTTTTCTCAACCGTTTGGTAGAGGTCAATATTTTAAAAGTCACCGGGTCTCTTCATAAAAAAACCATTGATTGTTGTTATTAGTGCCCCAAAGAGATAAGAAATATAAAGAAATAATTTTTTCATTGCCTTTTTCTTGGTGAGGATGTTAAAGGGTTAACTTAACATCTGTAAACAAAACAAAAACGTATCAACAAAGTTTTCTGTTAGAGTTTGTGTTCTTCTAAGTTTAACTCCAAGATTCTAAATACTTTCATTTACTGGAAATGAATATCTACTCCAAATGTCTCTCTAATAATCATTATCAGCCTTAAAAACCCACAAAACACCCCTCTATACTCCACCACACTTAGTACAGTCCGGTTCCCCCTTCTATAAATCTGCTTGGAATCTTCCACTTCCTGTTTGTCAAAGTGGCCTTCTACCTGGACAGGTTTTGTTGGAGCTCATGCAACAAACATTTTGGGTAACTGCACTTTAATATGGATGGATGACACTGAATTAGAGTCTGTTTTAATGAGACTGAGTTAAGATGTGGAGCTCTGTCATTAAATAGGAAATTATTTCTCAGAATTCACAGAGAAAAGTCTGAAATGTTTGCTAGGTTAGCATCCCACATGTTCTTTGGCTCAGCTAAAGCTAACTCTCTCCAACTTCTGGATCTCTTGAGTTGCTTGTTGTTAAAATATCTTGCTAGAGGTGCTGAAGCTCAGAAAGTCTGAGATGTTTGTTCAAAATAAGCTCATTTTCAAGTCTTATCTGAACTGTCCTCTTTTGTTTGAACTTTCCCTGAACTTAGGCGTTAATGACAGAGCAGCACATCCAGACTCAGTCTCATTTCTGTAGAGATTAAACTTCAGTGTCATTCATTGATGTTAAAGTGCAATTTTTCAAATGTTTGTTGCACATGCTCCCAACCAAAGCAGTCCAGGTGGAAGATGATGTGAAGAGAAAGCTCCAGAGGATGAATATCACACATTTACATTGGAAATAAATGTCCTTTAATGAGACATTGTCATGCAAAAGTTGGATTTCCCTTTAATGATGTTCAAATCTTTGTTGAGTGTTTTGTTGATGTTGGTTTCTAAATGTTTTCTGACACTCAACCCCAAAGATTAAAACCTTCTACAGCTCACAAGCTGCAACAATTCACACATTATCAACTATCTTTCTGACTAAACTAAGATAAAAAGTGAAAAACTGCCTGATTCCTGCATCATGAATGTAAATCTTTTTGGTTTTTATGACAGTAAACTGAGTATATTTGGGTTTGACATTTTATAAACCAAAACAAGAAATGAGTTACTGCAGAAAACAACAGATTAATGGACAAAGAAAACATGTTTTCCAACATATATTCAATTCAATTCAATTCAATTTTATTTATATAGCGCCAATTACAGTCAAATTGTCTCGAGATGCTTTACAGAACCTATATGGCTGAATTACTCCATTATTACAAGATACATACAATTTAAATTCAGTTTTATTTATATAATGCCAACTACAGGTCAAATTGTCTCAAGACGCTTTATTTTAATGATAATGATAATAAAGTGTGATACTAAAGGTTTGTGGTGCTAAAAATCTCCAAGTAAAGATATGAAGTTGAACATCTGGAGGGAGGTTGATAAAAGTTGGCCTCCCTTCATTTCTCTGGAACTCGTCGGGCGGGGGAAGGTGTGGTGGGTAGTGGGGGAGTAGAGGGGGGAGGCCGCCACCCACCTCCCCGCCTGCTCTCCGCCCTGACTCCACCCAGACTCTGCCTTGGCTCCACCCATGTGGTGACTTCAGAAACTACGATGCCAAAGGGACGACGAAATTATGTCTTTTTATCTGATCTGTAGCTCAGTGAGTTAAGGATTTGCCTGTGGAGCTGCTGGTTCAAGACCAGACCCTTCTTAGATTTTTCTCAAAATCCTGACAAAGACAACAAAGAAAAAGGCCAGTGGCAGGTCTTGAACCTGTGACCTTCCAGTTGGTAGTCTTTCTTCTGAACCCCTGAGCTACTCGCTCAAATACTAATTCTTCTTTTTATTGCGCATTTATCATCTATTTTTTGTCGTTTCGAGTTTTTTTTTAACTCGAGTCTTGACTCGACCATTTTTCTCAGGAGGCTGGACTTCAGCCTTTGTGCTGGAGGGTTGAACCCTCAGTTCCAAGACTTTCCAAAGCCTCCACACCTCCCGAGTCCTCAGGACCTGAGCTTTCACACAGTCTGAGGGCTGAAATTTTGTAAGTCCCACAGTAGTTCTCTGTTAGATTTAACTTTCAGACAGTTCAAGGACTGATATCTTCTAAATTCCTGAGTAGTTCTCTGTTAGTTTGAACCTTTCCACAGTTCGAGGACTGAAAATCTAAAAGTTCTTGAGTACTTCTGTGTTAGTTTGAACCTTTCCACAGTTCGAGGACTGAAAATCTAAAAGTTCTTGAGTACTTCTGTGTTAGTTTGATCCTTTCGACAGTCTGAGGACTGAAATCCTAAAAGTTCTTGAGCAGTTCTCTTTTAGTTTGAACCTTCAGACAGTCTGAGGACTGAAAAGTTGAAAGTTCTTGAGTAGTTCTGTTAGTTCGAACCTTTCGACAGTCTGAGGACTGAAATTTTAAAAGTTTCTCAGTACTTCTCTGTTAGTTTGAACTTTCTGGTTAACAGAAGCCTTAAAACTTGTGACCATGAGTCTTGATTTCACATTTAGACCATCCATCTGAGTTCTTCTCAGACCTTCAGCTGTGGGTTTTTAGAAATCCTCAACAAACTTTGATTCTTTTCACTGAAGAGTAAAGTTTGTGGAGATCAGAAGGTAACATTAGTTTGATCGATGCCTTCAACTACTAGTAGACTTTATCTGGAAAGCAGTTTTCTGAAATGAATTCTTAGTAAATCTGTCCACAATCAAACCAAGAACATAGAAAGAGGAAACGTTTTAAGAAACAACTTGATGTTTTCATTTCAGACTAGAAAATGCTTTAAGATCTTTATCTGTATTTTCTTTTTTTGATCCTTTTATTGTCTCTTCTGTTTAATTTGATCTTCTAAAGTCTAACTGGTGTCTTTTCAAATGTTTTGTCTTTAGTTTGATTCTTCTTAAATGTTTAGTTTTGCACTTTTCTCACCTTTTATTCTTTTCTAATGTCTGATTTGATTTCAAAATGTTTTGTCTTTTTAATGTTTAATTGTTGTTTTTTTCAAATGTTTTATCGGCTTGTTTCAAAAATTTCCTTTTCTTTCCCAATGTTTAATTTTTCGATTAAATCTTGTTAAGGTTTTTCTTTTTAAATGTTTTACCCTCTTTTAATGTTTCATTTTCTTTTAAATGTTTCATTGTATTTTTGTTTAATTCCTATTTAAAGTTTTGTCTTTAAGATTTAATTTTCTAATTAAACATTTAATTTTTAATTAAATGTCTTTTTAAAGGTTTAATAATCTAACTAAATGTTTTGTATTTTTTAAAAAAATGTTTAATATTCTTGTTTAATTGTATTTTTTAAATGTTTAATTATCTAAAATATTTCATCTTTAATGTTTAAAAATGTTTAATTTCATAATTACATTTTGTAACTTGTTTAATTATCTAATTAAATATTTTGTCTGTTTAATATAATTTAATTGTATATGTTTAATTTTCTTTTTAAAAATTTTATTGCATTAAATGATTTTTTTCATTTAATTGCATTTTTAAATGTAGTTTATTTCTTTAATCTTTTTTCTGTCAAGATTTTATCCCCAACCTTAAAAATGAAACCCTTAAATCACAATGAAAATACTTCTGTTGCCACAATCATGAGTTAGTCAATTATTCAGTTTATCAATTCAATTTTATTTGTTTAGCACTTTTCACACAGATGACAAAACTAAACAAAGAAAAAAACTATGCTAAAACTATGATTAAAACTCAAAAACATTTATAAAAAAAAAAAAAAAATTTCAACATGGTAATAAAATCTGTTGTGTCCAGGGGATGGAGGGAGTTTATTGAACTCTTCTTGGGCTCACATGGGAAATCATTTAAAATATAAACTTGATATTCAGTCCGAGGAAACTGCAGAATGACAGAAGAACCAAAAATATCTCCTGTTTTCTCCTTTAATGAGTCGACTCTTCTTGTGCTTTCAGACTAAAGAACTACAGACTCTTCACAACCTGCTCAAACTCTTGGTACAGGACCTCACCACACGGGTCAAGAAGGTTTCCATCTCATTTCTACTCTGAAGCTCACCTTCTCCTGCTCAAACTGCTGACAAATGTTTCTGCTGCTCTAAAGTCTGGTCTCCAGAACTTCCTAAAAACTCTCAAAGTCTCTTCTGCTGCAGGTTGCTTTGTAGAACTGTTCCAGAAAACCTCACTAAACCACATGGAGGGGCCTCAAGATAGTCGTCCAAATGAAACCGTACAAAAACCAAACTAGCACAACCCAAACGCTAAAGTCTCCTGCAGCCTACCAGAGAAGCTCTGAGAACAGAGAATCAGGACAGGAACTCTTACCTTCTGGACAACCAACGCTGGTTCACAAACAAGAATACAGAATGTGTCTGACCAAAAACCTCTAAAGACTCACTACAGCCAAGATAAAGACACAACTCAGCTGCACCAAATCCACTAATCACTGCACACATTAGCACCATGTGCTAACTGTGGCTAAAGAACCACATTTACCAAGACAACTATCCAGTACAAAGCCCTAAAACACACCAAGAAACACATTAAAGACGATTTTACTGCTGGAAGCTGCAAGCCAACACCTAAAGAACAAACTAAAGCAACGGAGCCAAACCCGGTTCAGTGGTGAAGAAAAACAGAGGAAATGTTTGTCTGCAGCTAAACAAAGCAGGAAGACACTGAGCTGCTCAGGTGTTCCTGATAACACCAAGCAGCCACCTGGACAGCCAATAGGAACACAGCTTCCTGGAAGTCCAGAGGGCTGGCTTAGTCAAGGAAATTTAGTTTAAAGTTGAAGCAGAAAGTTAACAAAGAAAGTTGAAAACCACTTTCTGATCCCTGAAATCTCTGAGTTTTCACACAAAGAACGCCTGAACATGTCAAACTGGTTCCATAGTAGAACTGTCATTGTAAAAACGTCATAGTATGGTGTGTTGCTCACAAACATGAGGACCCGGCTGTCTTGGGTCGCCGAGGAGCAACACAAAAACAGGACAAACGCTGGTTTCCAGGGGGTTAGGAGGATATTTATTTGAAAGAGGAAGTTTACAACAACACAACATGTGAGCAGAAAAATCACAAAGTCTGTCTTTAGTTCACCTGAAAATATCAGTTTTTGTCTTTTTTATTGACCAAACTTTTCAGGAAGGAGATGAAGAATAATTAAAGCTCTCATGTAGAAGTCCAACTTATTTTGGATCCTTGTGGAGAGTTTAATCTTAGAGTTTGCAAAGCTGTTGAGTATTTAGAGTCACATGGATCGTTTTGACATTTAATAACCGAGTCCTGAAATAAAATTACAGTTGTGGATTTCTGTCATTTAGTCTGGACTAAACAAATAACAGCAGCATAAATCTCAAACGTCATTATGAGGAGTCTGGATTGAGGTTTCTCACTTGATAATGATCAAAACATGAAATTTAGGTTGATTTAAAGGAATATCCCACCTTAAATCTTTGAATGTTGGCCTAAAAGGTTGGTTTCAGGAAGTATTCCACCTACAAGGTCCTCACACATCCACCTTAAAGGAACATTCCACCAAAAATCCTTGGACATGCACCTAAAATGTTGCTTTAACCGAGTATTCCATCCAAAATCCTCAAAGAGACCTGAGGGGCTGGTTAAAAGGAATATTCCACCTAAAACCTCAAATATAGACCCCAAAGTGTGGTTTAGAAAAAAATCCTTCAATGTAGACCAAAAAAGTTAGTATGGAGGAATAGTCCACCTGAAATGTAGACCTGAGAAGTTGGTTTGGAAGAATATACCATCCTAAACATCCTTAAATGTAGACTAAAAGACGGTTTGGAAGAAAATTCCACCTAAAATCCTCCAATGTCGAGCTAAAAGGTGAGTTTAATGGTATATTCCACCTAAAATTCACTACTGTAGACCTTGGATGTTGGTCTGATGGTATATTCCACCCAACATCCTTGAACATTAACTTAAAAAGTTTGTTCAAAGGAATATTCCACCTAAAATCCTTCAATGTAGAACAAAAATCTGGGTGTAAAGGAGTATTCCACCTTAAATGTAGACCTAAAGGATGGTTTGGAGTAATATTCTACTCTAAAATCTTACAATGTAGACCTAAAAGGTTTATCTGATGGTATATTCTACCCAACATCCTGGAACATTTACCTAAAAGGTTGGTTTAATGGTATATTCCCAGAAGAACCCTTGAACATTGGGCTTAATGGTATAGTCCACCCAAAATACTTGTACATTTACCAAGAAGTCAGTGTAAAGGAAATGTAGACCTAAAAGGATTGTTTAAAGGAATATTTAAATGATTATTTTCATTATTTAATAATCTGTTATCAGTCAGAACCCTGGCAAACTTATTTTCATCAGTTTTTTTTAGTGGAAGTCACAAATAAAGGAGCTCTTGGTTTTTCCCGGCGAGTCCAAAGCTGCTGTTTCAACACAGAACGTTCACATGCATCCACAAACCTCTCAGCACTCAAACATCCATAGACAGGCGGCCGGCTGGGCCGAGGCTCGGCGGCGTCCTCAGACCCACGAGTTGGGGAGTCGCTGAACTTGTTGGTCCGGTTTGAAGGCCTCCATGTGGTCCAGTAGAAGTCCACGTAGTTGGTGTTGGCTTTGAACCGCAGCGACTGGCCGCCATCAGGTGGACCGGCTCGTCCTCGTAGGGCTCCTCCTGTAGCCTTGAGGGAACCACAGGAACATTCAGTAGCTGTTGGAGTTCTTCCTGTCAGGCTCGTGGTAGAACGGCTCTGAAGAATCTTGTACTTGTCTTATCTGGAACAATCTAACAGCCTAAACTGTTAACAGCGGTGTAAAGAAGCAAACACACAGGCATAGATTAGGACTCAAACTAGATTTATTTTAGAAAACAAATCAACTTAGAGGCATTTGTTCACACGTTTGGCTGAATAGGAGGCCGTCCAATCAGATTGGAGGTCTTCACTCTGTAGGTTGTTTGTTGGGTGAGACTCTTGGACCTCCATCAGCTGACGTGGATGTTTGATGGTCTTCCTCTCTAGTGCCAGATGATTCATCCATGAATTCAGCAGCTACAGACTGAAATGAAGCTCATGCTGCCGTTATTGAATTCCTGTTCCAGATCAAATGTTCAGATCTCACCTTGAATGCAGCCATCTGCTGTCTGATAGTTTTTCTCATTGTAGTCTTCAATAAAGTCTTTTTCCTCATGTCAGGATGTGGTGAGACTCTTTCTCAGTCTCTGCAGATGTCCCTCATGGTGCATCTCCAGAGAAGAAACAGAAAAACTGGTCACTGCTTCAGCATCAAACGCTCTCCAGCATTGAGAGTGTTTTAGGAATTCATTCATTGTGTTGTGAACTTTGAAGGAGCAGAAACTTTACAGCTGCCAAAGATATGAGCTCCAATTCTGGATGTTTTAGGAAATGAAGTTCATCAAATGAACACTTGATTTTTGCTGATAACTCTCATTAAATTACTGAAGAAATCTCACATAAAAACCTGTAAACTCTCAGGCAGCTTTTGTTAAAGTTTGTCTATAATTCTATCATCATGTTCTGGAACCAGGACTCTGCAGAAGTTCCTTCAAACAGATATTTGTGTGTTTCTATTTAAGGCTTCAGGTTTGAACGTACAGCAGAGGATTAGAAAGGAGTGATTTTAATGTTTAAGTCAGTCCAGTAAATGTTTGGAGTAAAAATGATTAAAATTTTGATTTAGATAGATTTGTGTCAAAGAATATTGTAGAGTCTCACTTAACTATATCCAAATGAGTTCAGTGTATTTACATTTTATAGAATATTTGATTTCTTAATCTTAATACTGTAGAGTCTGACCCTAAATATTATAATAATGATGTAAATCTAAATAATATTGCAGTGCAGAGTCATAAACTTTAATCAGTTAAACTTACATAATAAACATCACTGCACAATCTTAACCTGAACATTCATATTATTGAGGTAAATTTACATAAATCATGATATTCTAGTCTTAACTGGAATATGTCTAACATGAGTCTTTTTGTATTGTGCTGATAAACAACAATAACCTGACTTTCAGATAATATTTATTCACTGTGTATTGGGTAGTACAGAAGTATTAGTACAGAATATTATTTCTTGTTTTATGTGTGGTAATTGGCAGTAAACATTTTAAGAAGTGCAAATTGACAGGGTTGTAATAGTGCTGTTCTTGCACAATATTTGTCACTTAATTGCCCTCAGGATGCTGTCGTTGAGCTACCAGTTTTACAGAACAGGCAGATGTTGCAGCTAATGATGTTGTAATTCACATAAACAAGGAAACAAGTCCATCATAATTTGAATGTTAACTGTCCAAAATGAAAAGGTCATATACAGCTTTCCTATTGGGTTAAAGAGCCAAAAAAAAAACCCATGGAAAAAAACTTTGTAAAAGTGAGAGGTCGGTAGCAGCTTTAATTTTTTCTTACAACCCCCGCCAAAATATCTGTTGTACCCCCCTGTGCCCCCCGCCCCCCACTAAAATTAATCTGGATCCACCCCTGTCTGACATGAAAGCTGGGATCATTCTGCAGTTACTGTCCTCAACGAGCAGCAGGTGGCGCTGTGAGCTCCTCCCTTCCCAAAGCACAGGTGGTCAGTCTAGTGACCTGCAGCATCCCACTGTCTGATTAGAGGAGACCCACATCACTCCATGTCCAGACGGCAGATGAATCAAAGTCGCTGCAGATCCCGTCCTGCTTACAGAGCGGGATTGAAATGAAAATGTTTCTTCACTGTCACACTAAAATAAATCACTGCATTTAACCTCTACTTCAGAAACATATTTTGGGTATTTTAAACTCACTTTTTGTCTCTCCCACAATGTTGATTCCAATTACATGCAAACGGGAAATTATGCAAATTAGGCGATGTCATCATTTAGCGACTTTTAGGACAGCCAATAGCTACTTTCCTTACTGAGGAGTTGGCAACACTGGTCAAAACATAAACGATGCCTCTTTCCCATCGTTGTAAGGTAGACAATGTGCTACAAGCCCAGTTTTATCAACAGTAGCCGTCTTTCAAGCTGCACGAATAACATTGATGTCTATGGAGTGAACAGGGACCATGTGCAAATTGCAAAACTGCTGCAACAGCAAAGAGAGACACAAATATTCAATAGCTTCTCTCTGATACACTGTAGTGTCACCAGAATCACTGCAGCCTTCAGCTGGCTCCTGTTGACACCAATGTTATTTCTGCAGCTTGAAAGACAGCTACTGTTGATAAAACCAGGCTTGTAGCACATTGTCTACCTTACAACGATGGAAAAGAGGCATCGTTTATAATGAGTTATTGATGGTGGAATTCTGAATCTGTGAATATCTTTCCGATTTTACTGAACTGTGGCCCCAAGGAGCCGTGGTGGGCGTCCTTTATTTTCATTTCTGAAAGGTGGCAACCCTACTGCTCTGTGACTTAACTGCATTTTCGGGCGCATAAATCACACTTCCACTCATTTGTGCATTTATAAAATTGTTACTCAACTACCCAGCTGCAGAACGTGCTGTCTGTGTGACCTTATTACTGTGCTAGCGCTGTATTAGCGTGGCTAGCGCTGTATTAGCGCGGCTAACGCTGTGCTAGCGCTGTGCTAGCGTTGTATTAGCGCGGCTAGCGCGGCTAACGCTGTGCTAGCGCCGTATTAGCGCGGCTAACGCTGTGCTAGCGCAGCTAACGGCATGCATTACAGCTTACTGACTCTCACAAAAACAAACCACATACAGGACAAAAAGGATTAATACACTCACTGAAGCACCGTCGTTCATGCTGGTTGATCCCGGTCTTGTGAGGTGAACCGTCTGCGTCACATGACCGGAGGAGCACCACGTGATTGGCTGGGCGTTGGTTCGATTTTGGCCAGGATCGACTGTTTACGCTTGAGTCCCCCGGATGTGAACAGCGAATTTTTTGATGGCGAATTTTGAACATTGAATTTTTTGATGGTGAATTTTTTGAACAAATCGAATTTTTTTGATGGCGAATTTTGAAGACATTGAATTTTTTTGATGGCGAATTTTGAAGACATTGAATTTTTAACTGGTTTTCAGAATTTTGATGAGCTAAATTCAGGCATAAAAAATTCATATCCGTAATTTTGATGCAAAAAAATTCAAAGTAAGAAATTCAGCAGCTTTTAAAATTCAGAATCTGATGAGTCTGATTTGCTTCCATACTTCTGACCCTTCAAAAATGGCGACTGTTTAGTCTGTTAGGAAAAGGAATGTTGATTGTGAGGGTCCCGCCTCCTCCAGGACAGCTGGAAATTGGAGGATTTCTTTACTGAAATACAGAACAACTGTGTTTTCCTGATTTGCCAAGAGACTGTGGCTGTTCATAAGGAATTCAATGTCAAGCGACGCTACCAGTCCAAACATGCTAATGTCTACGACGGGCTAACAGGGAGCTACCGCAGAGAAAAACTGAAGCAACTGGAAGCTGTTTTATTGTCATAGCAGCGCTTTTTTTTTTTTCTACAAGAACGCGTGAGTCGAATGAAATGCTACAAAGGCGACTTTAATTGCAAAGCACTGCAAATCTTTTTCCAATGGTGAATTCATAAAGACCATATTATGAAAATCGTTGAGAATATCTGAGAAGAAGCAAGAGTTTGCCAAAGTTTGCCTAGCACGAAACACTGTAGCGCGGTGAATTGAAGATGTTTCAGCAGACATTAAAAGACAGTTGGAGAGTGAAGGAGCGAATTGTGACTTCTTTTCAATAGCGTGTGATGAAAGCACAGATGCATTGGATACTGCTCAGTTGCTTGTTTTTTTGAGAGGGTGGATGATGAGATGAACGTGACTGAAGAGCTTCTTAACCTCCAGAGTCTTATGGACAGAACAAGAGGAACGGATTTATTTGTTTCCGTTAGTTCCACTGTGGATGATATGAAACTGTCCTGGAAAAAGTCACTGGGATTATTACTGATGGCTCCTGCCATGGCTGGCGAACGAAGTGGACTGTCAACCCTAATCTGCAACAAGGTGAGCGAAGAAGGAGGCATTGTATCATTCATTGTATCATTCTTCAACAAGTTCTCTGTGCTAAACATTTCAAATATGACCATGTCATGAAGCTAGTGATAAAGACTATTAATTTTATTCACTCGAAAGCCCTGTCCCACCGCCAGTTTGAACAGTTTCTACTGGACATCCAGGCTGAGTCTGGGGATGTTTGATATCACATCGATATCAGGTGGCTCAGTCTGGGGTCTGCGCTGCAGCGTTTCTTCTCTCTCAGGAAGGATTTCGAGGTTTTGCAGGTATTGAAAAGGAGATCAGGCTTTTCTCCTCTCCATCCTCCACTGACCCTGATGATGCTCCGGATCACCTGCAGCTGGAGCTTATTGAGCTGCAGTGTGACGGCGAGGTACGCAGTCGTCACCAACAGCTCTCGCTTGTCAACTTTTACCGTCAACTTGAAAAAGGCAGGTTTCAAGATATTCGAACGTTTGCGAAGAAAATGCTACTCTCATTTGCGTGACATTTTGCACATCGAAACCACAGCCTTTGAACGAGACCTGGCCCATGTGATGCAGTCCAGAGCTCAGTATCAGCCTTCACATTGAAGCAGTAATTTGGTTCTAAATCTCTCTTCTCCTATCCTAGGTCTATCCCAGCTGAGTAAAGCCCTCCATCTCACTCTTTATTTTGATTGTGTTTATGTGCCACTTCAGAGCTTAGTAGTGTGGATGGTGTTGTATGGAGCTGCCATATATTTACTGTGTGTAGGGATGATGTAAAGTTGTTCCTCTGTTCTCCTTATGCTCCTTTTCTCTTTGCTCGTGATGTAATTCTGCACCTTTCTGCACTCCCTGTTCTCATGACTGAATTCCATTTTTTTCACTGACAAAACATTAATGCAAGGAAATTATTTATTTTGGTAATCTGACATGAATATAACGTAAAATTGCAGTTAATATACTTCCAGGCTTGACCATTGCAATTTCTTCTATCAGGTTGTCCCAAAAGCTCTCTGAAACATCTACAGTTGATCCAAAACGCTGCAGCCAGAGTTCTGACGGGAGTTAGCAAGAGAGATCATATTTCTCCTATACTGGTTTCTCTTCATTGGTTTCCTGTTAAATCTAGAATAGAATTCAAAATCCTTCTTCTGACATATAAAGCTCTTAACAACCAATCTCCATCATATCTTAAAGACCTGATAGTACCATATTATCCTAGCAGAACTCTTCGCTCTCAGATTGCAGGCTTACTTGTTGTTCCTAGAATCTCTAAAAGTAGAATGTGAGGCAGAGCCTTCAGTTATCAGCTCCTCTCCTGTGGAACCAGCTCCCAGTTTGGGTTCTGGAGGTGGACATCCTCTCTATTTTTAAGACCAGGCTTAAAACCTTCCTTTTTGACAAATCTTATAGTTAGGACTGACTGGGGGACCCTGAGGGGGTCAGCTGGAGTCTTCCTCTTGGACGTCCCTTAGTTCTGCCCCTAGTTCTGCTGCTATAGGTCTAGGCTGCTGGAGGACCTCTCTGGATGCACTGAGCCCTTCTCTATCTACCATTATATTTAATATATATACCATTATTGCATTACACTCACTCTGTTTCTCCCTGTGTCCTTTCTCTGAGTGTCCCTGGTCCCAGAGCTGGATGCTTCTGATCTGTGGTGGTTCTCCCACCAACTTGTCTAATCTCCACCTGTGGGATGCTGCTGCTGACCTTCCTCCAGCCCACTGCTTCCAGCTGCCCATTTCCATCAATCTACTCTGCATTGCCCTCACTATACTTGATATGCTCATCTACGTACTGTTTGGATTTTACTACCAGCTATATATGTTGTATATTTAATGCCAGAGTTGTACATCATAACAGTAAACTATGAATCAGTTTCCATGTTAGCTTGTACTTTGTATGTATTATCTGTCTTATCATACATGTATCAAATTGTGTCTTATGTTCCTTGTTCCCCATCCCGCCTCTTCTCCCATCCCTCCACCTATCTACCCCTCTACCTCTATCTCTACCTCTTCTGTCCCTCTCAACCCGCCCGACCAGCAGGCAAATGGGTCCCCCACATAATTTTTTTTCCCTGTTAAAGGGTGTTTTCCTGCCACTGTCTCCTTAGGGCTGCTCTGGGGTTCAGGCATATGGGTTCTGTAAAGCGTCTTGAGACAGTTTGACTGTAATTGGTGCTATATAAATAACATTGAAATGAATTGAATTGAATTGAAATTGAAATTGAATTTGTTTTGTGTTGGTCAAAACCAGTTATAAATATATCGGAACACATGGAATTTGCACTTTGTTATAAGTTGAATGTTGGTGTTTTGTTACTGTTCATGTGTCTTAGGCAACATTTATTACCAATAACATTTAATGTTAAAAATAAACATGAATCCTGATTTTTTTTCCCCCTCATTTCAGCTCATTTCATTTTATTTGGCCTTTGGATTTTGGTAAGACCTGTTTAGATTTGCAATACATAAAAAAAAATGCATTTATTTATAAGAAGTCAAAAACTTTTCAGAAAAAGCCTCTCTTCATAAACATGCTTTGACTCACTCCGACCTTACACTCCTGGTGCTTTGGGATGTCTCTTTATTCAGAGAGAAGTGCTAATCTGTCCACTGTATTCTCTGATCCCTCCTCTTGAAGTTTATGGAAACGTTTCATTTTGTACATGTACAAAATGAAAAATGTGTCATTTGCAATGGAATTTCCATCAAATAGCCAATTTGCATTTGATTTTAATGGTTCAAAGAATGTCAGGCAGGATGTTTGGCCCTCATGCATGTTAACCTCATCAATTCTGGCCCTCTGAAAAAAGTTTGGACACCTCTGCTTTAGAGTGATTACAAAACTGTATTTGGATGACATTGTCTGGACCTTTCTTTTACATCTTCAAAAGAAAGTGCTGAAGTCTAATTGATTCATTTTCTCCCTTGCCCCCTTCTCCTGATCTAATAATGTAGGTGAGCAATGCGGCAGTTGAGAAACAATGTACTATTTCTTATATAGCAGTAACCACAAACACCTTTCATACCTGCTGACAGTCTGACTGCACTTTACTCTTGAATCTACTGCTGCTGCTTTTTAGGTCCACAACTAAAGCAGATCAGAGTGGTCACACCATGCTCTTTACTTTCAGCCTGACAATCCATGAAAGTTGGCTAAGAACAGTAAAATATGTAACAAGTTAAGCAAGCAGGAAATCCCAGCATTCATGTTAAAGAGCCCATATTATACTTTTTGGGTTCCTTCTTCAGTGCGTTTGTCACGCCCTCCACCTTCAGGTGGACAACCTGATGCACCCTGCAAGATAAAAGCAAGTTGGGAGATGATTTGTTTCCCAGCAAGGCAATGACTCAAAGCATACAGCCGATGCTGCACAGAAATCGCTGAAAGACAACAAAATGAATGTTCAGGAGAGGCCAGTCAGACCTCAGAATGCAATCCCATGAGGAGTTTGTGGCTGGACTTGAAAAAAGGCTGTTCACTCACAATCTCTCGGTGACCAAAAGGAGCTTGAGCCGCAATTTTGGGAGAAGGAAAAGAGGAATAATTGCAATGTCCAGATGTGCAACACTGATTGAGATCCATCCACACCAGGTCTGTGCTGCAGTTGCAAAGGTGCATCTAGTAAATATTGACAAAAAGGCGTTGATATCCTATGTAAGCACTTCATTTATGTTTTATATTTCTAATTAATTGACATTACATTGTAGAAATCTGTTTTCATTTTGAATGAAATAATCATTGTGTGTAAATTCATTCTGAAAATCTGGGCGATGTCATGTGTGAGTTCGAGGCAGATTGCTGTCAAAGGCCTAAGAGGAAAGCATGTGCTTCCTCACTTGAAGGCTGCTGGTTAAAACTGAGCTAATCAATTTCTGTGCTATTTTGGCATTTCCTCCCTCAGGACAAATTAAATAATTGTGCTTGTACAAAAATGAAAACCTGACATAAGTTCCCTTTAAACATACAATACTCATTTGTTCACTGAGGTACATGCCACAAGCATTTATTGAAATAAACTAATTTACACAATTAGAAGAAAAATGTTACTATAGCAATGAGGAAATAAGAAAAAAAAAAAAAAAAACCAAGGGAGGTATTCCACAAAATGAGATTCAGTAAGAGCTAGACATAACTTCAAACAGAAAACTATTTTCTTCTTCTTTGTCCTTGTCTCACCCTCTGTCTAAAGGTTAGCAAAGCTTTCAGTGAGTTCACCACAGATTGTCTGTCCTCGTGTCACCTCTCCTCTATAGCACCGGCTCAACCTGCAGTGCAGCCCTGCCGGCCGTCACTTAACAACGCTCTTTCTTAGCAACTGCAAGTTTACACTGATCTAAAGTGACTCCTTCTGGCAGGCTGGAACAAAGGAAACCATGACAACAACATTCATTGATGTGCTCTTTTGAAATGAGGCTGCGGAGCTGGCTGTGCACAAATATCTCCAATAATGACACTGAAAACCTCACAGCTTACTCTGAATTTATTCTACACATCTGTTCTTTTTCTATCTCTGATTTTACTGTTCATTTAAAGATCTGCGGGAGTTTAGGAAGAACTTACTGGTCAGTCTTTATAAGCCTGGACATGCCTTCAGTCACTACTATATAGCACAGCATGTGATAGTGTGCACGTGATGATGGATCAGTTGTGGGCAGCTAGAAAAATTATGACAGTAATACAAGTATTTGGAAATAACTATGGACGCATGGTGACACTGAGATCATCATCCGTTTCGGCTAATAAAGGCTTCCAATATTAAATGCTGGCAACAGCCGTAAGTGAACATTAAAAGGCAGATAACACTTGTCCGGCTTAATGTTTTGTCATTTTAGTTTGTCAATTGATTAGTTTTCTTTTTTGCCAGGTAAATGCGTACTTATATACACAACAGTGGCCTGCATTCTGCACTGTAGAATAATATAAGTCTAGGCCACAATAGGCTCAGTCATGGTAACAATGCAGTTTGAAAAGGGTTATTTTGTAAGGCTTAAAGATGCTTAATTGTGTTTATAAAACCATCTTAACATGTCACTGCACTTTACTTTGTCAAGAAAACAATCCTGAAACAGGATGTTCTTTCAAGAATGACTGTGGATCTTAATCTTAAAGGCTACAGCCTTTCTTTAAAACAAAAGATAGATATACAATGCTTTCAAGATTGTTTTAATAACTGTAAACTGAAAACTGTAAAAATGTGTAATTTGTTTGTTGCTGCTTTAAATCCATGTGGAGTGAAAGTGAGAGGCATGCAACACGTGAAGGTATAAATGATAAGCAAAGGTTATTCTTGACAACCAGAGGCCCATCTGTTGATGGAGCAGATGTTTAATATTAGACATATTATGTATTCGTTGTAAGCTATTGAATTCATCTCTACATGAATTTGGTGTCCCATTTTGAACAAATCCATATAATTCAATTCAATTCAATTTTATTTATAAAGTGCCAATTACAGGTCAAGTTGTCTCGAGACGCTTTACAGAACCCATATTCCTGAACCCCCAGAGCAGCCCTAAGGTGGCAGTGGCAGGAAAACACCCTTTAACAGGGAAAAAAAACCTCGAGCAGAACCCGGCTCTAATTTGGGGAACCCATCTGCTGCTGGCCGGGCGGGTTGAGAAGAATAGAAGAGGTAGAGGTAGAGATAGAGGGATAGAGATAGAGGGATAGAGATAGAGAGGTAGAGATAGAGGGATAGAGGTAGAGGGATAGAGATAGAAGGATAGAGATAGAGAGGTAGAGGTAGAGAGGAAGAGGTAGAGGGATAGAGGTAGAGAGGTAGAGGTAGAGAGGTAGAGGTAGAGGGATAGAGATAGAGAGGTAGAGGGATAGAGGTAGAGATGGAGGTATAGAGGGGTGGAGAGGGGGAGGGATGGGAGACGAAGAGGCGGGTGGGGAACAAGGAATATAGAACACACAACTGACATAATATACATTGAATTCCAAAAAGGTTTAAATCTAGGCAGTCTGGGCCCCTGCAACCCAGGTCTGCCTGTGTGTTAATCTAGACTAGTGTATACCACTCTTCACTCTCATCTTCATACAGTTCTCTACAGTTGGCAATAGACAGCCCTCCAGAGCGATAGCTGAGGCTCAGCTACATATTCAACAAGCTTTCCCTTTACGTGTGCATTTCCATAGTTTTGAGACATACATGTACGTGACTAGAGTTTTGTCTCTTAGTTGTTGTGTCTTTCTGTTTTTCTCTTATCTCTGTGAGATTGTTGACTGCAGCCAGAGGGATGCACATAGCCTAATGAGCTTTACTCAAACTCACCGGCTTCATTCCAGAGTCAGCATCCAGGATCAATATGCCCATCTGCATTAATGTGAAGACATACGCAGTGGTTGCTTGGCCCTTTATGTTAAAGCCACATTCTCATATGTATAGGTCTTTTTGCACCGCTGTGTTTGACCTCCCCCACCCCTGAGTGGAAAGGGGTTAGGCCTTGTTTGAATAACTTGGAGAGAGCACTAGATCCCTTCCTCTCCTGGGTGGTTGTGTCATTAATTCAAGTATGGAGAGAAAGAGGGAGAGAAGTGAAAGAAGAGAGATAGGATCATGTCATATATAGGCCCTGTTCTCCTCATGGCTAATGGTTGCCCATACATTATGAGTGGTCCAGTGTCACTTATTAAATCTCACATAGATAGCTATTGGTTGTGTGCCTGCAGCCTTTTAGCCCAGAATGCGCTGACAGACATTTGACACTCTGTTATAACTAGCCTGCTAATGTGACCTCCTGGATTTCTCTGCATAGCTTGAGCCGTGATATAATGCTTGTCAGGGGTCAGTTGCATATTAGCAGAAGGCACCGGTTTCACCTCATTTGGAAGCTGAAGGAAGCCAGTGATACTCCACCCACCTCCAGCTCTCCTGACACTGACGGCGGTGCTGATGAGCATGTATTTGGCCCAGAGTTCATGGCCACAGCCCTTAGATTGATGCCATGTTGATATTTAATGATGTGCTGCCAAACAAAAGCCAACACCGGCACTGGACAACCCTGCCGGAACCCGTTGGCTATGCTAAATGTCATTCTAATTATCCATCCTTTTTCACACTGAATGCAGAAGTAAATATTTGCACAGTTCTTTGCCCTTTGGGTCCCTCCATTCCTTCACTCGTTCTACTCTTTATCCCTGCTGCTAAGTGGCTAAACATTATATTTTTTCTATCGGGGATTGGGCATTTTATTCAGTATGGCCATATTTGAATAGCAAAGTAAGACAGGATCCAACAGTTCATTTGTAAAATAAAGGGTGTTGGGATGTGGTGTGGGGGTGGTGGACGCAGACAAAATTTGGTGAGAGAGTTGTTTTTTTTTTTTAAAAAACAATGACAGTACAAATTACCCAGAGTTGTTTTCTCACATGCTCTGCAACCTTAAACGTATGAAGACATTACCCTGAAAAGCCGCATGTGACAACAGAAATGTCCCAATCAGCTGGACCAGAAACTGAGCGAGCTTTACCCTGCCAGCTGCTGAGTAGAAAGTCCATGTAATGTTTAGGAGAGCCTGTATGTGGATAGTGCAGCACATTGTACAGAAAATGCACAGTGAACAACATGTTAATGACATTTTTTATCATGTGACTGGTATAAAACCAGAAAAAAAAACATATAAACATCCAGAAGATGAAGAAAAAGCGTCATTTAGATAAAAACCTATATTAATTATAATAACAAGTCATATTTGTCTACCACTTTTCTGAAGTGCTTCATAAAATATTATAAATGGCAAGTGCTCATGCATGAGTTGTAATTCACTCTTTTTTAAAGCCTCAAAACTAACACTATCAAATATGATCGAATGTTGCATTTTGCAGTTTGCATGTTGCACATTTCATGAAATGAATGTACGTGCTGTAAGTGCAAAGCCTTCATTAATTGTAAAACTGCTATGCAATGATTTTTAAGGAGGATTATAAAGAAAACATTTAATAATCACTACATAAAATAAAGCACCATGCTCAGTCATCTAAAAGACATCTTAGCAAGGCCAGTAAGCTTTTAGAAGGACCCTGTGTGTTACTTTAAACACAGGGTTTAGAGTTTGTTAAACCTATGGCCATGCAGCAGGCAGGGATTTGCTGCATGTCACTCCCTGTGTTTGCTCTCTGCATTTTCTGTGTCTCTCAACTGTCTGTTCAAGAAAGGCAACAAAGCCCAAAAATAATATTTGAGAAACTGATTGTTGAGTCACAGAAAACAGGGTGGGAGAACAACATCAGTCCTTAGCACTGTCTAAGGATAGCTGTGACTGCACTTAAAGAAGCCTTACCCAGCTGGGCCTGCTTCTCAAAAGAGAACTGTGCACAGTACTTGCACTTACATCGGTATTGGTGCCAGCATTGCTTTTTTTTTCTAAACAATTGTCGCATGCAATTTGTACACAAATTTGATTTCTCTTCCAGTGTTTTAACTCACAGCTATGAGTTATAGCTGCCAAAACTAACACGAGAGAAGATCATGTTATGTTGTAAATGTAATCAGTTCCATGTCATTTCATGAAAAAGACCAAACCACATAAAACGTATTTAGCTTGCTTGTACATATCATACAAGGCGTAGTTTGGGTTTGCTTTGGGTTCAATAGGCAAAATAATGCATGCACAATAAATAATTTAGAAAGTTTTGAATAATGACAAAAACTACAACAACTGAACTGTAGGTGAAGAACGACATTTGGAGCTGAAAATTACAATTTCCATTTCTGCTCTTTTGCAATCAGTACTACAAAAAAGAAATGCATTTTAAATTACTATGTATAAAATCACACTATGGCAGGCAAATAATAATATAAACAGAGCAGAACTGGTATGTAGTATATATAGACCACCACTGCCACATTTCAGGCTGTATTACCTGAGATTACATTCATTAGTTTAATGGTGGTTGTCTGTTTCTTTTATGTGCATTTGGCAATACTTCAGAATTATGAACACAGTTAATACAGCAGAAGAGAAATGACTGAGAAGACGTCAAGGAGGAATTGAGTATACTCTGAGTGTATTTTTAGATTCAGAAGTTTCAGCCTTTACTGGATGTGAAATGGTAATGCAGAGGCATAGTGACATGTGGACGACACTCAGGCAGGTACCTGCTGAGATGGCTGCAGTGTGTGTTGCTCTGGCCCCATTGGCTGCTGCCATTTGGTCTTCACAGTGTGACATGGAACTCAAGCACAACTATGACCTGAAAGGGAGGGAGAGGGGGAGCAAGACTGGTCACGCTTGACCTTTCTGTGTTTCCAATAAATCACAACTACTCTTCATATCTAATGATGCAGAAACAGTCAAACATGACCTTTAAAGTTACAATACTGTACTGTGGCACCGTGATGCCCCAGCCTGCAATCTCAATATCCACCAGCACCTACATGGATTGCTGATTTCCACACTTACATGGCTCCCAAATCAAGACAAATGGTTAGGCACGCTGAACATAATCAGTATGTAATTGACATTGATTTGCGAGATTAGGCGTGGAAAGTGTTGTGAGATGCAGGGAGGGTTTGAAGCTGCTGGTGGATAAGGGCATGGATGCATATTGTAGGAAGGTGTTAGGATTTCCAGCATCATGTGAGAGTTTGATTAGCTGTTTAAACAAGCTTACTGAGGCACAGCAAATAGCTGTTTACTGTTGGACAAGGAGTTTCCAGCAGCGTTTGACAGATAAAAGTCCTCTAGTTGTTGAATTAGGGATGGAGAGATACAAATACAAAGAAAAGTGACATGCTGAAGTAGAAACCACCAGACAGGACTTTAGAAACAGAGGGTAAGAGGTCTGTGCTGCCAGTCAGCGGTAGAATGAAATAACAGACATCCATCTCCCTTCATTACCAGTCCTTGTTCTTCTGATGATATTCTGATGACTGTGATGTCAGCCTTTGCTGCTTTTTTTGGGGGGGGGTGGGGTCTGTCTGCTGTCATCTCCAAGCTTGTTAGGAAGTATAACACTCACTGAAAGGAGAATCATGGGGACATTTAGCAGCGCTGCACAAATATCCAATAATCCCCCCCTCTCCCCTTCTCCCCTCCTTCACTGTCATTACTGTGGTCACGAGAGAGCAGGAGATGGAGAAAAGAGCACAAAGTCTGAGATGTGAAAACCAATAAAAGACAGAAGAGGAAACGGGCTTAACAATGGCAAGTTGTCCTTGCTGTTGTGTAGAGTTGTTAGTGTTTGAGTTTCCCCCTGATTGTTGCTGGATAATTGGCCACAGGGAGGGGAGGGGAGGGGAGGGCAGGCTGTGGATGTGTGTGTCTTGGGACCAGGCTGTTATGAAGGCAATTATTTCACCAAAGTAATTATGTGTTTTTCACACATGCATTTTCTCACACATAGTAATAGTTTATGTGTTGTTGCTTGTTCTGTTTTGTATTTGTTTTTGTTTTGAAGTGAAGTAGCATGCTCTGGAGGAGACATTTTATTCCATGCATTCTTCTTTCTTCTCCAAACCTGATGCCTGCTGCCCAGAATTTCCCTTCCCTACAGTTTGGTGGGAGATTGGGGTGTCAGAGAGCAGTGCCTTCTCTCAAGTTGTGACAAAAGGGTTTGATTAATAATCATCGTCAGAGACCTTACAAAAACCTCCAAAAAAACAGACCAGTTTATTTAATGATGCTATTTTCTGAAAAATCATTCAATATTAGGCCATTTTCCATCCATTTATGGAGTTGCAGCCCGAAGAGAAGGAATTTAAGTATCTCAGGCTATTATTGACTGTTTTACTGTAACCTGGATGACAAAGTTCCTCTAACCTTAACAACTTATTTTGACGCAAACCACAATCTTTGCCTGCACCTAACCAAACTAAGATCGTGCTGTCAGGTCACAGCACCTCATCATGATTGGAATATATACTTTCATGCACTCTGAGAAATTGAAAGTTGACTGTGAACCAATCAGGATCGTAGCAGTTTACCTTTGATCCTATCACTGACAAAAAGAATCTGACAAAAGAGCAAATGGAAGGACATTAGCTAGAAGCATTGCTTCCTAAATACACTCCCTTGCTTGCAGCTGTCTCTCACATTACTGCTAAAAACGAGGATTGGGAAGAGCTAAGAAAAGCTGAGTGAATAAGGAAAGGAGCTATGTTAGCCTAATGCAGATGAATTCAAATATATGAAGATAGAAGAGTACAGAAAAGCAAGTAAAGGGAGGAGCGGATGGAAGTCAAGGAGAGAGAATGGAAAAGGGAAAACAGGAGAGGTAAGGAGGAATGGAGAGGCTTTTAAAATAATTATCCTGCTCATAGTAAGAACGTCCACAGAGACTGAGAGAGAAGCAGTGGCTGCAGAGGACACTGAGTCTACTTACATCACTCAAGGCCAGCTTCACAAGCACTGCACACTGTAAAAAGTCATACTCTACATCCAATAAGCTACATTCAGCAGCCCCACAACCTGCATTATACATGTGTGAAAATCAACAGGCAGCAAGGTATTACATTTTGATACCTATTCATCACAGCTATAAATAATTTACCCTTTTGTGATTATTGTTGAGGCAACACTGTGAGGACAAGATACATATCCATGGCAAGAAAAACAGTATTGAGCTGATAGACTATGATGTCAGGGACACTACAGGTGTGTTCATATTCAGCATCGGATGTTATGAAAGAAAATAGCATGAAAAATTGTATCATGGTCATACACCCAAATGTAAAAAGCACTATGTATGGAATGCAGCACAGAAACACCAGTACAGACTCTCCTCTAGAATACTGTTTTATTTTTTAATAAACTGGTGTTTCATATTCCATAATTCAGTCCACACATGGATGCTGGATTTGAGGTACTTAAATACTCGGCCAGTTGTGCAAATTTTCACAAAAAAAAAAACCTCACACATCACATTTGACAGGCCACAGCAATACTCGCACCACTATATGTAGAAAAGTATATGCTTGTCTGTTTTTCTTTTTGTTTATTTGTTTTAAAAACTCCACAAGGCACCTTAAATTTATGATTTCACAATTCATGCTTTAAATGTATAAATCTGGTCCCTGGACACCATGGACAGGTCACCAGTCTATCACAGGGCTACACAAAGAGACAAACAAGCACACTCACATTGCTGTATGATATCAACTACAATAATATATCCTATTTGTCAGATCCCTGATGAGAAAATATATTCCATCTCAAATTCATTAGGACACAGATCAGTTTAAGAGCTGCATGGCATAGCAGCTCTTATCTGAACAGAAGAATCAGTATTTATACTGAACCACTTGGCTAAAAATGGAAAACAGTTATGACATGGATTCATTATTGCAGTGATGAACAGTTAACATCATCACTGTCAGATGTATTTTTGCATCAGTGTGTGGAATGGATAATAACTTAAATGATTTACAGGCTATAAGAACAGCATGTAATGTTAGTTGAAGTCATTTACTACGCATACATGGTGCTTTATGAAGACAGAGGATATGGTGAGAAGACAAATGATGTAATGTTACGTTACCATGACAGCAGTAGTGCATAAATTACTCTGTACATGGGGGCAATGAAGGAACAACTAGAAACTATCGCAGAGGAACTGAAGCATATAGCCTGTATCTGTATATTCTATATCATGCTTGGTTGGAGACAAAAAGTAAACGGGACGGTTCTGTCTGTCACTGCGTTGTCATCAAAGTACTCTACAATGATCTTGCTTCAAGTGCTCATGCACCAGTTCTACTGGTGTAATCAGCCATCTCCAGTTTGCACTATATTGAGTAGAGTCCCACACAGAACTGTTTTCTTAAGTCCTCTCTTGCAATGTCTGTGTCCAATCCAGCACCTGCAAATATTCATTCAAGACTGATTTTGTGTCTTCTTTCACCCGTCCATAAAAATACAGATGCTTTGGACCAGACTTGATAAAATACAATTTATTAATTAATAGCAGTAAAAACAAAAAAAACCATCAAACGAAAATATTGTTTGCCTACTTTTAAAAATGCCTACATTTGAGGCAAAACCAGCACCTGGTTTAAAATTCTTGCACTTTGAACCCCTACATCAACCAGGCAAAAGCCTGTATTGCATGCAATGATAAGGCTTTTTTTAATTTTATTTTTTTAATTTGCCTTGCTAGCAGTGTGGTTGTAAGGATGACAATGCTCGTGGCTCAGTCCAGCTTTCTGGTCCAAACAGGAATATCTCAGCAGCTGCTGCATGGATTGAAATATGAAGGATATTTAGAGAGTGTCTTTGAACAGACACATAGGTTACCTTACCCTCCTACATGCTAACTGCAGAATGTGCATTAGCCATATTTAACAAAATACAGACCAAATAATTTGCAAACAAAACCTTTCTCGTAAAATAAAGCATTTCTAAGGTGTGGCCTGTGTGCTTACAAGTGTGTCTGCGTGAGTCTGTACATGGATGTGTTTGAGTATGGGAAACCTTTGCTGTCTGACGGAGCCATGCAATGCCTGATGAATGTCTGTCTTTATTAGAAGCCATTAATAAGGCCGAATGCCTCTTACCATCCCATCCTCTCCAAGACAATGTGTGTCAACATGAGCAATTACCAGGCTGGTAAAACACACGTGGGCCTGTCGACTTCACCGCCAAGGCTCTGAAATATTACAGGCGGAATTTATTTAGTTGCAGAGGAGCCCAGATGAATCCTTTCGCTGCTGTGATCACCTTAGACAGACTCCAACTGCACAACGGAAGGGTTTTATGCTGAATTATTATTTGTAGTTTTGGACTTGGTTTTCAAGATATGATACATGTTTTATTTTGGCTTTCTTAATGTGTTTTCAACAGAGTTAGTAATCGTTATCATAGAAATTAATGGGCTTGTGGGAACCAACTAAATAAACACAAAATTGTGATTTTATTTAATGTTTTCTTTTTTTTTTGTTTTTTTGTCTGGGCTATGTAATAAGCAGATGTGGATCAATCATAACAAAAGCGAGGTCAGTTTGGCTAATTCACCAGTAATACATATGTAGCTTCTGCTGCAGCTCCACACTGTGATCGAGGCTAACAAGACGGGCGTGTTGTTACCTGAAACTCTCTCACTTTGAATCTCCTCGCTCAGCAACTATAGTTAAATGAAGGTCCTAAAATGGTCTACTTTGTGAAGGTGGTTTTGTGAATTGATCTCTTTTACCCTGCCTTTCTGCTTCACAGGGTTTATTTTTGGCCTTTCCAAGGCCTGCTCTCATCTCCACTGGTGGCCTGCAAAACTAGCACACTCCTTATTATGCCATCAGACAATAGCAAACACAGAGAGCCAAAGAGCTCCAGCCGTCGGCCTATAATTATTAAAACCTTGTTGTTTACTCTGGGGTAGTGGCCACTGTTCTTCATCCACCAAAAATTAATGAGATCCTTTCTGCTAACATTGACACTTTAAATGCAGTGAGAAGAGAAGCACAGGGACTCCAAAAGGCTTTGATGAACTAATAAGCTTTTAGTTACATAGCATCTCTTCATTTAAGAGCACAGCCTGTCTGTGTAGGTTTACCGTCAGCAGAACATACAGCAGAGCAGGGAAACCAACAGTAATCTACTGCAGCGTCCTGCCTTCAGAATCATATGCTGTATGAAAACATTTTACTGCAACCACTGTTTCTACAGCTCAGTTTTATTCTACCTCATTCCATGTTATTGGGTATCCTACCTGATATTGAAAAATTGTTTGGGCTCCTGAAAATGAAATAAGAACTGATCACAGTCACACACTATGCTTTCTCTGCAGATTATTGTCTTTCTTTGTACTGTGTTTGCATCTGCTGCAGGCTCTCTGCTGTAAAATCATGCAATATATTTGCAAAAATATTCATTCACCATCCAGGCTTAAGACATTGCCATGTCAATGAGCAGCAATTGCTTGCTCACTCCAAATGGATTCTGCCAGCTATATATTCCACTTGAACATTTCTGCTTCTCATTCTTTTTTTCTTATCTCAGGCTTTTGCTTTTGCAATGCAGGTGATGCAGAATACGAGAGCATTACCATCAGCACTTAACAGCTTGTCTGAAAATGGGTTATTTTGTTTCACAGTAAAAATAACCCTACATTTTTTTGAAAAGAAGATGAAAAAAAATAGAATCCTTGATTGTTTCTGGGGAAAATATAATCTGAAAACGAAAACCATGTTATTGAATGCATTATCATATCCACGACAGAGCTGGTGGAGACAAGGCCGTGCTGATACAAGCAGTGCAGGAGGCATATTCATAATGTGCTGCTAAGCTCCCATCAACCGAAAACCTGCTGTTTGCTGCCTGAGGACATCACTTTGTGAGGATTTCCGAATGAAATGCTGATGTGAGGTGGATGATAACTCTGCATACTCTAATTACCTCAGTGCATGAGACACAAGCAGACAAAGCATGCGACTGCTTTGTAAAAAAAAAAAAAAAAAAAAAGTATGTGTGTGTTTGTGGGGGTGGTGGTGTGTGCTGGGTGTGGGGTGGCGTGGCTGTTTGGGTGGGGGGCGATGGTGGAGGAGCACACCTGCTTGTTTTCAGAATGAGCTGGAATTTTCGATGTTTTTCCATCGTGATAGCGGGAAAGTTATTAACCATTGCTGGAACAACCATTTAAGGTGGAGAGAACACTTTCAGAATTTGACTTGTTAGGTAGTGTAATGTCACCATCGGAGTATAATAATGTTGTGGAGCAGCTTCACGTCTGACTTGCAAAACCTACCTATAATGTTAGAGGTAAAGATTTTTATATGGGATACTAGGACTTGCAGACTCTTTCTGTGGGAAGCCAGGGAAGATGCTCAACTTCAGTCCGTCTTGAGTGTAAGAAGGAATAGTTGTAGTAGGGCTTATTAACAGTTGTAGGTTTTAGACATTGCAGTGTTGCCACACAACATCTTTGTTTTTGGATACATCAGTAAACATATTCATGATGTTACCATCATGAGGACATTAACTGTCTGTCCCATTCAGAAACCCTGGCTGAATGGAGAGGTGCATACTCTTCTGAGGGCTCAGGACTCAGCCTTCAGGTCTGGAGATTCAGTGGCACTGAGGGGGGGGGTGACTGCAGGATGGCATCAGAAGGGCAAAGGCCACTTATGCCCTCAGGATACTGGGTAATTTTCCCACCAGCGACCCCCGGAGCATTTGGAAGGGCAAAAAGAGCATCATGGACTACAAAAGGAGGGATGCTGAATGCCCTCAGGATCCCATCTCTTCCTGATGCTCTGAACCACCTTCTATTCCTATTCCTGCATGAAGCTCACATTCCCACCGAGTGAGCTGCTTTTCATTCTATCTGCTGCAGCTGTAATGGGAACACTGCAAAGCAGCTGGCACAGACAACATCTTGGGAGGATTCTGAGAGATTGTGCTCAGAAATTCACAGGGGTGCTAACAGATATCTTTAACATCTCACTCTCCCAAGCTCAAGTGCCTGTTGTCTGAAGACATCTACTATTGTTCGCCTGCCTAAAAATTCTGCTGTGACAAACATCAACATCAGCGTGGCCCCCCCATAAGGACCTGGTCTATGTCTCAGTGTCAGCTATAGTCCACTCTGCTCTCATGTGGACAGCAGGGATTTTTTTTTTTTTTAAATCAGGCTCCTCATTCTGGACTTTCTGGACCGTTCTGAGTAGTACACATTGCTCACATATGACTGCTCTGTAAGGTACCTGAGTAATCATATAGTGAAGTTTGCCGATGACATGGCTGTGGTTAGGCTGCTCTCGAACAACAATGAGTCTGAGTACAGGCAGAAAGGTGGAAAAACTTGTAGATTGGTGCACAGCAAACAGTCTCTACATCAATGTAGGGTAAGATGAGAGGACTCTCTCCTGCTCGAGCCACTCTCCGTTCCACCTACCTCAAGCCTCAGCCATCCGTTGCCACTCCGTCCCCCTGGATCCTTCCCCATCTCGGACCATTCACACCTATCCTGGATCTGGTCACCACGTGCCACCTCACGCCGTGTCCTGCTCCACTCCATGCTAGGCCACCACCTACCCCTGCACCTGCCGACGACTAGCCCAGTTGGTTCCCTGTCAGCTAAGTCCCCAATCCTGAGCCAGGCTGGTAATTCTTTGGAGTATTGTTAGATTCGGGTTATTGTAATTGCCTCTGCGTACTTTGTATAGTCGTGTAGTGTTACGCCGGTTTGTAAGGTTCCTGTATTGGTTTGGTATTTCTTGCTTAATACCATCAATGGTTGTATCTCCTTGTTAGGATATTCCTCGGGTTGTTTTTGCCACCCTGTTTAGCAGTGCACCTCTGGTCCTTGTTATTTCTACACAGCGTAGATTTACTGTCGTAGTATTTTTGTATTTTGCTGTCTAGGTAGTACCTTCCGTGGGTTAGGCACTTCGTTCTTGTTATATCTGAATCAGTGCAATTATTCCGCCTACCCGATACAGGGTTTAGTTCTCCTGTTCACGCTAGTTTGTATTGTGTGACAACCGCCAGTTCCGTTTGTAGTCCTCTGTTAGATTTCTAGTCCACTTTGTTGTTTCTTCTTACATTGTGAATAAAAACCTTAAACTGTTCCTCAAGTGTGTCGTTTCTCATTCCCTGCACCTTAGCCTCCTTGAGAACCGTAACACTGACAGAAAGGAGCTGCAATGAATGGCTAATCTACTCATAAAACAACTAGCAGCAACTTTCCTTCCTTGGAGGACAATTATGTAAACAGGTGCAGAGCATCATGTGTCATGAAGGAAACACCCACCAGGCATACGATCTGTTTAAACCCCTCCCCTCAGGCAGAAGGCTGCGCAGCCTCAAAGTCAGGATAACAAGGCTTAAGTGCAGCTTCTTCCCAAAGGCTGTGCAGCTTATGAACGCTCTGGCTTAAAGGCTGTCTTCTGCACTACAGGCTGCTGTGATTGCATTTGGTTATTGATGCACTATTTTTTTGACATGCTGCTTGGTTGTTTTTCTATTTATTGTATGAATGATTTTTATTTATCTGTTTATTTTGCGTAGATCTTTCCATGTTATTTCGCCATAATGGTATTGCGTGCTGCTGGACTGAAAGCACCAGTGGTGTCATGGTGTGCAAACAATTTAAGACATCAGCAGGTGCCCTTCTGAACATGCATGACAGGGAGCTGGATCATGCTGCACCCCATTTGTTTCTCCCTTTGGCTCAGGATACAAGCATATTGCTCACGGCTTCATTAGTTCACACACTCTTTGGGGCAGTTCAGCTCAGACTTTCATGTCAATTAACAGCAGGAATAACACTCTTCCAGCATAGTTGAGCCTGCAGTCTGCAAAATAAAGAACGGCATTCACTATTACTGTGATTCCTTACCAGTGCATTGCTCACTGGTTCATGAGCTAATGCACTTAGTGGGATCCATGCTGAGCACAGACTTCCTGGTCTGCTAAACAGAGGGTGGGAACACTTTCCTCCTGCTGTTGACATCTCTCTGCCAATGCCTGAATATCCATGCTTAAGCGTATTGCATATTGCGTATTGCTGTGCTGGTCAGCTAACATGCTCTGTGGTAGTCAGTGCTGTGCTCAGACTTGAACATTGGCTAACAGTAGGAAGTAAACTCTGTTCCGACCTAGTCAAGCCAGCATCCCTCAAAATAAAGAAAGGCATTGACTTTTACTGTGATTCCTTTCCAGTGCACTGCTTGTTGTATTGCAAACTAACGTGCTTTGTGGGATCCCTGCTGAGCACAGGCTTCCCAGTTGGCTAAGCCATGGGTGAGGACACTCATCTCTGGCAGTGTAAACATCTCTGAAAAGCCGTGCCTATTGCTTGTGGTTTCTTGGGCTAATGTCCTCAATGTGACCCCTGCTCAGTGCAGACATTTCATTTTGTGAACAGTGAGTGAGAAATTGTTTTGCCAGCCAGAATATCTCTGCTTACATAAAGCAATTTTCTGACTTGGACCAATATGTCTCAAATAGGACGAATTGGTAGCTCCCACTTTCAAAAATCCTGCTATCTCAGGCCAGCAGGACCCATTTCCATCCCTTCCTGGCTGGGCTCAAATTTGTGGCATTCCTCTAAGAATGATAGTCTTCTGCCCTTAGGTTTGTAGAAGCCTGTGGCAAGAACTGCTTAACAATGGTTATCTGCCACTTGGTGTGGGCCTCACCAGAGAGATCCCTACTCAGCACTGCCTAAGAGCTCCTGCTGTTCCTACTGTCTTAGTTGAAGACCAGGAAGTCTGCCATTACCCTGCGAGGAGACTCTCTTATGGTTCCTTGGGTGAGTCTTGCATTTTGCAGACTAGGCTAAACAGCCCCTCTGCCTCTCAGGCTTAGCCTTTTCATCTTTTAGGGCTTTGTCCTACCCTGCAAGGTGTAGCGGTGACTCAGGACTAGATCCCTGTCGCTCTATGGAATTTAGCAATTGCCCTTAGTGTGCATCAGCATCCTGTTTTTTGAGACCCTTGTTGTTGACCCGAAATGGCCTTCCTTTGGAACTGCCTTTCTGCTGACCATAATTTCTGCCAGGCGATCAGCAACTGTTGCAGGTTTTTGTCATTGTGGTCAGGTGCAAGTCCTCTGTCTCAACCTAATATCCCTGCTGAAGGTTTCATCTGAGTTTCACCGATCTCAGTCGGTGGGTTGTGATCCCTTATGTCTTCCAGAACAGACCTGGAGGACCAGCGCTAGTCTATGCTGTGTACGGCATACATCCAGTGCACACAGGCTGTCATGAAAACTGACCAGCCATTCATCTGCTTTGACTCAAGCAAACTGGGTAGCCCCTTCTTGAAGTCTCATCTGTCACACAGAATTGTGGACACTATTCACCAGGCATGTGTGTGTTTCCAAGTGTGCCTGTCCAATCCTGGGTCAGGGCACACTCACCTCATGGTGTGGCCACTACATGGGCACTGTGGCAAGGCGCCTCTCTTCCTGCAATGTGTGCAGCAGTCTCATAATAATCTCAATCCATTTTTCTTAATTCCACCACCTGAATGTAGTAGTCAGTCCCTTGTTCATAGAGTAGATGCTGCTCAAGTGAGTCCAGAGGTTTCAGCATCTCATTGCAAATCTCATCCACACCTGGTGCCTTGTCACTGAAGAGCTTCTTAACTACCTCGGTGACCTCTGCCACGGATATGGATGAAGAGTCCCCCAAGTCATCAGGCTGGGGACATGTTTACCAGATTCAGGAGTTCCTCAAAGAGCTCTTTCCAGCGCTCGACAATGTCCCCAGTATTTCTCCTATACTGGCTTCTCTTCATTGGTTTCCTGTTAAATCTAGAATAGAATTCAAAATCCTTCTTCTGACATATAAAGCTCTTAACAACCAATCTCCATCATATCTTAAAGACCTGATAGTACCATATTATCCTAGCAGAACTCTTCGCTCTCAGACTGCAGGCTTACTTGTTGTTCCTAGAATCTCTAAAAGTAGAATGGGAGGCAGAGCCTTCAGTTATCAGCTCCTCTCCTGTGGAACCAGCTCCCAGTTTGGGTTCTGGAGGTGGACACCCTCTCTATTTTTAAGACCAGGCTTAAAACCTTCCTTTTTGACAAAGCTTATAGTTAGGGCTGACTGGGGGACCCTGAAGGGGTGAGCTGGTGTTTTCATTTGCACAACTGACTTCCCATCTTGATGTCCCTTAGTTCTGCCCCTAGTTCTGCTGCTATAGGCCTAGGCTGCTGGAGGACCTCTCTTGATGCACTGAGCCCTTCTCTAACTACCAATGTATTTACTATATATACCATTGTTGCATAACATTCACTCTGTTTCTTTCTGTGTCCTTTCTCCGAGTGTCCCTGGTCCCAGAGCTGGATGCTTCAGATGTGTGGTTGTTCTTCCACCTCCAGCTGCCCATTTCCACCAATCTACTCTGCATCACCCTCACTATACTTGATTTGCTCATCTACATATTTTTGAATTTACCACCAGCTATATATGTAGTATATTTAATGCCAGAGCTGTACACCATAGCAGTAAACTATAATTAGTTTCCATGTTAGTTGTACTTTGCATGTATCATCTGTCTTATCATGCATGTATTAAACTGTGTTTTATGGTCCTTGTGTCCCCCCCTACTTCTCTATCTCTATCCCTCTACCTCCACCTGTAACCCTCTACCTCTATCCCTCTATCTCTACCTCTCTACCTCTTCTATTCTTCTCAACCCACCCGGCCAGCAGCAGATGGGTCCCCCCACATTAGAGCCGGGTCCTGCTCGAGGTTTTTTTCCCTGTTAAAAGGGTGTTTTCCTTGCCACTGTCACCTCTTGGCTTGCTCTAGGGGTTCAGGAATATGGGTTCTGTAAAGCGTCTCGAGACAATTTGACTGTAATTTGCACTATATAAATAAAATTGAATTGAATTGAATTAAATTGAAAAAGTGTAGCCTAATGTGGCCGCAGTACATAATTGTAGAAACTAGACTTTATGATTAAAATTGCACTCATTTATCAAGGGTATGTAGTATCTGACCTGTGACATATGTTACTTATCAATAGTTTTGGAATGTTTTTGTAAGTTCTGAAATGTTAAGGTAACTTGATGTTGATGCAGAAGAGGTCCTTATACCAAGGGAATTGATTGATCTGGCTCTTCATCCTGTCAGTGGCGCCCCGTTACTGACAGAAACCATATGTTAAGTTTTTATACATAAACACAAACCTATATAAGTGAGCTCAGATTGTTGTTCGGAGAGATTCATTTTGGCTCTGAATGCTCCCAGACAATCCATGGTGCCTGATTGATGCTGGTCTTTTTTGTAATAAGCTTATTGTTATCCAAACAAGCTGGTGTCAGTGGCTGTTTTTTTATCATCTGCACATCCTCAATGTCTGAGAAACAACAGGCACCATTTAGGTATTTAATCTAGGCCACCTAAGAGACCTTTATCAAGAATATTTCAGGTTCAATAATCTTGAATTATTCATCAGTCTCCAAATCAAAAGTCCTAAACTCGGATTTCATTGACTTCCAGTTCCCCAAACAAAGAAATACACGGTAGAATTGACAATAATTATACACAAACATTTTTTAACTAATACTAAGAACAAACAATAAACAACAATGATGCAACAACATCAGACATCGAATGGATACATGAATAAATGCAGATAAACAAACTAATTAACTGTGATCGTCACTAGAAGCAGTTGGTAGAAAGGTGATGAATTTGGAATCACTCTGGAATTGGAAAACCAATTGGAATTTGTAAATTCACCCTTTTAGCAGAAGGAAAATGATACTTGCATAGCCTTTGTAGGAGAGAGGAGGAGGCTGCTGCAGGATGTGGAGCTGTGATGATCTGCTGGATGAGTTGATTCAGGAACGCAGAGACAAGGAAGCACTTTGGCATGTTCACATTGCAAAAGTCTGCCAAAGAAAAACACTAGGAGTCAGAGATCATAGTTATACAGAAAATACTCACGCTGTGTATTATTAAAGTTAACTTAAGAAATTCATTTTTAAATAACACAGAGGAAAACAAAGTTCTCGTTTACAAGTCACATGTTTCTTTAAGCCATCGTCAAAGAACCTTTAAGCCTTTGTTTTAAGCCAAGTTTTAGTTTTCATGAAAGAGCCTGTTTTTTTCAGTTTGCACTGTACTAACTTGTGTTCTCTGCCTCAGTTCAGTGACCATCCCTGCATACTGCAGCCTCAGCTCCTACCTCTCCATATCCAACCTTGTCATGTCTGGATTCACCTCCTGGAAATTCCATGTGGCTCCTGAACCTGCTGAGATGCCATTCCTTCCATGCCACACGGCACCACCGTTCACATTCCCTCAGCAGCTCTCCTCACCCTCACTCCTCTCTCTGTCAGGCTGCCAGTGAAGTTAGCCCCATTCTCTCTTAGGTTCTCAGTATACTATTGTGTTTGTACATACTGTCGAGCGTGTTCTCATCCTGTTCTGTGTAGTTTTGCTGTGTAGGCGTACAGTAGCGTTTATTGTTTCACTGTGCCCTGTGTGCATGTTCCTAGCTCTGCCCTGCATTAAGATTTCCTAGCTTGGTCTAAGCAAGTTTTAATTTTATCCTGCCCCAGCTTCCGTAGTGTCTCCCATGAGTGTAACATACCCTCCGACTTGTACTAATCTCCCTCAGGAGTAGTCAGCCCTGTGTGCTTCCTTTCACGTCAGTTCCCTGTTACCCCTTGTATCTGTTGTAGATGAGATAAGATAAACTTTATTGATCCCACAGTGGGGAAAGTTCACCGTTACAGCAGCTCCAAAGAGAAGAAGTATAAAGGCTGTACAAGAATAAATTCGAAACATATAGTGCAAAAAATGCAGTGAACATTATATACAGAAGATTAAATATATTTTTTGTAGAAGACTATGTACAAGAGGATGACGTAACGGTTGCTGCATATAAGCAAGCGAAATGCGTATGTAAGAGGATGACGTGCAGCAGTAACGCAGGTAGACCAGTGCAGTTTATAATGCGACATTGTACAGTCTGACTGATGTTGGAATAAAGGACTTGTGGAAACACTCCTTCTTACACTTTGGGGCCTAACAGTCTGTCGCTGAAGGCACTGCTTAAAGAGTTCACAGCCTGATGCAGAGGGTGGGAGGTGTTTCCTATGATAGTGGGTAGTTTGGCCAGAGCCCTTCTCTCTCCCACCACCTCAATGGGGTCCAGTCTGTTGAGTCTTTTCGTATCCCACTCAGAGCACCCCCTTCCCCAGCACACCACTGCATAGGAGACCAACGATGCCATAAGTGTCATAAAAGGTCCTCAGCAGTGGCCTGCTCACACCAAATGTGAGTCTCCTCAGCAGGTATAAACAACACTGACCCTTCTTATACAGAGAGTCGGTGTTATCTGTCCAGTCCAGTTTGTTATTTAGGTGAACACTCAGGTACTTGAAGGTCCTCACTCTCTCAATGTCAAGTCCCTGGATGTTCAGCAGTGGAGTGTTTGAGGGTTTCCTGTGGAAATCAATCACCATCTCCTTTGTCCTACTGGTGTTCATTTGAAGGTGGTTCTGCTTATACCAGTCGACAAAATGGTCCATGATGACCTTCCTGTCCTCACAGCCGTTACCCCCTGACATGCATCTGATGATAGCAGTGTCATGGGAGAACTTCTGGAGATGACAACTGCCCATGGAGTACTGGAAAGCTGAAGTGGACAGAGTGAAGAGGGAAGGTGAGAGTACTGTACCCTGGGGAGCTGCTGTGCTGCAGACCACCACATCAGATATTATCATTTTAAATTAATCTGTTGTCTTTTATAAGTCCTGTCTGCTGTATCTTTGTTGTCCTGTGCTTGAGTTTCTGGCCCCCTCCATGACAGTGCAGTCTGGCTATGAGGAGCAGATGGTGAAACCAGCGCTGACTTAATGTCCCCTGTTGTTTCCATCCAACATGCTATCACTAGCCAAGGAGCTCTTCAAGACAACATGAGGAATTAGTGTGTAGTTTAGTAAAAACTGACCTGTTAAGTCAGGTCTGTCCAAGTTTGATTGCTCAGATCACTCAGTATTTAACTAGTCCTTCCAGAGTCAGTCCTCATCCCTTTCTAGTCCATCCACTGCTAGTGCTAACCCTGCTATCACCTCAGCTGTTCACGAACCATTTGTACCTGCTGTGCCTGAGATGTTCTGGGCATTTAGGCTCTTGCCAGGCATTCCTTACCCAAGTGTCACTACTTTCTGACATGCAGCCACACTCTTACTCCACCGATAGGGCTTGTATTGCTTACTTGTTGAGCTTATTGAAGGGGCCTGTGGGAGAGTAGGGAGCTGCAGTATGGGAGAGTGGTTCGGGGATTTGCAACTCACATGTGGCCTTCATGGCTGAGATAAAGAAGGTCTTTGACCACCTGGTCAGGGGTAAAGATGCAAGCACTTGACTCATCTCCACACAGCAAGGCTTCTGCAGCGTAGCAGAGTACTTTGTGGAATTTTGAATCCTAGCAGCAGGGAGCCACTGGAATGATGAGGCGCTCCAGGAAGATTTTTTTTTTGTTTTTTAACTTTAAGGCCCTCAAGATGTCCTCAAGGATGAACTGCTCACCAGGGATGATGTCTTCAATTTGGAACAGCTAATAGCTTTGACCATTCAGCTGGACAATCATCTCGGGGACCAGCGCAAGGAGGGGATTCTTTGGATGATCTGGCCAGATTTAAATTGGGCATTGTGGATTTATCTGAGCCAAACAAATTTATATTGGTATCATAGGACCAAAGAATGTGCCCCCAAAATTCACAAGGCTTCTTTGTATGTTTATTAGCACGATTTCATCCTATAGTTTTTGTGCCAAGGAACAAGCTAAGGATGACATTCATAGAGGGGAACATTATGCAACATTCTTCACAGTATCTAAACTGCCACAGAAACTCTGATTCACATTATTAAATCCACTGCCAAGTATGAAGCACATGCTCTTCTGTTTTTGAGATCTAGATTTCGCACGCAGTACATTCTCCTGACATCGTTTTAGGAGGACGGCCACCACAGCTCTGATTAGTGGCACTCATTCAATACCTTGTGATTACTGCTGCAACTGAGTTTCAACTGATTTTCAGTTTTTCACTGATCTTTCTGTGTCCTTTTCCATCTTTGTGAAATCTCATGATCAGATTTTTCTTCTGACAGTTCTTTTCTAAGTGGATGCATCTTTTTCATGGTGCTGACATGCAGTTAGACACAGTCCGCTGGTGCAAAACTGAGAATGGTATGGTGCCCACTGATCATATTATAATCTTGTTCATGCAGTTAGGCTGATTAGAAGCCACATAGCTCAAAGCTGTTGTTTCTGCATTGGGGTGTATATTTTCAATAAAGTCTTTCTTGAGTATTTGTTTGCTAATTGTTTAAAAAATGAAATACTGTACTTATCAGTCCATTACGATTGAAGTGAGATGATAAAATGTTTAATCATTTGAAATTCAGGCCATATTGCACAGGTGTGTACTCCTGTTGTAAATTATATAGCATTCTATCCGCACTGAATGCACTTCACTGCCAAATATAAACATCTACCGTAAAGACTACACTACACAATCAATGCATATGTAAACAGTTGTAGACTTGTGTGTTTGTGTATATCTATCCACGTGTGTGAATGGCCCTCCACAGGCCTGTGTTCTCCTCTTGGTGTGTGTCTAAGTGGGAAAGTTACCCCTCACTCGTTAATTCCTCCAGATTAGCATATTGATGACAGTCAGGAGAGGATTGTACATGCCACTTCACCAGACTGCTGCACAGAGCTAAGTGCAGCCAGGATGTCTTGGACATGGTTCTGACTCTCTCTCTCTCTCTCTCTGTGTGTGTGTGTGATAGAGAGAGAGAGAGAGAGAGAGTGGGAGAGAGAGACAAAAAGAGACTGAAAGCAGTGGTGTTAATTTGTGTAGTTGCACTGGTGTGTGACTTTGTGGTGTACACACTGAGAGACATGGGGGTAGTTGTGCATTTTATGGAAATTGCCTTCATGCCAGGATGCCAAGTTGATATCAGGCACAACATGGAACTGAGGCTCTGTGGAAATGCAATCAGTCAGTTCCTACAGGGGTCTCCCAATTCATTTGAAACTGAAAATCTCAAAATTGGCCAAAGGAAATTGGGTAAGACCAAGCTGGTCAAATACATCAACATTGATTTGCCTTCAAAAAAGAAAAAAAAAAAAAAAAAAGCTCCCGTGCAGCCTACAGCATTTTGACAATGTGTAGCAGTCTAACAGAATGCAACTGTTGAGAGACAAGCAATTACAGTGGAGCTGTGTCGAGACAGAAAAAAAAAAAACATGTAAAATTTTATATTGGGGAGCTCAGCTTCAGGACACTGCAGAGTAAAGTGCTGACATGCTGCTTTGAGAGGAACAAGGTCAAATGAAAATCACTGGTTTGCTGCAATGTCAACTTCTGACATCATTTAAAGAGGGACTCTAGGAATGTATCATATAGTTGCCAGAACACATAGCATACATTCTATGTTTGGAGTCCAAACACAAAATACGCATGTGTTTCCTGTGCTGTTATAAATAACAGCTGATAGCGTATAACTGTATCAAAGCTTGCGTATAACTTAGTACACTGTGAATTTGCAGGTCTAACAACAAATCACCGTAGATTTTCTAGGGTTCTGCTAAATTATTGAACTATTGGTACAAGAATGATTTAATTTTAGGTTTCTATACCCTGTCGCACCACTCCAGTTACAATAAATACAACAGTCTGCACAAAGGTAGGTTTTGTGGACTGTCATTTCTCTGGCACACGTATAATTTAGTTACACACATTTTAGAAATACCTGATGAATCAAACTGTTCGCTGCAATATGGCCAGAGAGGCACAATGTTTTGGAGTCAACCCACTGCATTTCTGAGTTTCAAGCATATAATGGTCAGATGATTTTTTTTTTCGATCTCATTTAGTTATAATCTAGTCTTTGGGGGTGTTTTTGTCTGAGAAGCAATTTGTTTGAGCAGATGATGCAAATCCTTATACCTTGCATTTAATTGAGGCTCAAACAGAGCAATGAAAAATCTGCTCCTGACATATTATTGAGTTTTTGGATTTGAAAACCCTGCTGACACCAGTTACTACCTTAATGACAGAAACTAACCTAATGTGTCGGTCCAGAACCACACCATGTCCAGTAATATGGATGGAAAAATTTTCCTCACTGCCATGTAATAAAACTATTTTCCTCTCTAAAGCATTTTGGATAGTTCTTTGAATTTTATAATAGAAAGGTCAGTCACAGACCAAAAAACTGCATTTCTGAAGAACTTAATACCAGCTATGGAGCGTGTTGGTGGAGATGGGGGATTTTATAATTTTGAAGCTACTTTGCCACCTCAAGGACTGGGTAGTTTCCAGTCATTATTTCAACTATGGATTTTGCATCATATCAAATAGTGCTTGAAGTACAATTGAGACCATCTTCCTGAAAGTTACAGATGAGCCAGAAGTGGACTGGATAGGATAATGATGCTGAACACAGTAACAAATCCACCAAGGAATGGCTAAAAAAGAAGCAATGAAGGTTGATGAAATGCTGACTTCCAAGCAGTCCAAACAGCTTGTTGGATGGTCAGCTAACTTTGGGAACCCCTCCTTCTGCATCTTTCTGATATCAGTGGTGGCGCAACAGTTAAGTTTCTGGACTACTGATCCAAAGGTCAGAGGTTCAAACCCCGATTTGGCCACTGTCAGGCCCTTAACTCTTCCTGCTCCAGGGACGACGTACCATGGCTGATCCTGCACTCTGATATGTGAGAATCAGAATTTCCCCTCGTGGGATTGATAAGGGATAATAATAAAAAATATTACTGGCATCTGTGTCTGACTACTTCTGTAAAAAATAAAATAATAATGATAACAAAAAACAACCTGTCAGAGTAATATTTACGCCAACTTCAACCCATGATTGGCCAGCTGTCTGGAGGTAAGGTGAGGATGGAACAAAGGACTGTATTTTTCTCTCTAACTTCCAGATAATTCAATTAATGCAAAAAAATTCACTCAGTGCAACACAGCAGATGTTTCCAGAGAGAGACAGAATGTCTAAATGTGAAAATATAAACTATTGTTTCCTCTTTTTCAGCAATATTCTACATCCATGGACAGCTTGTTACTTGACTTTCAGTGTGGCAGTTCAGATCAGGGGTAAACCTTGACATCTTAAAGGCCACTTCTGTTAACATATTCACCTCTCTACAGACAAGGCACACATATTTTGCACTGACACTAAATGTTGGCACTGGGCATGAATAGTCTAAAACGGACTCCATGGAATTCTGTGTTGACTTTTGCCTTTAGATTGATAGAGCTCTGTTTTCAAGCAGGACTAAAGCTAGCAGTAGTGCAAATGCAACTGTAGCACTTTTGTCAGGTCATGTTCCATTTTATTTGCACTTCTGCTTTTCTGGTAATTCCCGACACCAAATAAACTCACCTGTGTCAAGATGAGTCGATTGGAAGTACTGAGATCTAAGTTTCGATAAAATATAGCGGAATCTGTAATGTACGTGTTTCTTGAAAAATACGCAAAATATAAAAAACTTAAAGAGATTAAATATTTATTTCCATTACTAACACAAAACGTTTGTCGTCAGTATCAGCTGTGCCAGTCAAAGGCCAGAGCTGATGGTACAGCTGACTGCAGAAGGAGGAGACTGTCGGAACCATTGGACTTGGTGAGGGAAGCAGCTCATCTGCCATTTGGAGGGAATTGTGGGATTAGTGCGGATTGGGGAGATTTACATCACTACAGCACCTGTAGCTCGGCTTTTCAGAGACTCACACTGACTGTGTAAGAGTTACATTCCCAGCCTCATTCACATCTGTTAGAGAAAACGGCATCCATGCTGGGAGTGACAGAAAGACAGGCAGAGAAACAGAGCAACAGATGGTCGGCTGCTTTCATCACTACATCAGTAATACAAACAGGTGCATGCTATATATTTGATTTTTCAGTGAGAAATATATATATATATATATATATATATATATATATATATAATATATATATATATAGTGTTCTGTTGCAAAACCTTGGATTTTGACATCTGTGTTGATGACAGACACCAAAATAAACATTGTCCCAGAACAAGCACACTCCTTCATGCAAATGGAAATCTCAAATATCACTGCCCCTGCAGGAAAGTGCACCCCACCACATTGCAAAAACATCAAACAATCAGGAACATCTTGCAGAACAAGACAATCGCCCAAGATGCTGATTTGACTTTAACTTCCTAGACCCCATTCTGATGCATTTAACAAATAAATGACTATAACAAAACAAAGAATTAAGAATCAATCAAACATAGTCCACTAAACAGAAGATGAACCAAACATATTCCTCTAAACAAAAAACAGAACCAAACATACTTCTCTAAACAAAAGCAAAGACCAAACTAACATGAGGTGTGGGAGATCCAGCCAGGTGGGAAGCCAGAGACAGACTGATGCCATGAGCAGCGCTTTGCAGTCCCAGACCAGGAGCCACACCCACTTCCTTCCAGGTGCGAGCAATCCCACCTGATCATTCCTTCCACAGCACCAGGACTTGGAGGAACCTCCTCCATCCATCCATCACAACGTATGAATGTATTTTTTACTTGTGCTGCCACTCAGGCATCAGAAAAGAGGAGCACAAGTTGTGGTGGAATGGGGCACATTAAGTGTCACAGAAGTATTAGTCATGCGATTTGCCAGTATTTTATATCTGTTGCTTTCACTTTGTGACTACTGTTCTTTAAAGGTGCTACAGACATAAAATGTGCAACAACAACAATAAATTGTCTTCAAGATCAAATAGAGTCTTTTTTTTTTAAGAATTGCTGTCTCATTCCAAGATTTTAAGAATTTTTTTTGAAGTCCTGTTTTAACAAATAAAATCTTGGGTACTCAGTAGACTGCTGGTTCTCAAGATCAACGCTGTCACAATTGTCTAAGTGTAAGAGTATATGAAGCTAGACAGAACTAAATATGAGTATTTAAAAAATGTAAGTCAGAAAATCATAAAATAATCTTAGATTTTTTTTGTAACAGCTAGATTTATATCTTTTTCAAGAAAACTTTTCAAGTGATTTCTGCTTACACCTCTGGCAGATTTGTTTTTGTTAGAATGAACAACTTTCAGTTATTAATAGAATATGTGAAAAGCCATTTCCCCTTGTCATCTGCTTTCCAAGAGTCTCTGTCCTTCTGTTAGCTTACTTCTCTCTCTGTTTCTCTATCTGCTTTTGTAAGGGTCTTTTCTCCTCGATTTGTCTTCCCTTTCACAGAGGGAGTTTTGCTTCCTATGATAGAAACATTAGGCCTTATTTCCTCTCATACATATGGCACTATTAAGAAAGGACATCAGCTTATGAATAAACAACAACAAATACATGGGAGGAGAAAACCAGAAAGTAGGGGAAAACAACACAGGCAACGGGTGAGGAGCATAATAATTGTGTGATTTATCCTCACTAAACTACCGCAGTCATAGCATAATTAAACATGAAAAGCTAAATTTATCATGCCGTGCTCAGCCTCCTCATTAATTTAAAGCTGAAACATTCAGAGAGGAGGCCTTTTCTAATCCACCCACTGTTTCTCTTGTTGTCTTTTCTCCCTCTTTTTCCACCTTTGCCATCCTCCATGCTTTCCCATTACAGAGCATTAAAATGTATATTACCCTCAGAGCTCCATCATCATAAACCACAGGGTCCGCAGAGGGGGATGGAGGAGAAAGGATGGAGAGAGCTGAGTGAGATCCTCAGAGAGAGAGATAGAGGGAGAACATGAGACAAAGGGAGAGAGTCAGTTAGGCTCATTAAGGATAAGAAAGGCTCTCATTAAGACAGAGCTGTCTTGGTCCCATGTCCTGCATGATAGCCACCTATTTGCTGCCTAATAGCTGCAGCCACTGCAAACTTGTGAGATCCATCTCCTGTAATGAGAGGTAGCAGAGGTGATGCCTCTCCCACCCAGAATGCCAAGTGCCTCTGCGTCATTAACAATCATCCCAACATCCAGTAATTGACCGCTCTGTATTTTTCTTTCCCCTTCCCTCCTCCACGCCTCTCCTTTTTTCAACACGTTTTCACCCACAGACAAACAAAGTTGTCACTAGTTTGATTTGTTTATGAGTTCTATTTGTTATACTTGCTTCCTTAAACTGTAAATCAGGGAAGCAGCGTAGCATGGGGAGCTAATAACCCGCCTTGTACATCTGCCTTCATAAATTATGCAGCAAGCCATGCTGCAGCTTGTTGTCTGTCAGGCAGGCAGCTCCCGTCCTGTCAGCACCCACCACATTGCTTAAAGTTGGAAAAATGACTCTCAGAGCAGCCGTAACCTGGATCAGAGTGAAGGGTGGGTATAAAATTGTCAGTAGTGACGCTTCTGTGCTTAAAAACAAGACAAAACAAAAAATGAAATAAAAGAGTTAATGCAAACTGCCAATTAAAAAAGTTCTCACTAATGAGCAACTATGGGCACTTTGCCTCCCTGAATTTGTCATTGTTCAAGTTGAATCAGTCTTTGTTTTGGGCACCGAGCAAAAGAAAAACAAAGCAGAGAACCTGACTGATTCTGTTATGGCAATTAAGTAAAAAAACAAAAAACAAAACAGTTTAACAAAGCAGGGGTGTGTGTGTGATGGTATGTTTGGCCTGTATCTTTGTAAGCTGTCGACCTTTAAAACATCAGAAGCTACAGACAAGTCAGAAGCATTTGCACCAAGCACAGAGTACCAAGGAAAGTGTTCACAAATTACAAGTGCTAGTCATTTAAATCACAGCAGAACAGTTGACAGATTGCCGACCATAATTCCACATCCACACATGTATTAATTTAATTTCAGGTTAACACAAGCAGTTTCATGTTTGTGTTACGACCTGGCTGTCTAGGATAACCTGGAAGAAACAAGATGAAAGCACAACAAATGCTGAGTTTCAGACGAACAGGCTTGGTTTTATTTTGAAAGGGATATGGAAACAACAATACTGAAAAGTGAGGGGGCTGAAAGCAAATGGGTGCTACTAAAACAAAAGAAATAAACATAACTGCAAGCACCCCTAACTGAAAACTGACAATGAGTACTCTGATTTTCTTCCTTCACAATTCAAAGGTCACTCACTAGCTTTTACCCCCACATGCACACACTGACACAGATTTTTACAAGTTCACCAAGCAGCTCAACTTCTCTTAAGAAAAACCGCCGCTGACTGCTAAATGAGTTAGCCTTTTCAATTCCACTGGCATGTGATTGACAGCGGTCATTTGGGCCTGGTCCAATCCAGCTGCAGCTCCGAGGATTGGAGGCGTGGCAAGAATACGGAGGCGGGGCAGATGAAGGTGCTTGACATCAATCATTGGTCAGTCCAAACTATGAAGAGCTGTTTTGCTCTCTGTCCTCCTCAAGAGCAAGCTTATCGGCCAAAAATTCCTGGTTTCCTATGTCATAGGTTCTCTTGGCTGAAAAAGCAATGGGAGAAGGCACAGGGATACATTTTGTTGTACAGGGGGGAACATTGAAACCGGTCTGCCCTACACCAGTGTCTGATGCATCAACCTCGACTATGAACTGGAGACTGGGATCAGCTTGAACAAGGATGGGAGTGGATATAAAACGTGTTTGACTTCTTGGAAGGCATGGGAGTTTTCGCTGTTTCAGAAGAAGGTTCTGGAGGTGGAGGACAGGGCAGTCAGGGGTGCAGAAACCTCATTCTTGTCACAGATGAATCTTTGGTCAAAGTTTGTGTAGCCAAGGAACCATTGCAACTGCTTGCAATTTTCGAGTTGGGCAAGTCCTGCACAATGGTGAGTTTTGTGGGGTCCATACGTACTTCTCCCTGAGAGATGATATAGCCCAAGATGAGACAGTGGTGGACATGCTAAGTATGTTCCTCAGGGTTGAGGGAATATATCAGGATGTCATCCAGGTACATGAAGATAAACCGGTTGATCATATCTCTGAGGACACCATTATTAAGGTTCTGGAAAATCACAGGTGTGCCAAAGAATCTGAGTGGCACAGCCAGGTATTGAAAGTGTCCAAGGTGTCAAAGGCAGTTTTGTATTCGTTGCTTCTCTGATGCAGATAAGCTGGTACATTTTCAGAAGATCCAGCTTGGTGAATGTGGTGACTCCATGCAGGGCGTTGAAGGCAGAACTGAATAATAGTAATGGATACTTGTTCTTGATGGTGATGCATCTAAAGCCCCGAATGTCTATACATGGTCTTAGAGAGCAATCTTTTTTGCCAATTAAGAAAAAGCCAGCTCCCATAGGTGCGGAGGAAGGACGAATGATTTTGGCAGCCAGTGAATCCTGCCTGTCAGCCTCCATGGCAGCTTGTTCACATCTAGCAAGATTATATAGGTGATTGCTGGGCAGGTTGACACCAGGGAGCAGATTTATTTTCAGGATTCAGGAGTTATCATGGAGGTTCGACACACCAATATTCCCCCAGTTATGGGTGAGCCAGTTGTTTTGCTGGATGGGTGGGACAGGTGGTGATGATGGCCACTTTTCCCACAGTAGAGAGAGATGAGTTGGTCATGTTTCTATGCTCCTTCCCCTGTGGGATAAGCTGGGCTTGTCCAATCTGCATTGGTCCTGAATCCGATCTGGTTGGTTGGGTCACAATGGGGCTGGACATGTCGAGGCAGGGTTGCGAGGAACTGGTCACGTCATCCAAATATTCCCTGTGTTGTTGACGGAGGCGGTTGTCCAGGCAGATTGTGAGAGAGAGTTTAGGCTGGAGACGTTCTCCCGAGTGGTTAGCTTGTCTTTCATGACATTCTGGAGACCCTTTTAAATTGCTCCCTGGAGATGAGCGAAGATGGCAATGCAGAGGCAGCAGCAAACAACGCAAATACTATGGTGGCTAATGCTCCTCCTAGTGCTACGTTCACAACACAACCACCCGAAGGAATTGATTTCTCAAATCCCCAGGACTGGGAAAAGTGGATCCGGAGGTTTGAGAGATTTAGACTGGCCAGTAATCTGCATCTTAGATCACAAGCCAATCAAGTAAACACATTGATCTACTGCATTGGGGATAAAGCAGATGATATTCTACGTGGTCAAGTCTTATTGGAGGCACAGAGACAATAATATGATGTGGTCAAACAGTCTTTTTAAACATAGTTCATTCCCAAGATAAATGTTATCTATGAGAACAAAGTTTAATCAAAGAGCACAGCAAGCTAATGAGACTCTTTTATCACTGCAATGGAAACTGCAGTTATGGAACACTCCATGATGAGATAATAAGTGATCACATGGTAGTTGGACTGAGAGACACAAGGTCAGCAGAACAGAGGCAGCTGGACAAAACCCTGCGATGCTTGAAAAAACAGGAACCATGGCAAGACAGTCTCAGGGCACAGTGGTTTCACCATACTCTGCTCCACATTCTTATCTGGTGGATTGTCCCACAGGCACAAACAGACAGAACAGATTTAATCTTGTTCCCTTACAAGAGACTACCACTCAAGCTCAGATACCCAGCAAACCAGCTCAGCCAGTTGAGTCTACTGAGGGTTCTTCAGTTCAGCAAAAGTCCCCAAATCAGACTCCTAAGACTGATGTGTCCGTCTCTTTCAGAACTAAGTTGGGCAGGGAAGTGATAAAACCTCACAGACTGAACTTGTGAAACAGTTTAAGGGGGAAACAAAATGTGTTCTTTGTTTGGAACAGTCGATGTTCATAATAGTTGCCTTTACAATGAAAATATTGCACAGTAATTATTTTGAGTTTGAAGAACAAAGAAAAATGTTTAAATGTTCATTCAAATGTATACAAAGGTGATATTGAAGGCATTCAGCCTATAAGGTTTTCAAAGAAAGGGAGATGTGGTGGAATCCAAGTTAACAATGCTTTTATTTGGAAGTTATTATGGATTCAACAGGAAGTCACTGTGTGTTCTGGTCTATGTTTTAGGTAATTGACGGATGTGGGTTTTATGTTTTAAACCACAAAATAAAAAATCTCTGAGTTCTACCTTCTGCTTGTGTTAGGGCTGATAAATTGATTTTATCGATTAATCCGAGTTTGTACTTAATGTCGATTTGTTTTAATGAAAATCGATTTTCTCATCAACATCCGCCACCAACACCTTCCCGCTGGGCTCCCGTAGTTCAGAGTGCGCCCCCCTCCCCCCGCGCTTGATATACAAACAACATGGCGACGAGCGGCGCAGATCTAAAGGCGCGTGTCCACTAGATGCGATTTTCCCCCACGGCAACGCACCGCATCTGAAAATCGCATGGATGGCGGGCGGCCACTAGCGGACCACAACATGGTCACATGACAGCGCTGAGCAACAGCAGGCCGCTACGTGGTCATTTGACCGAGCTTTCAGCTGGACAGTCCGGCAGACAAGTCGGATAAACACAGTGGCTCGGCCGCAAACTTTCCCATTTATTTCAAAAACACGTCAGCGAAAAGTATTTCTGAAAGCATTTCAGGCTAGAAATAATCTGTGCAGCAGCTGAATCTGTCCTCGTTTTATGTCACCGACGCCAAGTTTAGAAGTTTGAGGACAGTTTCACGATGCGTGGAATCTCTGCACGCCGCATCCAATTTGCATAAAGTAGAAATCAGTCTACTTTATACAAATGAGCTGCAGCCCTCTCCAGGTAAACACACCGGATCACAGCAGGATACGCACCGCAACCGGACCAGCATGCCACATGCAGCGCATTTCCAGCTGTGATCCGGTGTGTTTACCTGGAGAGGGCTGCAGCTCATTTGCATAAAGTAGACTGGACTCCTGTGTGAGGAGATTAGGTAGGGGGTAAAAAAAAAAAAATTGGATAAATCGTGAATCCGGATCTTTTGTGAAAAAAATCTGAGATTTTTTTTCAGGCCATATCGCCCAGCCCTAGCTTGTGTGAAGGAAAAATTACTCACTTTCTCACAACTGAGGTGGTTCTAGTTTATGACATCCTAAATGCCGGTGCGTCTGCCAATTGCAGTCACCCTAAATCAAGTGTAGCTACCAAGTCATCCCAGATTACTCTACAGGATGTCACCCTTTACCCCTGTTTCTCCTAAATTGAGGATGTAAACATGTTTATGCTCTCTCTGTCCCTAAAATGACCCTGAGACAGACAGACGCTAGCTAGAGATAACACAAGAGTGAAAGACAACTGTTTGCAAGGAGAACAAAGTTATGTTATTGTCCAGATAGCGCTCCTGAACAGACAAACCTGTCACCATATTTGGATTGTAACCTAAACACGGAATGCCTCAGAACTACATATATACCCAAGTCCAGAGAGACTCCTTAGATTTGATGCTGCCAGTGCTCACATCACTGTATTGCTCGCTGTATCGCTTTTCCTGATATCAGTAAACCTTACTCTCAACATAAGCCATCTGAGTCTCCAGAGTGTCTCTGAGTTAGCCTTCTGATTCTTTTCGACATGAAGAATTCCCTAACAGCCTGGATTATTTAGTACATGCACACAACATGAACCAAGAGCTCCAGCGTATCTTTCAGGGACTGGAACAAAAGATGCACAAATAGTGGCAGGGCCATTGAAGCTAATAGTAATGGAAGTGAGGCTAAAGAGTGAGGAAGGCTGGGCAGAGGGAGCTAGGGAAAGCGTGGGTTATTTGAGAAGTCAGACTGGATACCTTACCAGTTAATAGCAGGTCAGAGGCTCAAGAGCGGAATGACAAAACACAGCAGACAAAACTTAAAATACAACAATAATTTGTTCACAGGAATATCAAGAAATAGTTTAACAAGGAAGTTAAAAAGGAAAAGGGCAAATGACATAATCGAATGGGGTCAGATGGGACAGAATGACAACTACTGTCAAGAGGGTGAATTACCCTATAGCAGAAAATACAACTAGAACTGAACAAGAACTAATTTACAAGAAAATATCAAATCAGACAGACTTCACCATATGAAAGCAAGATATATATATATCTCACATTGGAGAGCGCCTTGTTGGGGATGAGGCAGTTTTCCACAGTAGAAGGACCCTATCAGGTTGCAGTCTCAGGTTGAAGACATGCTGAAGAGGGTTCAGCAGAATTAGGACGTGAGCATTCTGGGACACATCCTGTTCGATCCAGCTACCTTGGTGGGGCGAACTCTCCTCAGCTCTCTACTGACCTGCTCTCCAGTGATGGTGGGGGGCAGGAAGGCATTGTCCACCGTGGATACAGGTGATGGTGTTGATGAGTTGTGAATGGGGGTGCCAAGAGCAGTAGATGGAGGAGGTGTAGGGGTGTTGTCATGGTAGCAAGAGAAGGAGGAGAAGAATCAAACCCGGTTGAACTGGTTTGCTCTCACCCCATTCCCCTCCCTTGAGCTGGTGCTTTTTTTTTTCTTTCATTCAGAGAATGAAATAGAATACACATCATTGTCCAGCCAAGACAAGTCTTTGGTCTCATCCAAGACAACACAAACATCACCATGAGATTAATAAACTTAAGACAAAAACATCCCACTTCCCATTGCACTGCAGTCAGTGCATACATATCCATGGTGTGTACACTATCATATTTAATTTTACTGCAATTTGTGGACAATAGTAACTGCATTTTGGGAACAAAGAACCCTTGTATATGTGTCATTGTTAAAGCATTTTCCTTCCAACCATGATCCGGATCATTTGGGACAGCTATGTCCAGCATGGAGCAGAGAATGACAGAGAACACAGGGAAGTGATAGTATCTACACCCACTGGTTCAGCTGGAGTGGTCCTAGATGGAAGAGCCTCCTCCCCGTCTTCATCCAGTCACTATGAAGAAGAGCAGCACTATGGGGTGGCTGTGGTTGGGTGGTAGAGTGAGTTCTCCACTGGTTGCATAGTTGGTGGTTCAATCCCCTTTGCAGGCTGATGTGTCCTTGCAAAAGACACTGAACTCCGAGTTGCTCCAGATGGCAGGCAGGTACCTTGCAAGGTAATTAAATAGCCAGGTAAAAGATATTTCTGTTGCCACTGGTGGTGTGAGCATGGGTGAATTTGACCATTTACCATACACTATGTGATAAGCCAGGTCATAGTTAAAAGATTTTTTTAATTTACTCTTTTACTCTTTTAATTTATTCTATTGCAAGACTTTGGCAGTGTGTTTTGGATCATTATCATGCTGGAATGTTCCTCTTCTGCTTAGCCTCTGCAAACTGTGGAACGTTAGCAGGCATTCATGGTGCATTGTCATTGTCATCAACATCAAACATCTTTTGCACTTGTGCAGCCCCATATCATCTCACTCCTACTCTGTGCTTCACTGCCAGTCCCATGTATTCACTGCATTAGTCCTGACCAGGTCCATGTCAGTCATGCTGGATCCCACCTGAGCTGAACAAATTTATCTTTGTATGACAAAAGAATGCGTTTTCAATATTCATCAGGCTTCTTTCCATCTTCTTCAGCACGTTTCTGTCTTACATTTTTAAGCCAAAGGGGTCATTCCATTTCAAAGTATCAGGGGCTGTCTGCTTGACCATCTCTGATTTGCTTGAAACTTTTAAATCAGTATTTATTTCATAAATTGTAGCTAAGCTGAGCAAAAAGCCCAGACTGTACAAATCCAAACCGAGCACCTCCAGTGTGGAAAGTGCAGGTAGGGCGAGCTGATGGAGATGAAGGGTTGGAGAGAGAAGCTGGAGCAGAGTAGACATGATGAACAGAAACAGTGAACTGGAACGATGGATATAGGAGAGCTGAGGCTTTGTAGGAATCGTGATTTCAAGATGAGATGTAAATGGCTCTGTTCTGATTTGGACACACTTGTCTCTAAGGCTATTTGATTGATTCTATCTGTGGGCTCAAAAACAGCTGCTTGGTTTTTGTATCGCCCCTAGCATAATTAAAACAACAGGATATTATTTAAAACTTGTTTGTGACTTTTACCTTTTGTTCTCCTTTCATATTAATTCAATTATTTAAATGTGTAAATGATTTTGTTTGTTGCATTGTTGCCTTCCAACCTCTTTGTTTTTCTCCTTCGTTCTGTCTCTCAGCCTCTGGTCTCCAGCAGCGTTGGACGGTCTGTCTGCTCTGAAGTCTTCATTAGCACTGCTGGCCTGCCAAGCAGCAGAGGGGACAAACAGCTATTTAAAATCCTGCACTCCTCTCCTACTTCCCACATCCCTCTCCCTCCACCTCCAAGTAAACCTCCTCCTCCTTTCATAAAACTTCTCAGTTTTTTTCTCATACTGCTCTCAACTCCGTACTCATTACTTCATCATTCATTCTGTTTTCCTTCTTTTTCCACTTTCTCCTACTTCCTCCAAGCTGCTGCCAAGCATCTGGCCTTTTTTCCTCCCATCTCTGCTGGCTACCTGGGGGTACATGCTCAGCAGCTGAGTACATGCTGTTCTGACCTGTTCAGGGCCCAGCAAGTCATGCAGGTTGTTGTGTGCCATTTGGTCGTCACAGCGACCAGCAGCAGGAGCTCTTGAACAAACACACACACAGATAGAGAGAGAGAGCGAGATCAGGAAAGCTTGCGAACAGCTCATTGGAAGTGTGCATCACACTGACAAATATCTTACTGCAATGCTTACACCGAAAAACATCTACCCTCACACAGTTTTGAGTGCAAACTTTTCCCCTGCTTGCGTTTGCCCACCAACTTCCAACTCTCACAAGAACAAGAACCAGTGCGCAGTGAACAACACTCTTTACTTGCAATGGCATATGCCAAAAGGTGAGATATAGATGCTGTATTTACAGAGAGGTAAATAAAACCAATCCTATCTCCTCTCTGTCATAAGCTCCACACATCACACCAGCATAGTTTCCACACAAACTCAATCGATGTCCTTGAATACCTCAAGAGTTTGCTGTGTCATCCGGCTTTTTACACTGTCTTCAAAATCCATGGTCTCAGGTGTCATTACAGACACAATTGCTGTCAACAAACTGGAAAATATGAACAACCAATATTTAAATTTTTGTCATTTTACAAGAGCAGTAACTATGGTACGAGAATCTGGCATATTTTGACAGGCTCTGCAGTTTCGCATCATTAAAATGTTGTGACATTTCACAATTTTGCACAGTCCACCAAACCAAGGAAAGCCAGCTCACCAAAATGATCAAACCATTCATTTGACAGCTTAGGTTTTCCAGAATATTACAGAACACTCGTTTTCATTCACATTGAATTGACTGTCTGTCTCCACTCTCTGTCAGACCCAGTGAGCTGCATTTCTGCTCAAATCGGTCACAGAAACTGTCGTACTTCAGTCTCATGCACTCGAGAGCTGCAACGGTGTCAGGGACGCATTCAAGACAATATTCAATGTCCATCACTTTGTTTTACAGCACTCTAAAAGTGCGTCAGTTTCACTGAAAATGTCCTCATACGCCATAAGGAGAAACATGATGCTTTTGACAGCCACCGATCGTATCCTGCTGCCATCATCAGCGTGTCATTATCCCAGCTGTCGGGACTTTCTATGATAATTTGAAATAACGTGCGCAGATCACTTTGGTGCATGCTTATAGTCTGCAGCAGCCTAGAGTCAGAGATCCATCTTGTAGGTGCTGCTTTGGGTAAACGGTGCTTGACAACATCATCCAGCAAGTGAGCGCGCTTTGTGGACTTGCTGAAAAATGATTCTAGTCCCTCAGCTGTTTTAAAAAACGTGCAACATTCGGGCATGCACTTTGCTGAATGCAAGAGCACTAAGTTCAGCTTGTGTGCGTAACAGTGCGTAAACATGGCTTCAGGCACTTTTTCTTTAATTTTAGCTTGCACCCCATGAAGCTGTAGCCCATCATAAGTCTGAGCTGCAAGCTTTTCAGTACAGTCATACTTCTCCAACACTCCCAGGATGTATGGCAGGAGCGTGTCTGTCCTCACTCACGTCATCAAAGCCTAAAAACGCTTCCTTCACCTCACAGCCTGCTTCAGATGTAGCCACATACCGTAATATGACAGAAATCTGAGCTTGGTTTGTAACATCTGTGGTCTCATCTACTTCTACAGCAACAAATGGGGCTGCACTGATCTCCTTTTTAATGTCATTTCTAATGACATCACCGACTGCTTAAATCGTTCTGTATTGTATTTAACAAGCCAGAAAATACAGTGGATGTCTCCAAATGTCTAGCCAGCCTGTCATCTTTCTCAGCGAAAGCATGTAATAGTTCAACATAGTTGCCACGATTAGCAGAGCCACGAAATGCCAGCTGTTGTTGGGCGAGGAAGCAGGTGGCATTAATGAGATCTTAAAATCTCTCAGTTCTCCTTTACCTTAGCATTGTGGATGCTGATGTTGAGTCTTCGCTGTTCATCCAAAGCCAAGTCTATCCTGGACATCCCAAACGTTTTTAGCGTTATTTGACTTTGAACGTGCGTGGTCGACCGCTCATGTTTGATGGGGCTTCTTTGCAAATTCTTCAGGTCACAATATCCCATCTGAGTCCAGACATTGTCACACATTGAGAAAAGAAGGCAGCAAAAGCAGAAAAGACGGTTTCTTGCTGGACATCCACACAGCCAGCCTGTCTACCTCCAGGACAGAAGTAGACAGGCAGAAAATATTTCACTGGTGAGTATAGTAAAAGAACAAGATGAGTTCTGGCTGGAGGTGCATAATTCCACCAATCCCAGTGTGCTTTTTGTGGTGACCAGCTAATGATACCCTCCAGAGCAGATGTAGCCATGTTGCAACAATGGTTTCTCCCCAAACAATTTCATTCAACATCGTGCTGAGAATTGCCTCAGAATTAGTAAGACAGAGCACAAAACCAAAGTGGGGTGGAAAGAACTGAAAGCTGTGCTGGAGATGAAAGTGCCTGCATCTGACACCACAAAATTCTAATTAATATGCCAGGGAGGTTAAGGTCAACATAGATCCTCTCAATTTAGCTTGTGTGCCACTAGCATTTTTTTCTTTCTGCCTTTCTTAAACCATATCAAATGGATCTGCATGAAATATTCACCACCGTCCTCCATGCTGTGTCCTCGTAGAGGCACTATGTGTCAAAAATAGGTATAGAAACTTCATTTTACATTGTTTTTACAGTATCTTATATTGAGCTTTTGAGTTGAAAAGACTTTTACTACTATTAGTCTCTATTATGTTATTGTTTTATTTTTATTGTTGTTATTCAATAATTATTCAATTTGTTAATTTATTTATTGTCTTTTGCTGTATAAAATGTCAGAAACAATTGACAGTGGGCATATTATACTATTTTCTAAAGATCACGAACTTATTTATTTGTCTGACCAACAAAGACCCCAAAAATAATAAGCTTACTATTATGGAAAACTGATCATTAAGTTTGTCAACAATTAATAATTCTTATTAATCAGTTATTAGACTGTCAAGTACTTACTTTGGGATGCATGCAAACATCCAGAGAAGGGTCCTCTCAGACTTACCCATGCACAACCTAGAGGACACGCAAACACAAAAAGCACGAGTTGGATTTGAGGGTGATGGTCACCAGGGGTCTTCCATCTAAAAACTAGTGGGTTAATCAGGCCATGTACTACAAAAGCAGTGCTAGGAAAAAAAACAAGCTATGTAAGTAACTGCTCTATAAGTCAGTACCCGGTTCATCTGATCAGCTAAGATTTTGCGAGCACTCCTAAACTAATGAGAACTGATTTTTAAAATACTGAATATATCATGATAATGATGATAATTGAGTGTTTATAATGTACTCAAGTATGAAGTTAATAACTGACTTTACTTAAAAAAAAAATTCTCAAAATTGTCAATTCACTTCTCAGTTGAACTGAAGTGGAACCACGATCACATGCCCATAGAGTCCTGTGTCATATTGCATGTCTACCTTTAAATTACATCTGATTTAGCTGTTCCTAAATGTCCCCCTCTCAGTGGAGAGTTGTCTGTGTTCATCTGTGTTTCCCCCTTCCTCCCTTTTGAGTCTTCCTCTCAAACCTTCCATCCTTTTTTCATCAAAGGCGATACATGCCGTCCACGTTTCCCCCTACTGCTGCCACCTCCACCCCCCATCTGTGCTGTGCAGTAAGTAATGCGATCGTGTTAACCCCCGCTGTGTTTGTCTGCGTGGGTGAGTCATGCTGTGTTCGTGTCATTGCCACCCCCCTCTCCTCCCTCCTCTGTCTGCCTGCAGGCCAGCGGTGCCCTTTGCACCACAGGTGAGCTGTCACTGCCTATCTGGGCTGCCTGACACACTGGCCTGCCAAGAATAGACTTGACTCCACTGCTTGTAATTGATACACACACACACACACACACACACACACACAACACACACACACACACACACACACACACACACACACACACACACACACACGCACACACACACGGACATTTACACCTGCCCGCACAAATAAAATGCATGTATACCCGGTATGTTTTTTTTCCCCACTGGTTGTGCAATATAGCTATTTATATTTTGGGCAAATATTTATTATGATTTTATATTAAAACAAAAAACAGTGCCAGCAATAATATATTGCTGTTGTTTTTTCATTATTCATTATGATATCTCTATGATTTTTTTTCAAGCTCATTCAAGTAATCCACCTCCTTACAAGGAAAACCTGTTGGTTTGATTGAATGAGTTTGTCACCATTTTTGAAAGGTGACACATAGATGTCACTTAAAAATATAAATATATATTCCTGACATTTTCATGATTTTAGAGGAAAAAATCCCAACTCAATGACTACTACGAACCTTTTTTGGAGCTTTCAACCATGTAATGTAGTCGTTTCAAGCCTTCAGGAATGGAACTGTTCTTTAAAACCATTTTGGCATTGTGGCTGCTGGAGTTACAGTAGTTTCTGTTTTCATTATCTGATGCACAATGTAGAAAAAAATGCATATACGAATACTGTAAATATGCTAGTGGTCCTTTCCCTAGCTGGCTAGCATAGACTGAGTCCAGGCTGGAAGCTGTGCTCCCACAATCCATTGTGCAGTCTTTATGATGTGGGCCAAGTCCCCTCTGTTTCCAGCAGTGCAGCTGGACAACCAGACCGTGCTGCAGTAGCACAGAATGCTCTCAATTATACTCCTATTGGACTTCACGAGAAGCTGTGAGGGGTCATCAGCAAAAAGGGTGAATAGGGCTGAGACCACAGCACTGTGGTACACCTGCACTCAAGAGAAAACTGTGAATCCAGGAGCAGAGTGTGTCGTCTAGTCTCAGATAGACAAGCTTGGTTATCCATTTATTGGGGAGGACGGATTGTGTAAAAGGCTGAGGTAAAAGTGACACATAGCATCCTAACATAGGTGTTGGGACCGGGCCATGTGCAGTGCAGTCAGCATGGCATCTTCCATTGACCTCTTTGCTCTGTAAGCTAACTGGTGGCTGTCTAGATCAGCAAGAAGGATGCCCTTGGTTTAATGCAGGACCAGCCTCTCAAACCACTTAATTATTATTGCTGTCAGGGCAACCAGGCCTTGTTGTTCAGGCATTTCACTGCCTGTTTCTTGGGCACGGGCACTATGGTGGTATACTTGGGCAGTACTTGGTAGACATACTCTACTGTATGGCATTGCATGCAGCCAAATATCTTGAGATAACTTTTCATCTCATGTTTCTCACATTATACCGTTAAATACAAAAGTGCATGTAACTTACTGCATGTAAAACAGCACTGCATGTGTAATGCATTCAGTGACACATGGATTTCACACATACCGCATTTAGTTTTTGGATTAAAATTGTGTACTAACTACTTTCTGGATTTTATTTCACATATTTTTTTTTCCCCACATTTCATTTTGTCTTCTTCTATCATGAAAATATACATTTATAAATATAGAGCAGTACTGAGTGCACTTCTGAGCAACTTCATTTAAATGTCAGATGATTCAAAACTGTATCACCTCACTATGAGAAATAAGTTAACAAGTAGATCATTTCCTTTTATGAATAACGAAAAGCAAAAAGTTTAGACACCCTATTGACCCACTGATAATAACAGTTGATGATCCAATGCCAAAATCAAACAAGAGTTTCTAAAGAAGACAAAAAGTGAACCCCATATCTCACTAAGCATGACTTGCACCCAGTAGAACACCTTAAGGGTATTTTATAGATCAACGTAACCTCTGTTGACAAAAATCCGCTGCTAAGCAACTGTCTCAGAAAAATGAGAGAACATCTCTCCAGAAATTTATGCAACAGTGTTATCCTCCATGCTAAGGAGGACTGAATCTGTCAGCAATAATAAAGGTAGATGCATGACTTAGTACAATAAAAAACATACACTATGCAAACCATTTGGATCTAAGTAATGGTATTCACTTACATAGTGCTCTTCCACCTTAACTTCACCCATTCACACATCAATGGCAACAGAGCTGTTATGTAAGGTAATGAATCCGAAGCTGCTGGAACACTGGTGTCAGTGTCCACAGTCAAGCATATTTTATATCATCATGGGTTGAGAGGGTGCCATGCAAGAAGGAAGCTCTTTCTCCTTTCGTCTTGGCCTTTCCTTAAAGCTCGACTGAAGTTTGCTGTACACCACATCTATAAAGAAAGGACCCTGAAAAGGCATTATTACCTCCACATTCTCAGGGAAAACCTAAAATTATCAACCAAAAGGTTAGGTATTGGTTGCAGCTGGGTGTTCCAAAAAGACAATGACCCCAAACATGTATGTAATAGTAAGATGTTTATTCAGTATAGTAGCTCATAGTAGCTCACAGGGTCTTATCCCTACAGTTAAAGTAGTTAGATAAATCTCTGAAATCAACAACTCTTAGCTATATTATTCTATATTTTATTATACTAAGCTATATATTTAGAAACTTAGCGACTCAATGATTATGGGGAGAATGATGTCTCAGTTATAAAACACGCTAATTGGGTAGGCTAGACTTAATTAGTAAACGATTGGACAGGAAACTGAACTTGCCCCATAACAGTCAGAGTTATGGGAGTCGTTGGAAACTCAAGACAGTCAAGATAGAAGGTTTTTACAAGTGTATGTAAGCTTTTGTTCATGACTATATGGCATTTGAGCTTAAAATCCCCTCCCACGTTAAATCAACACCTTGTAATTTTATTTCTTTGTAACTGAAGTTAAAGGCCCTCAGTGTTTAATTCCTGGTTTTCTAAGGTTAAAGTACAAGAGAGTTTTTGCTGCATTGCTCCATAACAGTGAAATATCACTCAGACCTAACAAATTGTGACTGTATGACAGGCTTTCACATGCCCACAAGAGACAAACCCTAGGATGTTTTTCCTGTAACACAGAGCTGAAATGCCTCCTACTGTAAAATCAAGATGAAGCCAAGAGTCCAACCTTCAAAGAGCAAAGTAATCACAGCTCCCCTTAAGGCCTGTTACAACTATAGGTCAACAGTCCAGCTTAGTTCCCAACAACAGAAAATACATAGCTTTATTTTGTTGACTGAGAGGTGGTTTTGTGTGTGTGTGTGTGTGTGTGTGTGTGTGTGTGTGTGTGTGTGTGTGTGTGTGTGTGTGTGTGTGTGTGTGTGTGTGTGTGTGTGTGTGTGTGTGAGAGAGAGAGAGAGAGAGAGGGAGGGAGGAGGGACATGGGAGGAATGAGGCAAGACAAACCCATGTGCTGACCCTTACTGTGACTGACCTTTTCTTCCATTTTCTTTGGAGAAATTGCTGCTAGTGGATCCTTTCTCTTTTTGTCTATCCATTTCTATATGTTATTAGATCCTTTAAGTCTATATGACAATTTGTAAATGACTAAGTCACACTCAACACAGAATTTACAGGATATAACATTTTTATTTAAGTCATTTTTAACCATGGAATAGTGTCTGTAAGTTGCTGTTAATCAGTTCACAACAATCATCTGGAAACCATTCTACCAAATTCTTTAAAGTTAGGTAAGGTCAGGAAAGAATTGCAGTCATGATCAAAGAAAAGCAACAGTAGGAAGAGATGCTTGGTTAGTTGGAGACAGGAAGCAAAGCTTTTTTTTCTCCTTCACATAGTTTCCACAAACTTAACAGCTGGGCTGTTGTGTTTATCCACGGCCCAGTAGGCATGCCTGTGATTAGTTGACTGACAATTTAAGGCTGCTACTCTCATTCGTTGACCAAAAACACCAGTGATTTGAACCACTTTTTTATATCTTTATTTCTTCAACATTGGCAACTGTTGAGTCTAAGATGTTACACTGCCACTTGACTCTAGCCATTCTGCCTCCCTTGCAGATGGTGACCCCCTCTCCCTGCAGATGTTGTAAACCAGCGAGGTGAATGTTGTACAGATTACATCTCTTAAAACCAGTGGTTTGCAGTATTTTGATTTAAAAGATAAAAATAAGATTGTATGTAGGCTGTTAGAATAAACTAGCAAATAACCACTTGGTCAGTGCAATGCATAATCACATTCAGCACAGGCACCGTTAAAGAAAGAAGGTTAATGTCACTGTTAACATCAGCCAAACAATGTATAGTCCGGGAGCCCAGATGGCCTACCATGCACCCCCCACAACAAAATGCCACTTACTTTTTTTTTAACCTTTATGATGTCAAAGTTTCCACTTTGGAACTCCTGAGCTAGCTGAGGATGCTTCTGTTCAAAGGTCACCATGTCTGTAGTGGATTGGAAGCCACCATGCATAGTTTACATTGTTGGCAAAGAAATATGGTGTCAGCTCAGCCAGTGACTGACAGTGCAGGAAGAAGTTGGCTTCCCTGAATGATCGGATCAACAAGAGGATCACCAGTTCCATTGACAGCACCATATCCCAGAAATGAAACTGGGGACTGTGCAGTTTGCGACGCTCACACCAAGCTTTGAAGCTAGGCACCTCTTCGGGTTGTTCATCTGTCTCTTTCAAGTAGTCCATGTGGGCTGCCTTGAGAAGCTTGTACAGACTGCATGCTGTTATCTGGTGCATCTGCCGTGTCCTAGTGATGCTCAGCGCTGTCAGAAATGAATCTGCTGTCCCAGGAGATGCTATCCCTGCCTCCATGAGAGCTCCTGTCCAACCACTGTCCTGCTGACACTGAATCCCATGCTGAGTTTCACAGCAGTGGCGCCACCAGTGTGCTCTGGTTGTTGGTTGGCATCCGCTCTGTTGAGTTACTATTCTACACGTTCCACTGCAAGTCTGTCAACATCTCCCACTGCATCGTGTCATGTCCAGTTTGGAAGGCTTGTACAGGAAGATGCTACACATATTAAACCTCTAACACCATGATATACACTACTATGCATTTTAGCTGAGTCACACGTAGCACGAACCTCTAATTTAGCAGAATATTAGGATTCCAGGACTGATATTATGGTACCAGGAAGCCAGTGAGTGGGTACATGGTTCCAAATTCGGATTCTACATAGTCAAAAATGTATGATTTGACACCAAGATCATTCAAATGGGACAAGTCTCTGCGATTTTATTGCGAAATGCAATATTTCTGTATATTCAATGGTGGCCATCTTGAAAAATGGCCGCCATCTTGAATTTTTAGGTGGCTAATTGGGTTTTATCAAAAGAGCAACCCCCAAGGACTATGTGTGTCAATTTTGGTGCTTGTTAAAGGAAAGGAACGAGTCTCCTGAAATTTGCAGTTATCTGCTCTACTATCAGCAGGATATCCTACAACTCTATTGGTATCTGAAAACATTAAAAAAAACCTTAACACGCAAGTATATTATTGTTACATGTGGAAATTCTAGATTAGGTGTTGTTAGCACTTAACTAATAAACAATAAGTTCAAATTTGGATTCAAAACAGAAATTGGAATGTAAAGTTGAAATATAACTTACCAAAAAATTTGATACGATCAAAAAATGTTAATGCTCAAACAAAGTTTTTTACTTTGATTTATACATAGTATCTGCCACTTCTGGGGTAAAATCTGAAACTTTGTGAAATCTGCTGGTTTCACCCATGATGGACCCTTATCCTTTACTGAAAAGCCTTTGAAGCATCCTTAACTCAGCCAGAACATGGCTTCAAGTACCAACAAACGTTATGCATCAAATTATTTTGCTGGTCAAATATCAATTTGACCAGCAAAATAATTTGATTGTAGAATAATTCTGAATAAACTTTTATCAGTTCATTTGAGCACACATTTTTGTACAGAGGATTGCCAGTGGGCAGACACACATGCAATAACTGTGTGATATTATGTCATATATATTATAAAACTATTATAGAACAGTTTAGGTTCAGATGTTCTTATTAGAAACCACTGATACTCAGTGGGATTTGGATCTGGGGAGTGTGCAACCCAGGTGAACATCTCAGCTCATGTTCCTGGGCCAGTCCTGAGCAGTTTTTGTATGATGTCAGGGTGCATTGTCCTGCTGAGGGGGGCAACTGGCATCAAAGACTGCTGTTGCCATGTGGGGTGGGTTGCTCAGTCTGCAATGTTTAGGTGGATGGTACATGTGAAACATCCACATGAATGTCAAGACTCGAGGTTTCCCAGTAGAACATTGCATTATAACAAGATGATCAATGTTATTCACTTCACCTGTCAGTGGCCATAATGTGATGCTGTGCATATACCCCATGTGAGTGTCTTCATTTGGATTTGTTTTTCTTCTTTTCCTCTCTTTTCCCTGCT
>CM049588.1:2837308-2853598 GCA_027123335.1 Amphiprion clarkii | reverse complement strand
GTGAGCTGCAGTGTAAGCCAGGGTTCCTTTGATCCGATAAAAACCTCTAATTTGGATGGTTGAAAGAGTTTATGTACTTTATTTCCCTGCATTCCTTTGCTTTTCTACTGCTTTCCATTTACATTTGGCTTTATTCTGCTGCTGGAGACTGCAGCTAAATTTCCTGATGTGGACCAAGCCAGTGCCACGAGAAGGAAATGTTTTGACAATTGGCTTTGTCAAATTTGGTTTGAGATTTCTTCATTGCTTTGCGCAGCAGACCATTAGATTAAGACTGCGCTTGTGTAAATCCTTTTCTCTCCTCACATGATTGATGTTCTATTTCAAAGTAAAGCAACAACAAACAAGTTTCCACAGAGCGAGGGCATTTCAATAGCACGTCATTCATCACCGGAATGCCTGGCATTTTACACGAATGCTACAAACTGCCTGGAACAAGACATGTTTTTAGACTTAGTTATCAAACAGGCATTTTATTACAAAGACTTTTCTCTTGATTTGATTGAAATTGATTTGAAGCATTTGCTTGAAAGTCCTTTTAAAAATATAAAAGAGACTAAAACACAGTATCACTCAAAGATTACAGTGGAGTCCTGAGAAGGACTTCATATGACAGTGGTGGAGTTATTATAAAAACAGAAGAAGACAGATATTTAAATGTACAACCTTTTTTTCCTGTAATAGCATGCTGCTAAAATACTGTTTGCTCAGAAAGCCTCGTGCCACCTGGACTTTATTTCCCCTCAGAATATCAAGACCGAACAGATTTTCATCTTCCGTACATGCAAAGGTTTAGATAAAACTGCTTGTAATGGTTAAACAAACAGGTCTGCAGTGATTATATGGGAGTAGATGTGAGCGTCAAGCACAGGAAGACTAAGGCAATGTGGCTCCTTTTCAGGGGATTGCATTTGTCCTTATTTATTACAGAAAACACTGAAAGGTGTTGGTTGCATTTCTGTAAAACTGTTCAGAGACTTAAGGAAAGGGAGCATCGCACAAGACCATAGAGCAGCAACAATTTGTAATTTTTCCTACTTTTGGAACACAAGTGGTCTCCTGCTTAATTTTTCTGAACTGAAGCCATTAAACTATACATTTTAAATCATTATTTACAACAATAATTCAGAGGACTTTTAGAGGAATTTGACTAAAAATCTCCTACCTATTTTCTTAACTTCTTCAATCATTGATCTTTTTGCTGAGCTTTTGGCTAACATACGAGTATGTAGTCCAAAAGTGTTTTTCCTGTTATCAGAAAGTAATATTTTTGTGCTCTATTGTTCTCTCCATATCAGATGATATCAGTGTTAGGAGATATGCAACATTAAGTGTGTGTAATACCCTGTGACAGCTGTGGTGTGCTGCTGCCATAGGAAGCATACATCAGTCACTAAAACCAAGTAACTGTGTAAGAACAAGCACCGTTGTTTATTCACACTATTTATTTCCTTTTCCTGTGATACAAAACTTTTAAACCACTCATAAAACAGCAATACTTGTCAGAAGGTAGAGAATTCAAGCCGCTGCCCTTGAGCAAGGCCCTTAATCCTGTCTGTTCTACTGCATTGTGATGTGATTTCTATGTTATGCACCTCGCATTACAGACTAATTAGAACAATGTCTTATCATATAAACCAAAAATACTTTGGTTCAGGTGACTGGTCTTGTTTATGCCGTGGTGCTCATGAAGTAGAAAAGCCGTGACCAGATGAGATTCAAGTGGTCACAGAAAGCATGGGATGAAACTCCTCAACAGGTTGTTATTAGTCCACAAATTAAATGAAGATATGCTTTGCTGTCACACCTGATTTGCTAGGGTGTCTTTTCACCTTACCTCGGCCTTTTTCTCAGTTCTTTCATGAGCAAAACATTCCATGTGCTTTTTCTCCCTCCAGTTGCCTTGAATGCGGTGCACAATAATTTGATTTTAATGTTTTTAGGGGTTGTATCTCTCAATTAGGCAATCACTGATCTCTTCCAGGACCTTCTAAGATTCATTGTACTCCAGGTTCTAGTCCCAGTCTCCACAAAATTTTAATTTCAATGCAAGTGCATTCTTAATTACAGTTTGGAGGAAGAATATTTTCGGCTGGATTTTCCATGGAATTTTACAGTTTTGATGCCTGTGAACATAGAGAGCAAAAATGTTTTTTTGCAACATTGTCACCTGCTACCTTCCAACACCAATTCTGTGGTTCTTTCAAACTGGTGACCTTTTTCTGTGATGTCGCAGGTGAGAAATTAAGTTAACTTCAAAACCAAATCATGTTCCCCTTGTTTTGTCCCCGTGAACCAAGGGAATGACAGGAGTAACAAAGGATGAAATGAAAACTGGCATAAAGAAAGACAGAGTTAAAGTGAGCTTCTCATAATAAAAGCCGATCAGGAGTTCAGACAGCACCACACATTAGTGAATACACACTGTCTATAACTGGAAAACTGCAGTGACAGGCTTAGTAAACTTTCTCTGGGGCTTAGCAGCCTGACTGTGCCGCTTCTTTGTGTTTCTTGTTTGTTCTGTTTCCCTTTTTGTCTTGTCTCTGTCTGTGTGTGTGTGTGTGTGTGTGTGTGTGTGTGTGTGTGTGTGTGTGTGTGTGTGTGTGTGTGGTCTGCTTACTCATCCAGTTGTAATCCAGTCATCACTTGACACACTTGAGCTTCATTCGACCAGCCGACCCTCACTGCATGAATGTCCAGTTCAGATCTCCATGTTCACCAGAATGTTCTGCAGATTCACATGGCAGTATTGCATTGCCTCAACCTGTACTCTTGTGCTTCTGATGTGACTCTTGCAGTTCAATAAACCTGCTGCTTCTTTGTGCCTCAGGTTCGTGTTTTGAATCTGCTATCAGCCTCAATCTTAATCATACATCTGAATATCTACCTCCAGGCTGAGACCTCTGTGCTCAGCTCCCCCAGCTTTGATATGCTCAGTTCAGCCACCTTTCCTGTTCCGATCACACCCAGTGTCCCAGCCAGCTGCCTCTGCCAACCAATGTCCAGGCCTTCCTGCATTCCCTCCTGAAAACCAAGTCCATCATAGCCCGATGCTGCTTGGCCTCCTAGAATTCCCACTAAGCATCTGTGACCACCAGCAACGATGGCAACAATAAATGATCCTTTGAACCTGCATTTAGGTCCAGATTTAGCCACAAGCTTGTAACAGGTTGTTTTGTTCACCGTTGTAGTTTAAGTGGATTAGTATGCTAATTTTGCTAATTAGCACTAACCACAAAGCACAGCTGAAGCGGATGGGGGAATCATTAATTTTGCAGATATTTGATCATAAACCAAAGGATCACAGAAGCTCAAATATTAAAATGTTAATGGTTCATCGAAGCAATGAGATTACAGTTCATTCTAAAGGGAAACGACAATGTGTGTATCTAATTATGTGGAAATATTTCACTCTAAATAACAAATGTTCATCTTATATTGCCACTATATAGAAGCCGAAGGTGCACTAATGTCTGTGCCAATCCATGCTGACAGATTTCAGCAGCTGCTAGCAACTCAGAAGGGAAGTTCAAGCCATCACCAGAGTTGAGTTAACATGCTTCTTTTTCTCATCTCTAACCTTTTATTATAACTGCAGGCATCAAATGTACAAGCCAGGAAGTCATAGAGGGTCAATACAAGATTATTCCAGGTTGTTTTCTATCCATGAACCAAAGCTGATTTCTAGGGAAGGACACATGGTTCCTACATTTGTTGACTGCCTGATTCTCCTGGACAGCCTTACCTGTCCACTGCTTTGATGTGGGTTCAAAGTCTGTCACATTTTCAGTCAGCAAGACATTGAGGAAAATACACATGGACTCATTTGGTTAACATGTCAGTGCACTTCAGTGAAAAGCACTTCAAAACATAATACTTTACTTTTTGATCCAAAACTCTGGTGTCAGGTACACACAGGTGAATTATTGGGAAGGTTCTGTTCCATTGTCTTATTCCTGTGATCATTGGTGCTTACATCAGCTGATCCAGACACACATCATACACAGTATAATACAGTAGGAGTCATGTTTTACACATGTTTGAAATGTTTCTTTCTTCACCACCTGTCTATCTTCTGCTTAAGTGTTTTTTGTTAATGCAATCATGTCTCATATCAAGACTCTTATAAGCTTTAAGTTCCACTCAGTGACTTCCCATTGTGAATAAAAGGGAATGAGTGGCTTTTTTATTTGTGTAGTTTTCACCTTTTCACTTTGCCATTTCTTTATTTTCCCCAGGGAACACTGTGATGTTATTCACTTATGTAATGTTATTATTTTTACATTTCCATAGATTTTTTTAAAACACCTGAACTCTTGTATGCATGCAAAATACACTTACAAATGCAGAGGCATCTCTTATTCCACCACGTGGAAACAATAAATTATTAAGAATGCAAATAACAAATGTACGTAGTGAAGAATAATGCCTGGTTCTCGACATGGCCGTCTGGTAATATTATATATCAAGAAAACAAGTAGAATTAAGAGCAGCAATAAAAAACACTCTGTCACATTTTCCACAAACACACCACTATCAATCTCTTCCTACCATTCATTCACTATTCCTTATAGTTAATTAAAGGTTACTCACATGGAATAAGGCTTATCTGAAGACACACACACACACACACACACACACACACACACACACACACACACACACACACACACACACCACACACACACACACACACACACACACACACACAGTGAGCCTCGTCTGCTCTCGTTCTGGGTACAGGCCTGTCTTTCTGAAAAGAATATCAGATCTGCATCACACACAGACAATCTGTCTTTTTGTGTTTCTGTCTCATATTTGACACACTTACTACACACCACACACTGAGGTGAATACTGGAGCATGTGAGATAAGATGTGCCTATCATTCTAAAATCACACGAGTGCACAAATGTATCTGGAGAAGCCATCACCTGGAGCCGACACGTCGCCATTGATGTGAGCAAGAGAGGCTGTTGCTAGCAGAGGATTACCATAAAAACCAAACACTGCACGCTTCAGATGTGGCAGGGAACCACCTGAGTTGTGTCGCTCTAAAGGATTCCTTGTGTTGCTTCCATTTACAGGGAAAATCCAGCTTTTCACTAATAATGAGTAATTGCACTTTGTGTGTGTGTGTGTGTGTGTGTGTGTGTGTGTGCGTGTGTGTGCGTGTGTGTGTGTGTTAAAGGCGGTGCAGCAGTGCTGCTTCACCTTGTTCACTGACAGTCAAAACAAATTGTTTTCCTTTGTAGGAAAGCAAAGCTGGGCCACACAGTTTGTGTATTTAAAAACTGCATTTTCTCAGTGCTAGAGCCCCCATGCTGAGTTAAATGAAGGCATTTATTCTCCAACTGAATCTGTCCTGGAGATACGCTTTCATTAGGACTGTGATTAGCATAAGGCTTGTTACCGCCGGGCCTGTTAGTGAAACAGAGCTGTCTGTCTGTTTCTACATGTCCCCTCATTACAAACAACATGGAAATCCGCTGTAGGATGGAGTTATACGAATCACAGATAGGACACAGAGGTTACAGCTGGAAAACACTTTAATGGCTTGAGAAAAGGCGATGGTTCATTTTAATGTGCCTCAGCATATGAACAAATAGGAAAGATATTTGCTAATGTTGGACATTTTCATCTCCTATCTGCAATGACTGTTAACAAGGGAGAGAGAAGAAGGACAGAGAGAGAGAGGAGAAAGAACGAGAGTAGATAACTAGCTTTAATCATTTCATCTGTTTTTAAGCAAAGGACAACACTGTGTCAAGGCATCAAGTTATACAGTGATGGTGACAATCTATTGAAATATCTGTTCACACACTTATCCCTTTCAGTTTCAGTCAGAGTCAAAGACACCTTGAAACCATACCTTAATATGATGAATATATAATATATACTGGATTATATACAACATAAACTTGATTAAGGTAATTAGCCCTGTGATAGACTGTTACCTGTCCAGGTGTCCCCTGCCTTCACCCTCAGTCAGCTGGGATAGACTCCAGCCCCCATGACCCTAATGAGGATTAAACAGTGTATAAGTAATGGATGGATGGATGGATGGATGGATGGATGGATGGATGGATGGATGGATGGATGGATTAAGGCAGTACAGGCAGTTAAGGCTCCCATTCAGATTCTTACTAGCATTTTTCATAACACCATATAGATATCTATCTTTGAAAAAGTAACTTAACTGCAGTTAAATGTTTGTGACAGCTCGTCATCAGTCTTTTACATCACCATGGAGGGATTTTGTCCCACTCTTCTCTGCAGAATAGTTGTAGTTCTGCCTCATGAGCTCCAGTGAGTCAGAGCGAGTCAAAGCCTCACTCATTTCTGGCATACAGTCAAGTTCATCTTTGTTGATGAGGTGGCTGATGGTCATTAATGTCTAAAAAGGCTTTCTGGAGGAAATTTCTGTGCAAGGTGACGCCCTTTACCCAACTATTAAAAGTATCCATCCATTATAAGAAGCCGCAACACATGCAAGTGATTTTGAGTCACTGAAAATTTGGTCAACTCTCGTGCTAAGCAAACAGAATTTCCTCCAAATTACAGAACCATCAAACTAGCAGCTAATTTCAGTTGGTTTGATCTATTCATCATTCAATCTCTGAATGCAGTCATTTGATGTTTTCTCCTTTTGATTAACCTCACGGACCATCACAGCTTTCTTTGTTTTGTTTTGTGTTGTGTTGTCTTAGTGTTCGTTATTGTCGTGTTGTAGTTAGTAGTTGATTGTCTTTTTGTCACAATGAATGTACATAAATGTTCAGCGCCTTGACTGTTTATTGCTCATATCTAAATAGTATAGATGCTAGTTATTTAGCATGTGATAATTAACATATTTACCTGTTTATCCACTGACTTCTACTCGTTTACGTTTATGTTACGGCCCTGTGCCTCTGTCTGCCTCCTCCTGTCTGGTCATTTGTATTTCTGTGTGTTGTGCTGCTGTTGCCCCGCCTCCGTGCTCCTCCCACCACACCTGTGACATCTGGAGCTGAGGTTGGATTGGAGCAGGGGAGGGACTATCACTTCAATCAAGGTTCCAGTTGCTGTTAAAAGGCCAGTTGATGCCAACATTTGGTGGCAGTTCTCAGGGAAGGGAGCTGTCCATATTGTTTCTCTGAACTCTTATGTGAGGCTGGAAGCTGGTCAGGAGTGTGAATTGCTAAAGTAAAACTGTATCCGAAACCTTTGTTATTTGAAACATTTGTTAGTTTTAGTTAGGGATGCTGCTGCCTTTGTATTTCTATTTGGAGCTTTTTATTTGTGTTTGATGTATTTTTATTTTTCCCACAGTCTGGTAGAGTCTTCTTCTTAGAGAAGGTCATTTTTTTTTTTTTGGTATATTTGTTTCTTTAATTTCAGCAGCACCCATTTGCTTTCAGACCCCTCATGTTTTGTGTTGAACTCTACCCTTATGAAAAAAATCAAACAGACTGAACTCTGGAAATTCAGTGCTTGTTTACTCTTGCAATTGTTTCAACTTGGTTACCCTGGACAGCCGGGTTGTCACAACGCATTTTTTGGATGAGTGTTTTTGGTCTAATTATTGATTATGGACATGATGATGTGATGTTTCCAACAGCTGTCACGTGTTTGATGATACATGATGATGTTATATCCTACTCCAGTGTGCATCTCAAGAGGTTCTTAAATGCCAGTTAATTGCTCTAACAGCCTAGCAACTTAAATGGAAAAAAACCCAACAACATCAAAGTATGTATCCTAGTGTTGGGGGTGCTGCTCTCTGTGTATATAAAAACAGTTACATAAAGTCTTTCAGTGAGAGCTGTGCAATTCATGTCACTGCAGTCATTTCATCTCATCTCTGCTTGGGGCAAGACAAAGTGGCCTCTGTTAGCAGAATACACCAGAATTTCTGAATAAAGTCTCAGTTGCACCTTGCATTTTGAAGGTGTCAGGTTTTACAAGGAAGAAGAAAGTGTGGAAAATCAAAAACGATCATTGGCTGCGCTGCATTGATTTGGCTATCTCTTTTTAACCATGCATCATGATTGCAGTACTAGTTGGTGGTGTGCTCTCTTTAGTTCACTGGGATTAATCTGTTAGTTCTACTATATCTAACAGTTTCCACTGTTTAACCAAAAACTGAGGTATTTAACCCTCAGGGCCCGATTCATGCTTCAAAGCGTAAAAGTGACGCACCGGCGCGTCAGCGCAAATAGCAGGAAGACGACGCGTCAACGAGTCTCCCTTTGAACTTGTGTTGAAAGTGTGGATTTGGCACTTTCTACCGGTTTTTGAATTGTGTTGCTAGGCCCAGTAAAACCAGAGTTATGATAAGAAAAATAAAAACCATACTTTCTGAGCGAACATTAGGTGAGCGCATTTCATGCATCATTGTATGGTGAACGACTAAACGGGAGATTGTGTGAAGCCTTCTCTGTAGCCGACAAAAACAATCTGAGAAACACGAGGGGTAGTTCTCTTGTGCTTTTGCATCTTTGGCAGCGACGTGTGAAATGCAAACAGCTCTGAGACTCCCTGCTCTGGCTGGGATGTCTGCAGACAGACCTCTCACCCTGAGAGTCTTTAGCTCTCTGGGAACCATTTGTTTTAGTCAGGGAATAGTTCTCTTGTATTTTTATTACTCTCTGTCTCTCTCAGCCTCCTCCTTGCCTTCTGACTGCAGCTGACTCTCCTCTCCATCACAGAGCATCAGGTCCTTCACTGGCTTTGGCCACAGATCACTCTGCTCTGCTAAACACTGAAGACACAAGATGCACAGAAAATGAAGACTTTGCTGCAGATGTAATAAAATAAGAATGAAATTAAGAATAAACATGTTCTAGCAATGGAGTAAACCAGGACTCCAGGTTCTGCCCATGGTCCTAAAGCCCGTTTCTATTGTTTTTGCTATTGCAGAAACTGTGGTGGACAGAAAAAGTTTTTTTGGAGTGGCATAAATGAATTTATGTAAAATTTTGTTGTGACTCCTGATGATTTTGTAAATAGCTGTGCAAAAGCGCCTAAAATTTTCCTGCATTTTAGTGCAAATAGTGGTATATAACTGTGTTGACTGCTAAATTTGCACATTATTTCATGATATAAGCAATTCATATTCGCATTCTAAGATCTGAAAAGGTTTGGTTACACATGTTTATGGTGTCCACAGTAAAAAATCTAACTTTTTTCGACTCGGACTTTGTATTTTTTCTGCAATTTTAGGTCAAGTGTGTTCATACATTATATCAAAAATGTATAAATAATTGTAGAATCACACAGGTGAGGTTGTGCTGGAAAAAAGACACCAAGCAAAGCAAGATCAACAGTTTTTAAGGTGAAATATAAAGGTAAAATCAGAATTAGTAAAAAAACGGACCTCAGTCAAATTGGCCCCTCAGGACTCCTAGGGGTTAAGTATCACCTCCTTGTACATGTGCACCTGCTGAACATTTTACATGTTGGATTCCAATCTGGTGATTCAGGAGGCTCCAATGTTCACTGGATTTATTGTCATATTGTTGATGACAGCTTGTTCTGTGACATGATGCTTTATCCTCCTGAAAGTAACCATTACAAGATGGTAAATTGCAGCCATAAAGGAATGCACATGGTCAGGAACAAAAAGCTATTGCATAAAGAGGCCTGAAGTGTCCAAGAAAACATTCCCCATACTATTACACCGTGTCCGTGGTGCATAGATTTATGCAATATCTCAATGCAAAGAGGGATCACAAGCAAGATGAGTACGGGCAGTCCAGTGCGGGGAGGCATAATGGCAGTGATGGTTGGGAGCTGAGGAACTGGACAGGTTGTCCTCCTCTGACTCCTGAGGGGAGCCATTCAAATGCTGGGTACAGAGCATTGAGGGGTGGTGGAGGATCCTGCCCACTGAAGTCCTCAGTGTCTGCTGCTCACACAGAGTGCAAAGTGCTCTGAGTGGGAGTCCAGTGATCTTAGAGCACACCTTGACAGTGCTTTGCAGGCAGTTCTTGCTTTACAGGCGGACATCAGAAGTGTTGAGCTTCCTCAGTAATTACTGCCGCTGCCAGCAGAGGAGACGTCTGTATACCGGAGTCTGGCTGTGGTGTTGGGTTGTGACAGATGCTTGTGTGCATTGTCCATCATATAAATTGTTTTACATAATCAGGCCCCCTGCTCACACAGTGTGCAAACTGGAGAAGGTCCATCAGCGGGTTAGTCACCTTGATGATCTGCTTCTTTATGACCTTCTCCATAGTTTTCATCACAGGAGAGGTGAAAGCCACAGGTCTGAAGTTGCTCAAAACCTTAACAGGGTTCTAACTAATGCGGAGTGTTTCCATAGCTGGGGAACTATGCCACTGTCCATAGATCTTTGAAAGAGGAGTTGAAAAACACCTCCCAGCTGCTCTGCACAGCATGACAGGACACAACCACTGACGTTTCCTGGACCTGGTCATGTGTTCTCCTTGGTCCCCTTGAGGGCTCTAACCACTTCCTCCATGCTGAAGGTGAATTCTGCTCCTCCAGGCGTGAGGGAAGAGATGATTGCATTTATTTGGGTGGTGCTGTCTGTCTCAAATCTAGAAAAGAAGGAGCTGAGGTTGTTGGGGAGGGATCCTGGGCTGCTAGCTGCCACCTGGATGGTCCTGTGGATGGTGGGCGATGGTTCACAGCAGCCATGTTTTAAATCCCCTGCCAAGCTGAGCTGAGACTCCCTTGAGTGAATTTCTCCTCCACCCAGCTCTTATTCTTCAGTTTGACGTTTTTTTATGGCATGTTTTACCTCCCTGTTAACATCTATTTTCAGACAGTGCCAGTGTAGAATATTATTTTCTTTTTGTTGAGAATTTCCTTGAGTTCTTGGTTTTTCAGGGTTTGTTGTTGGGGTAGATTGCTACCTCTTTAGTGGGAATGATATTGTCCACACAGAAGCAGATGTATGAAGACACTGTGTCCACTTGCTTGCTGATGTTGCTGGAGGGTGCCAGGAGGTCGTCCGGTCTGCGGATTCAAAGCATCCCTGCAGAGTTGCAATGCTGTTATTTGTCCACTGCTTGATATTTTTGACAACCTTCTTTGTGCTCTTTATTACCGGGGTGTAGGTGTCTTTCTTAGGTGGCTTTTGCAGGCCATATATTGTTGAAATCCTGTCAGTGACTTACACAGTTTTAAGCAGAAGGTTTTAACGTTCTGACTGACTGATGTGCCCATAAGGTATGATCAGTGTTTCTCGTGGACAGGGCTCAGTAATCATCTTCAAACAGTGGACAGTTTGATTCAGCAGTGTGATAGCCCCATGAAGTCCGGTTTAATTTACAGTTTGAAGTATTATTGCTTTGTGTGCCTTATTTGAATTACTGAAAATATCTGAGTCACTGATCAACTGTTGCACAGCTCTTACTGTAACCATATTTGGACTCTGTAATAACTTTCAAATTATTCTTTTGCTGAGTCTGGATTCATTCATTGCTCAAAAGAAGAAGAAAGGGAGGACATTTTATTATGTTATAGAGAGCAGATGTCCTGGCTCACTGCTTTTAGCCTAGATATGGGCCATCTCCTCAAATAAATCGAAGTGAGAATTTCTAAGTAGTTCCCAGGCAATTGAGACAGCAGGCTCATTTTATTGTCTCAGAAAACTGGCACTACACATTGATTCAGCCCTGCCTGAGATCTTGCCTGATGCTTTTAGAATCCCCAGTGTTTTCTGCAGAGCTTCTCAGTGGCTCTCATTTGTCATTTCTTTCACACATATACAAGACTCTTAGTACTATGGTTAGATGGTTAGACAGTTGGCAAATATTCCAGGCCCTTACTGGTCTTTTATTAAAGCTGCCATGTTCAACTTTTCTCGCAGTGTTTTCGAGGTGCATTGTTATTTAGTTACTTTTTTCCCCACTATTTAAAAACACAATAATGAAGGACAGAGATACCAAATAATACTCTACAATGAGAAGCAGAAACCCCAGAGGGCTTTTTGAAGCCTCCACCTAAACAATATTTACAAAATTCACAGTTATAGAGAACACAGATGGTAATAATAAATTCATAGTAATGTGTATAAATAGAAACAAAATTATTAGACCCCCACCCAGTGTAAGGTGTTTGCCACTGCCGCCCTAAATTACCAGTATTGCTGATTACCAAAATATTTTTTATGTTTCTATAATGGTGAAGGGCTGCATAGTGGCTCAGTGGTTAGCACCGTCACCTGACAGCTAGAAAATCCCCAGTTCGCATACTGACCTGGGTCTGGGATCTTCCTGCATGGAGTCTCCATGTTCTCCTGTCCATGTGTGGGTTTCCTCCAGGTTCTCCAGTTTCCCCCAACAGTCCAGAAACATGCTGAGGTTAATTGATGATTCTAAATTGTCCGTAGGTGTGAATGTGAGTGTGTTTGTCTCTAAGTGTGGCCCTGTGATAGACTGTTACCTGTCCAGGTGTCCCCTGTCTTCACCCTCAGTCAGCTGGGATAGACTCCAGCCCCCCATGACCCTGATGAGGATTAACTGTGTACAGGAGGTCTGCGGTTTACCACGTCCTCGACCTTTCTTGTTTCGTCGTTACTTTGGAACTGGTTACAGGCGGGTCCTCAGTTTCACATTGGAACTGGTTACATGAAACTAGTTGGTGAGTGGAGCGGACGAATACGTTGTCATGTGGTGCTATAAAAAGGCTTTGTTTGCTTTCATCGGTTGTACGCCACCTTTGATTGTGCTACATTCGTTAGCTTTTTGCCTTTCAGTAAGGCTTCCAAGCGTATCTCAGACTCTTATGATGGCAGTGCTTCAAAGAAAAAGAAAGCCATAGGGACAGAATTCCAACGTAAATCGAGGACCACCTGTATAGCTAATGGATGGATGGATGGATGGAATCCACCAGTATGTGCAGCTCTCTAATCAAAATTATATCTTTCATGGTAAAATAAAATTATTGTTGTTATCCCTGAATTTTCAAATTTATTGTTTTACAGAAATGAAAAAGAAAAGAAAAAAATTGTAAAAGATGTTATTTTTTGACTGAGATGCCAAATTACAGTTATGTGCTTGCAGTCCTGAACAACAACAAAAAAATGTTTCAGTGGTTGTATGTTATTCTTGATTAATTTCTGACTTCTCAGAGAATTCCAATGTACTGGCTCAAATTTGGGTATAAAAAACATGAATTCAGTTCAAATTTCCTCACTCCTGTTCAAAATGGTTAAGCGTAGAGAACTCTCTAAGAAGGACAGAGTCTGAATTAAAGCACCTCAGGATGCTGGATGGTCTTTGAGACAAATAGGGCAAGACATGAAGTGTTCTCACAATGTGGTCAAGTATGCCTTGGATTCAATTGCAAACAATGGTATTTACAAAATACACAAAAGAAGAGGCCAAAAATGAAAGCTAACTGAAGCAGATGTCAGGCACCTCAGTATCTGAAGTACTAAACAGAAGTAAGACTACTGCTGATCTTCAGGCAGAGATTAATGCTTCTAGATCAGAATCCAAGAAAGTCTCCAGAATGACCATAAGCAGACAACTGAAGGAACAAGGTTTAAAGGGAGGAATAGTTGCTAAGAAGCCATTTTTGAGGTCTGCAAACATCCAAAAAACCCCAAAATTTGCCAGGGAGGACAAACACTGGACAGTAGATGACTGGAAGAAGGTACTCTGGATGGACAAGTCCAAGTCTGAACTTTTCAGTCAGCATCGTCATGTTTATGTCCACAGAAAAGCTGGAGAACATTTTGATGCTAGATGCATTGTACCCACAGTGAAACATGGTGGATATTCCATCATGGTATGGGGTTCTGTTTGTGGAAACAACAGGGGCAAATTTGTTAAAATGGATGGTATCATGAGTAAGAAAATCTACCACAACATCTTGGTACATCATGGAATGTCTTCTGGATTGAACCTGACTGATCGTAGGTTCATATACCAAGAAGACAACGACCCCAAGCATACTTCAAAGCTGTACAGAGACTACTGGACCAAGAAAAAGGAATCTAGAGTTCTGGAACCGATGGACTGGCCAAGACAAAGTCCTGACTTAAATCAGATTGAACAGATCTGGAATTTATTGAATTCAAAAATAGATGGCACAAAGTTTCATCCAAAACAAGTCCCTGGGAACAGCTAGAAATTATTTGGAACTCAGTAACAAAAGACATTGTTGAAAAGTACATAACAACAATGAGAACAAGAATGCAAGCTGTTATCAGGGCCAAAGGAGGTCATGGAAAAATATTAAGATCTTTAGTTAATATATGTGAATAAGGACTATTAAGTTGTTCCAGTTTGTTATTTGCCTAATAAATAAAAATTACATTTTTAGTTTGAAGTTTTTGACAGATTTCTAAAATATTTGTGTTTTCTCAAATATCACAAAAAACATCAGAGTGTTCCTTTATTGAGGCATTTGTGTGTGTGAGAGTTAAATTGTATTGTGTGCTTCCAATGGTGTCTCTCCGATTAGCCTTGAGTGGATTTAGAGACTGAAAGGGACAGAGACGTGTGAATGGCTGCAGTACTCCAGACTGGGCCACACCTGATAAAGCTGTCTCTGACAAGAGGAAGCCAAAAGTGGAGGTAGAAAGATACAGAGTCACCAAAGGGAAAACAGTCAAGGAAAAAAAGAGGAGTGCAGTGGAGCGGAGAGAGTATTAAGATGGTGGGGCACAAGATATAAAAGAGGAGGTACAAAGATGTAAAGAAGACAAGGCAAATACAAAGTAAAAAATGTGTTATAAAAGACATACAGGTGGATTAGAAGAGTAGAGCGTTTAACCACGGTGCTTTCCAGGAAGTCCTTGGAAAGAAAAATGATTTGTGAAAATTTAAGGGGGTCTCCCTAACAGGTCTGACTAACCAGATGCACACTTCAAGCATTCATTGCAGCTGGTGTTGTCTTCCCCTACCACTGTTAGCATGTTGTCATTGCCTTGGTGCTGAAAGCAGGCAACACTGACTATTTTCTCAGTCTTACATCTTATTAATAGAAATAATGACAATTGAAAGCTTAGAATTTTCTGTCATGATAAAATAAAAAAAAAATGAATTCCCTTGAAAGCCACAGTGTAATTTGCACAGAGTTTAACTCTGCTTTGGTTTGATTGGTTTGATTAAAAAATGATCCTTTTCAAAGCCAAGCAATTCTTTCCACTCTTCTTACTTTTGAGTTTGTCAAGAGGAGACGTTCTCCATTATTTAAATTTGGCCACTTTACCTAATTTGAGTTTTCACCCCAAAACTCAGAAAAATTTAAATGAAATTTTCAATTTGGTGATTTAACCTCCATAATCTTAATTGACTTAATAGACTAACTGGATTTTAGTCTATTCCAGTTTATACATGAGGTGTCTCAGTGAAGTTATTCTTCTCTGAATACAAGTTAAACAATTAACAGAAGTAAAAAGGCTAACTGGACACATAATGGCCTGCATCATGTAACATAACTGATATGGGAAAAATGCATTTCTAGAATTTTTGAACTTGTGATTTTATGTCAATAATTTATATAGGAACATACTCCAGAGTTTCACCGTCTGAAAGGCATGTCATCTTTAAATTGCCAAAGTTGTACCGTTTATTAGAAACTGTGAAAGCAGCCAGTCTTCTCATTTTCAATTTTCTGACAGTCATTGACAAAGCTAAAAATATCTAAGATCATCCAAATCATTCTCTTTTACATATCCTATTTTTTTTTAAAAAAGAAAAAAAAAATTACAATTCCGATACTGAGACTCACATGAAGGCAACAAAGACATGGCAAACATGAATTTAAACACAAATGTTTTATATACAAACTACACTGAATACAGAAATAAAGACCTATTCTATTCTACAGACAAACCAAACGCCAAAGCAGCTCAACAAGAATAACCAGGATTAATACTTAGAAATACTTACAATTAGCTTTACAGAGGTTGGGTCTCTACACAGTCAAAAGCAGCCAACAAAGCACTAAGCAGATATATACTCACTAACCTAAGTGACGACAACACGGCAACATGACAGACTACAAACCTACGGTTAACTACACAACAATGAAACAAGACTGGGTTACAAAGATTGAGCAGGGAACTAAACGGAGCGAGGAGAGCCAGGTGGAGATGCTGTGTGGCAGAAGGATGCTGCAGCCGTGAGAGAATAAATGAGCGGAGATCCAGGGTGATCCAGACAGACGACCAGAGGCAGGCAGAGTGTACCAGAGAGGCACCAGCAAACAGGTGGGATGACCCCTGGACTTATTTGATCAAGGCTGTTCTTTTACACTTACACCATAGTTACACCACCATTACACTACACCATAGTCTTAGCTATGTGAAAGACCAACGCAAGAG